>CM046361.1:11187481-11205430 GCA_025413025.1 Ficus hispida
AAGATAGGGTGATGTCACCATAAGGCCTTGTTTGTGCTACTTTTTGGAAAAAGCAGTCCAATCTTAATCTAACACAGATAAATCCAATACTGTGTTCACTAATACACAGTACAATTCAGTACTGTTATTACTTGACTGCAGTCCAAAATTTATCTGCGTAAAAATGGACTGTAAAATTTTCTTCTTATTTCTGAAAGTCATTAGGACTTTGATATCCAACTTAGTGTGCTTGATTTTTCTAGGGTGGTCTCAAAGCTTATTCCAGCTATCTTGTCCAAAAGATAATTTCGCAGTATATTCTCATACTGCTTATCCTATTATGGTACAGTCATACCTTTGACTATTCTTGGTCAACTTTGACTTTTTGGTCAAACTTTGACCAACATGAAATCATGAAATTTGTCATGCCGTTTTTTCTCAAAACGCCCATACCAGGTTAAGTAATCTATCGTTGAGTCTCGTAGCTAGTTAACCGAGAGCTAAACTTATACTGTTATTTCATTCCAATCTTGATCCCAGACTTAGGTTTTCCTATTTCTAAGGAAATCTAGAGTCATCAAATTTCGGATATTACATTCTACCCTCCTTAAAAGATTTCGTCCTCGAAAATTCGAATAATCCTAAATGGCTTTCTTCAATCCACCATCAATTCTTCACAAGTTACTTTAGATTGAATAACTTGTTCATGTTCCATTTTAACATCTTAATGGGATCATGTCTCTTATATAGAACCATAATCTCTTTCTATATCTTCATAATTTATATCCTCATACTCCCATGTTTTCATGTCCTCATACTTTCCTTTCATACTGCATCACAAGAACTATTTACATGAAAAAACTGAGCAAGTATATCATATTACTTGCTATATTTGAAAGTATATATAACTTTTCCATACTTGAAAAGAAAACATATTGTATCTTATAATTAAGATACTTTTCTTTAACTTTATTTGAGGGCTCAGCGAATATATCATATTGAAAATATTTTTCTTTCAATTAACTAAAGCTGAGAACCCTCTGGTACAATGTTAATCTTTGCTATTAGAACCCTTTTTCTTATCATGATGGCCCCTATCTTGGAAATATTTTTCTTCCTCAAGGATCGGCCCTTTTCTTGACATGATGGCCCCTCTCTTGGAACTCTATCCCTCAAGGGTTCAGCCCATAACATATCACAACATAAACGTGAGTTGGTTCTAATAAGCATAAGATCAAGCACCATACATAAATAACTTCTTGGAATCTTTTCCAAGTTAATCATGGAAAACAATAATAAATAGTATTATTGAAACGTATTACTGTTCGAGTGATGCAGTGAAAGATATCCTCATATCAACTAGCTACTTGTTAGCCAGTAGAAGCTTTTCTCATTGCTTCGGACATTTCCTTTATAGCACATAATCATAGCTCTAAGGAATATGTAACACTTTCCATCATCATTTCATGATTTCCATTACTTAAAAGGTCGTATATAGTCGACATTAGTCAAACCATTATATATCGACTCCAAGGTTGTTACTATTGATCTCAACCTCACTAACTTGATCATCAGACTCATAGCCATCATCATTATTATCATAGCCTAATAAATTGTTGTTGATAGCATCCAACTTATTTTGGCATAATGCCTAGTTGCTACCCCCAAACTAAGGCATCATCAAAATTTTCCCCGTATTTAATAATACTCTTATGGGGTAAAAGTTTCACAATCAGGAAACTTAACTTCCATGGTATTGATCCATTCCTTAGAAGGAAAAGTTCCTTAATCTCACTATACCTGAGATGAGGCAATAGGCTATATGATCTCGAAGCCTATTCTTTTCTTGTTGCTATTCCAGCAATTATCGTTATAACTTACTCACTATAGTTGCAAGATTAGACTCTTGTAAAAATTTGGTTCGTTCGTATGCACGATGAACCATCTTCTAATTCTAGTTCTTAATTCCTCACATTTCTAATCGAAGGAAAAAAAAAATAAATTAACTTACTTGGGCACTTGCAGAAACGATGTGAAGTAAAGTGAAGTAGGCTGGCAGGATACCGCTCTGATACCAACTGTAACGCCCCGACCCGTCCACGTAGGGGCATACTACGTAAACGTGGGCCGTTACCAAACTTGCTAAACTTAAATCTTTGTTTTATCGAAAAATTTCAGGATAAAATTTTTTTTTCTTTAAACTTTAAAACTTTAAATTTTATTTTAAAAATCATAACTCGAAACTAAACTTGAATTAACTTGTACTGACGGGTAAACTTCATCATGTCTACCCCTTTTACTTGTTATGCCGACTATAAGGTTACCATGACCTTTTAAATCGGACCTTGGAAACATTACATCACATCCATATACAACATCATACTTAAAAACATTTGCGGAAAATATTGCGTAGTGGTATCCCACACCGCCCTTCACTCGCTGCATCGTCTCCATGGCCCATCAAGTAATGCTGCAGGCGTCTTACCTACAGTATGAAATATACAAATGAGCTTTCGCCCAGCAAGTACAAACATGATCTCACAAAAATCTTTTCAAACATCAAGTAACATATCAATCATCATGTAGTTTATGCATGATCCGATTATGTCCAATTATAAATCTTTTAGGCACTTTTACTCATTATCTTGATTACATGTGGGCCCCTAGTGTCCGTACCAAAAGCGCGCAGCCTCCAGACAAAGCTAGGGTTTGCAAGGCCCTAACAGTTCTGGGAATCATAACGTGACCCTCACGCATCAACGAGAGGTAAATGTCACCACTGGTTTTGAACATGTAGCCTCCTCGATCACGGGAGGTTGGTACGATACCTTACTTGATTTATCTTACCATGTGGTTCAATATTAGTGAACATGCTTCATGATGTCACAAGGTCAAATCCAAACTTAACATTTGCCATATCATGGCATTCTTGAAAACATGACATTTTTAAAACCATGACATTTTAGAAAACATGGCATAATATGTAACATGTCATAGCATCACATCATTACATGGCATCTCATATCATAATATAGCATAGCATCACATAGCATAGCATTATAACATAGCATAGCATTATAGCATAGCATAACATAGCATAGCATGTATACTTGGAAAATATCTTTTATTATTTTCCATACTGCAGGTGAGGTTTGTACTTACCTCTTTTACTATGTCCTACGTAAAGCTGCTCCTCTTCCGGGTAGCCGCAGGCTTCCTCCTGCTTGATGAAGGACATAGGTAAGGGTCTAATTAGTATTGTGGAATGTTGGTGACCATACCAACATGCCTACGAAATTCTAGCTGTAAGTCTCCCTTATAACTTATGATGACTTACTTGGTTACTTAAGGTAACCTTGGGTATTAATCCCAATCATATATGAATAGGGTTAGGTATCATCCTAACCTTGGCCTATGCCTTGTCATTTTTAATTTTAATCCTTTTTGGGTTTTAAGATCAAACTCAATTTTTATACCTTGTTGGGTTACCTTGAGTAACCCTTGAGGTAGTCAAACTTAGTTCAATTATCCTAAGTCAACTTTGAGCTTTGGACTCCATCCCGTAACTCGGGTATCCTTCCCGGTTACCGTCCATCATTGTTTTGTTACCAAAAGTAAGATAACTTTTGAATCAAAAAACTTGTTTTTCTCTTTGCTTTGGAAAAACTTAGTTCTCTTTGTTCAAAAATTCTAGTGTAACTTTGAAAAATTGTAATTCTTTGAGAAAGGTTTGTAAAAATTATTAACTGTTGAAAACTGCCTTTGGAGTAGTTTCCCACAGTCAAAACATTGGTGTTGGTGCAAAAATACAGTTTTCCTGTATTGTTTTAGAAAATCCTGTGCAGGAATTTCTTGTTTCCTGCACACTCTTTAGAAATCCGTGTCAGTTTAAAAATCCATTCCGATTTTGAAAAACTTGTCTTCACGAAGTTTTAGATCTTGAAAAATCCTAAAACTTTCGTGTTTTACGAAAAGTCCAGTTCTGCTTAGATTCGTACCAGTTTTAATTTGAAACTGGCTGACCCTGTAAACTGGGTCTGGGCAAACTAGCCACGGGTTTTTGTAAAAACGGAGGCCATTGGAGCCTTATTTTGAAAAACGGTCCCCGTTGCCCTCTAGGAAAAACCCTTATCTACAACTTTGTAGTTTTGAGTTTCTTCAAATTCGGCCTCTAAGGGCCTCAAAATACCATTTCCAGAACACTGCCCAGTCTTGACCCGAGACTGGCAGTTTCGGTTCTTAATTTCGTTTTACGTCCTAAAACGTGCACGCTACCTCAACCGACCACAGCGGGAGCCTAAAGTCACACATGCAATCGTTTCTAACGTTCCAATCCATCATGCATCTAACATGCACCCTAACATTCAATCAAGCATAAACATAACCAAACCACAATTGAGACCTTAGCACCCTAATCAAGCACATAACTTATTGCATGGCATAAGAAAATGAGCTTATGCTCTTACATCCCAAACATGGAAATACACTTAAATTTCCCAAATTTAAGCTCAAATTAGAAAGGTTTAAGGTCATAAGGTTTACCTCTAGGGTTTGGAAGTTGGTTCACAAGCTTGGATTCCAATTTTTCTCTCCCTTTTTCCTTGGCTCCACACAACCGGCCTCCCCTCCAATTGGGTTCCAAAAATTTTGGCCAATTAAATTGAGCCTCACACACTCACATAAGGTCTGGCCATTACCAAAAATCCAGCCAACCATTTTTTTTTTTTCTTCCTAGGGTCGGTTTTGGTGGAGAAAATGGGTGAGGGAAAATTTTGCCATAGTTTGGCTTGTTTTTCTAATTTTTTTGAGCTGAAATCCGCCCCCCCCCCCCCCCCTTGGCCCTATTTATAGCTGATTTTGAACTTTCAAAATTGCTAAAAAGTCCTTGAATTTGGATTTAATTATTTTTCCAAAATTGCACTTTAGTCCTTGAAGCAAAAATATTTGCACTTTGACCCCTACAAGTGTTGGCTGGCCATTGGTTGCCTTGGAGCCCAAGTTTTGCTTACCTCATCATGATGACATCATCTTGATGACATCATGTGCTTACCTCATGCTTACATCATCATTTTTCTCCAAAATTACACTTTTGCCCCCAAAAGACAAAATATTTACAATTTGACCTTCCAAGTGGCATGTTGGCCGGCCATCACCTTGTTCTCCAAGCAAATGATGACATCATTTTGATGACATCATCTTGCTTACATTACCTATTTTTTAGAAATTGCATTTTGGCCCCGAAAGTTAAAATTCTTGCATTTATGCCCTCTAGGTGGCCGGCCCCTTACTTGGAAATCAAGCCAAGCTTATCTCACCTTGATGACATCACTTCGCTTACATCATCAATTTTCCAAAATTTGCACTTTTGCCCCAAAAGTGAAAATTCTTACAAAAATGCCCCCTAGGTGGCCGGTCATTATGGTGCTTAGGTGGCAAAGATTTCTTTCCACAATTTCCTTAAATCAAAATGATGTCATAATTCTAAGATAGGGTGATGTCACCATAAGGCCTTGTTTGGCTACTTTTTGAAAAAGCAATCCAATCTTAATCTAACACAGATAAATCCAATACTGTGTTCACTAATACACAGTACAATTCAGTACTGTTATACTTGACTGCAGTCCAAAATTTATCTGCGTAAAAATGGACTGTAAAAATTTTCTTCTTATTTCTGAAAGTCATTAGGACTTTGATATCCAACTTAGTGTGCTTGATTTTTCTAGGGTGGTCTCAAAGCTTATTCCAGCTATCTTGTCCAAAAGATAATTTTCGCAGTATATTTCTCATACTGCTTATCCTATTATGGTACAGTCATACCTTTGACTATTCTTGGTCAACTTTGACTTTTTGGTCAAACTTTGACCAACATGAAATCATGAAATTTGTCATGCCGTTTTTTCTCAAAATGCCCATACCAGGTTAAGTAATCTATCGTTGAGTCTCGTAGCTAGTTAACCGAGAGCTCAAACTTATACTGTTATTTCATTCCAATCTTGATCCAGACTTAGGTTTTCCTTATTTCTAAGGAAATCTAGAGTCATCAAAATTTCGGATATTACATCGGATATGGTGGATGATAGCAGGAGAGCTGGCAATACCTAATGGAACATGGGCAGATTTCCGTGCTCTTATCATCGCACGTTATGGGCTTTTTCCAGATGAGGATGCTGATATGCCGTATTGGGATCCGAAGATTTACCGCGATATGTATTATAGACGATACCTCTGTTATGCAGCAGATTGGCATGCGTACCCAAACGAGTCTATGGTTCACTACTGCCAACGATTTCGGGATACGATGTTGCCATTTATTCCTCGTGACTTGGGGGATCTAGAGTTACGGGCACTACATCTCCTTATAGGAGGGTTACCTCCAAACATTAGGGCTTTTGTTCCTGAGCCTATGGCAGGGATGACAGTTGAGGAGATGATACATGATATTATGGAGGCAGAGATTATGGCGCAGACGATGCAGGTAGATGCCTTAGAGGATGATTATGCCGTTCCAGTCAATGATGCCGGTATCGCGGAGCCATTATTTCACGGAGGTCCAGTTCTGCCGGAGGATCCTATTCCTACTATGCCACTTCAGGCGATTCCTCCTCAGGGGGCAGAGGCAGATGCAGATGACGGCGATATGGACCCTGTTGATGTTCCGGTCGACCAAAAGGAAAACCCCGATGATCCTCCCATAATCATAATCGAGAGCAATGATGAGGAAGAAATTGAGGAAGAACAAGAAGAATGGGAGGAAAAGGAAGAAGCCATTGAAGAAGAGTGGGAAGACCCCGAGGAGATCTTACTCAATGATGGAGATTGGGACGCGGACTCTGACATTTCCTCGGTTATCACGGAGGAGTAGACTGTTTAGTTATTAGTTTATTCTTTTTGACCTTAGGATTGTATATAGTATAGGTTTGATGGTGAAGTGGTAGACACTTCCATCTCATTTTGACCATGTACATATGGTAAGTATTATGTGTATAGGATATGTATATGTTGTTACTTAAATATGATGTACTTTTTGTATATGTACAAAAAGGAACAAGTTCATGTATGAAACGATGTTATGACATTATGATGAAGTATCATTTATGATAAGTTATGCTATGATATGATGAAATGTTATGTGATGGTTTATGATACGATAAGTTATGAATGGCAAAGGTGAGGTGTAAGTATAACAATACTTTTTCCTTATAAATAAATAGGAATCTAAAGATGGTATGACCTCACGTGCTGGTGAGCCAAATTCCGCAAGAGCCGAATCTTGCTAATCTAGTAGCTACCTTGTAGCGGTAACTACTAAAACAGCAACAAGAGACAAATCGACTTCAGGAACAGATAGCCCATATGAATCAGGTACCTCGCGCTAATAAAGTACCACTCCAAGATATTCCTGTACCCCCGGGAGCGCCTCCAGCACCAGGGATTCAACCAGAGGTTCCTAGGAATGTTGAAGTCCCTCTAGCACCCGCTGGAATTCAGATAAACCCACCGATCGTTCGAGAAGATTTATTGTATGAACGATTTAGGCGAATGAAAGCGCCTGAGTTTGAGGAGCTGACGGACCTGATAGAAGCCGATAACTGGCTCATTGACATCCAGGTGATCTTGGATTTTATGGGACTCACTGAGCATGAAAAAGTCCTTTGTGCTTCTTTTGCTCTTAAGAAGGATGCCAGACATTGGTGGATGACAGTCCAAATGCGCCGAGATATTGCGGCTATGAGCTGGCAAGATTTTGTAGCTGAATTTCGGATGATGTACTACAATAAAGAAATTCTTGCGGCTCAGTAGGACGAACTCAATAGTATGAAACAAGGATCGATGATAGTTATGGAGGCTGTAAAAAAGTTCGAATAGCTAGCTCACCTATGCCCAGAGCTAATACCGAATGAAACTGAGAAAGTACGAAGGATGATGAAGATGTTTCGAACGAACATTGCCAAGCAAGTCAGTGCTGGCAGTAGCCCTCCAACCCTAGTGTCAGATTGTATCAGTCGTGCAATAAGGGCCGAATCCTGGATCAACCAGGACAAGGAGGCAAGGGCTCAGATTTTCAAGGCAAAGAAGAAGAAAAAGCTGTGGTGAAACAGTTGCAGCCAAGGCAGAACCAGGAAGTATACCAAAAGGGTCAAACTAGCAATTTGGCCCAAGGTTCCAAACAGTCCGGGAGGAACAAGAGAAAGGGGAATGTGACTGGCCAGGGCCAGCAGAGGAATTTCCCTCAGAAAAGAATCAACCGAGGGAACGAGGGTAACAATAATGGCTATCCAGTGTGCACGCAGTGTGGGAAAAGCACCTGAGAGTGTGCAGATTGGGATCAAATACCTGCTACATTTGCGGCAAGGAGGGTCATTACGCTAAGAATTGTACCTCGAATAGTCAAAATCAGAACCCTCAGTACCCGAATAGAAATACAAGCAGCCAGTTGCATGCAGTCCAAGCCAAGATTGAAGGCCCTTCGATTACACCTGGGCGATATGAGGTTCCTGAACCCCAAGCCAGGATTTATGCATATACAAAAGGTGACGCCGAAGCTGGAACTTCCCATGTCGTAACAGGTTAGATCTCTATCGCCACTTATGAAGCAATTGCCCTATTTGATTCTGGTGCCACCCATTCATTTATATCGATGGAGTTTGCCCAGAAGTTAGAAAGAGGGGTAGATAAGTTGAAGCAACCCTTTAGAACCTCTCTCCCGTCAGGAGAAATTTTGTTATCCGATTCTTGGATACAGAACGTTTCGATAGTCATTTGTGGCAGAGAGCTCTACATGGATCTCATAGCTATTAAGTTACAGGATTTTGATGTCATTCTAGGGATGGACTTCCTAAGTAAGTACAACGCCAAGATTGATTGTCAAAAGCATTGTGTTATGTTTAGTCTTCATGATGAAGAGGGTTTCCACTTTTACAGTCAGTCTCGAGGCTCGACAACTAAGCTAGTCTCAGCGATGAAAGCTTGGAAAATGTTGGCTAGTGGATGCCAGGGATACTTAGCCAACATGCTGGACAAAGAACGAGAGGTGGAGTTAGAACCGGAAGATATTCCCATTATCAAGAAATATGTGGATATCTTTCCGAAAGACTTACCAGGACTTCCTCCAGAGTGGGAAATTTCATTTGAAATAGAGTTGTTGCCAGGAGCTACTCCGATATCAAAAGTGCCTTATCGTATGGCTCCCGTCGAACTTAGAGAACTCAAAGTGCAATTGCAAGAACTGTTGGACAAGGGCTTTATTCGACAAAGCCATTCCCCCTAGGGAGCACCGGTTCTATTTGTTAAGAAGAAAGATAGATCATTGCGGATGTGCATCGACTATCGAGAGTTGAATAAGATTACGATTAAGAACAAATACTCTCTCCCTAGGATTGACGATCTTTTTGATCAACTTAGGGGAGCAATGGTATTCTCGAAGGTGGATTTGAGATCGGGATACCATCAGCTCAAAATTAAGGAGGCAGATGTTTCTAAAACGGCTTTTCGAACACATTATGGGCACTATGAATTTCTGGTTATGCCGTTTGGGCTAACCAACGCGCCAGCTGCTTTTATGGATTTGATAAATCGGGTATTCAAAGAGTACCTAGACAAGTTTGTTATCGTTTTCATCGACGATATTTTGATCTATTCAAAGTCCATTCAAGAACATGAGCAGCACCTCAGGATGGTTCTGGAGACGTTAAGATGAAATCGACTCTATGCCAAGTTCACAAAATGTGAATTTTGGCTAGAAAGAGTGCATTTCTTAGGTCACGTAGTGTCTAAAGAGGGAATTTCCGTTGATCCTGCTAAAGTTGAGGCGGTTAGTACATGGCCAGTACCCAGAAACGTTACGGAAATACGAAACTTTCTTGGATTGGCTGGATATTATCGATGTTTTGTTGAAGGATTCTCCAAGATTGCGGTACCACTTACAGCTCTTACACAGAAGGGGAAGAAGTTTGAGTGGACGTAGAAGTGTGAAGAGAACTTTCAAGAGCTTAAGAGCAAGCTTACCAATGCACCGGTATTGATAATTCCTGACGTAGATGCAGGAAATTTCATGATTTATAGTGACGCGTCTAAGACCGGATTGGGAGCTGTCCTAATGCAAAAAGGAAATGTGGTCGCCTACGCCTAGCGCTAGTTAAAGGATCATGAACGGAATTACCCAACACATGATTTAGAGCTTGCAGCGGTGGTTTTCGCATTGAAGATTTGGAGACACTACTTGTATGGGAATATATGTGAAATCTATACCGACCATCAAAGTCTCAAGTATATCTTCACTCAAAAAGAGCTTAATATGAGGCAACGAAGATGGTTAGAACTCGTGAAGGATTACGATTGCGAAATTCTTTACCACCCAGGAAAAGCGAACAAAGTAGCGGATGCTCTAAGTAGGAAGTCATCCGGTATGTTGATGTCTCTTCATAAGATGCCCAAGCCGCTTCGGAAGGAAATTTCATATTTCAATATGGAATTGATAATTGGGAAATTGGCTGTTCTGACTCTTCAGTCCGATCTCCTAGAATCCATTAAGCTTTATCAAGGGAAGGATTCCTTTCTGCTTAAAGCACAACTTTTTGGAGGGAAAAATAAGGAATTCAAGACCTCTTCGAATGGGGTAATTTATTTTAAGGAAAGGATCTGCGTTCCTAACTTCGAATTCCTTAAGAAACAGATTATGTTTGAAGCACATGAGACACCATATTCGGTACATCCGGGAGCTACTAAGATGTATAAGGACCTCAGAGAGAATTATTGGTGGCCAAAAATGAAGAATGAGATTGCTGATTTTGTGTCGAAATGCCTAACCTATCAGAAAGTTAAGGCTGAACATCGACAACCAGGTGGAGATCTTCAGAAAATAAAACTCTCAGAGTGGAAATGGGAACAAACTACTATGGATTTTGTAGTTGGTTTACCCAGAACCACTAGTGGAAATGACATGATTTGGGTGATTGTGGATAGATTAACCAAGTCCGCCCACTTTATAGCCATTAAGGCCACCTTTTCAGTGGAAAAATTGGCTGAGATTTATGTATCCCAGATTTATGTATCCCAGTTATCATTTCAGATCGGGATGGGCGTTTTACCTCTCGATTTTGGAAGAGTGTCCACACGACTATGGGATCGAAATTAAAATTCAGTACAACCTTTCACCCCCAGACTGATGGGCAATCGGAGCGAACTATTCAGACCCTAGAGGATATGCTGAGGTTATGTGTTTTGGACTTTAAAGGAAGCTGGGATCAGAAGCTACCTTTGATCGAATTTTCTTACAATAACAGTTATCACGCCTCAATTGGTATGGCTCCATTTGAAGAATTATATGGAAGAAAGTGTCGATCTCCAATTCACTGGCAAGAAGTTGGACAGAAGCAACTTCACACTACGGATTTCATCAGAAAGACTTCGAATGATATTAAGATGATTAAACAAAGACTCGACGTGGCTTTCAGCCGACAGAAAAGTTATGCTGATAAACGTCGAAGACCTTTAGAATTTCAGGTTGGAGAATTTGTTTTCCTTAAGATTACTCCGATGAAAGGAATTATGAGGTTTGGCAAAAAGGGAAAGCTTAGCCCGAGATACACCGGACCATTTGAAATCCTCGAAAGGGTTGGAAAAGTGGCTTACAAGCTTGCTTTATCGCCAGAGTTAGCTTCTGTGCATGACGTTTTCCACGTTTCGATGCTGAAAAAGTATGTACCTAACCCTTCCCATGTTCTAAGTCAAGAACCAACTGAAGTCCGAACTGATCTGACATATGAGGAAAAGCCAGTTCAGATCTTGGATCGGGAAAAAAAGGTTTTAAGAAATAAAACCATCCCTATGGTTAAGGTTTTATGAAAGAATAATAAAGTTGAAGAAGCGACGTGGGAATTAGAGGATGATATGAGGAAGACTTATCCCCACTTGTTTTAATTTTCGGGGACGAAAATTTTTAAGGGGGTAGATTGTAATAACTAGTTTTTATGCAAATTACGATTTCTGTTATTTGAAATCAAAGTTTGTATTATGCATGTTTATAAGAAATGTCTGATATGATTTTATCAGAATTAGAATTTATGTATGATTTTATTCCGGTCAAAGTTTGACCAGGAAAATTTAAGATATGATTGAGATGGTACTGCAGTATAATTAATAGTATGAAATTATACTGTGAAAACCGTCATTATGAATATGGAAGTGAAAATAAGGTACGGGACTACTATAGAAAAATCAAGTTCAATATTTAGAGTATTAAGGCCAAGAGGTTTCAAGTCCGGAGAAAATTTTTTTACGCAGTCCAGTTAAGCACAGATGAATTTTGGACTGCGGTTCAGTATAACAGTACTATTTTTAGTTGGAAACAGTATTTATAATATTCATTTTAGTATGATATTAGACTGTACTTTGGGAGACAAGCCAAATGGACCCTAATCGAGGGACACCTCATCAAAAAGGATAATTAACTAATTTTGGATTTTTTGAAATTATGGAAAGTATTATAAGTAATTATGAAAAAAATATGCTTGCCCACCAAGCAAGTCTCCCTTGGCTGGCCACCTTGCATGGAATTGTGGGAAATTACTCCTCTTTGGAAGGATTGAATTGTAAATATAAAGAAAGTAAAACCACATATAAATAGGTGTTGTATGAGAATTTGACCAATTTGTTTTCTTTGACCTCTTTAGTTCACAATTTAGTTCACAAACCCACACAAAGGCCGAACACAAAGGGAAGAGAGAGAACAAGTCTTGGTCGGATTTTTTGGAGAAAGAAAATCAAGAAAGAAAATTTTGGATTCAAGCTTAAAGATCATCTCCCAAGTCCTTGATGTAAATCCTCTAAATCCCTAAGTTTTTTATTCAAGTTTGGAGCAAGATCTTTAAGTATATTTCAAGTATGAGATGTAAAGAGCATAAGCTCATTTTCTTTCTTTTTCTTCATGTAATGGTTTTATTGAGCTTGATTTGTGCATGTTAGGGTTTAGAAAGTGTGATTGTATGGTTGTATGTGATTTTTTTTTTAAAGTTATGCTTTAGATGGCATATGTTAAGGGTGTATGCTCACCAACCATTTGTTATATGTCCCAAGATGTTTAGGAATGATCCTCAGATTATTGGTGATGGATTTATGCTACTTGATATGTGGAAGGTTTTAAAAACCTCAAAGACCCTAGAAATGGTAACATTTACCATTTGGGTTTATATGTTATTAGTATGGTTAGTATGAAATGTATGACAAGGGAAACAATAGTAAATGCATTGCATGCTTGTTGTAGGCTCACAGTTTTAACCGTTTGAGGTAGTGTGCACGTAATTTGCGTACGAACCAACAAAACTGAAAACTGCCAGATTCGGGTCCAAGCAGGGCAGCAATTTGGAATCTCAGTTTTGAGGCCTTTAGATGCCGAATTTGAAGAAAGTCAAAACATGAAAGTTGTAGAGTACGGAAAATTCTAGGGGATAACATAGACCGTTTTCAAAAATTAGGCTCCAACAGCCTCAGTTTTAGCAAAACCCGAGCCTGGCCTGGGCAATACAGGGTACACGGCCAGACAATTTCAACGTGGTAAATGGGTAAGTTAAGGGCTGAACTTGTAATACCTAGTTTTTCGATCGTTATGATTTTTGTGTAAAAAAAAATTCAACTATACGTTGAGGATAATTATGAAAGAGCCCGGTTAAGGGTTTTTATGATATTTTGTGAGTTTTTATGATTTTATAAGACTCAATAATGATTGCTTAGTCAAGCAAATGACCTTTTAGGCAAAAAGGAACAAAATTGCCAAAATTTTTATGTTGGTCAAAGTTTGACCAAAAACGTCGACGGTTGACCAGAAAAGTCAACTGTTGACCGCGGGAGTCAAATCTTGGCAAGGAAGTCAACTGTTGACAAGAAAGTCAATGGTGGACGAGAAAGCCAAAGATTGACCCCAAAAAGTTAAGAAAAGACCGTAAGAGTAAATAGCCCGCAGTATAGAATTATACTGCATAGGCCGATTTTACTGATAAAATAATATGTTTAAGATTCAAAACCACCATAGAAAGACAAGCACATTAAGTAGAATTAAAGAGCAGAAGGGTTTTAAGAAATAAGGAAAAATTCATACTGTCCATTTTTACACAGATAAATTTTGGACTGCAGTTCGGTAAACCAATACTGAGTATAAGTGAATCCAGTATTGGAAATACCTGTGTTAACTTAAAAATGGACTGTACAATAGCAAAAGTAGCCAAACAAGGCCTTAGGATGATATCATATTTATGACATCATCCTTATTTGGAATTATGACATCATAATTCCATGAACCATGCATTAGATGACAAGTGTCTTGTTCTAGAACAATTTTTCCTTGTTCCACAAGGCCTTGGCCGGCCACCTACACCCCCCATTGTGTGATTTCTTGATTTTTTGGGGTCAAATTCCAATTTCCAAAACTTTCCTTACCTTTATAAATAGGTGAAGCCATAATTCAAAAAATTAGAGAAAAGCAACCAAACTTTGCCAAAATTTTTACCCACCAAAACCAAACTTGAGGGAGAGGGAAAGGAAGAAATTCGAGCCAAGACCAAGTGAAAAAGAGAGTGTGTTAGTCGGTTTATTGTTGAAAGCAAGCCGAAAAGTTGAAAAAAATTTTGGAACCCATTTTTGGCTCAAGGCCGGTTGTGGAAGGAAGAGAAAGGGAGGAGAAGGAAACTTGGATGTGACCGGATTTTGTGAGTTGGAGTGGCCGGAAATCTAGAGCAAGGGTGGTGGAGAAAAAGTTTGGAGTCAAGCAAGCCATAGGGCCGGTTTTGCTAGAACAAGGGGCAAGGAGAAAAACGAGAAATCCTAGCCAAAACCTTGAACCAAATTGAGGTATAATTCCTTGGATCCCTAAGCTTTTCATTTAAATTTCATTTCGAGAAATTTAAATGTATTTAAGCATTGGTTGTATGGAGCATAAGCTCAATTTTATTTTGTGCCCAAGTTTAGGATTTAAAGTTTGTGCTTGATCTAGAACTAAGGGTGGTTTGATTTTGATTGCATGCTTGCTCTTAATTTTGTGATTTTGCATGCTAAGTGTTTGTTGTATGGCTAGAGTTTTATATGTTGATGCATGATGTGAATTTTTAATTTGCATGGTGAATATTGGACGTTAGAAAACCGCTGCATGTGTGTATTAGGGCTCCCGCGGTGGCTGGTCGAGCTAGATTCCACGTCTAGGACGTAAAACAAAAATCGAAACCGAAAACTGCCATTTCGGGTAGAAATTGGCCAGTCTCGGGAAAGTCAGATTTTGAGGCCTTTAGAGGCCGAGTTTGGAAAAAATTAAAACACAAAAGTTGTTCAGAACAGTTTTTCCTAGAGGACAGTGCGAATGGATTTGAAAAATGAGGCTCCAATGGCCTCCGTTTTTACAAAAATCCGAGGCTAATCTGCCCAGACCTAGTCTATACGTCCAGTAAGTTTCAAATTAAAACTGACAAGAATCCAAGCAGAACTAGGTTTTTCTTAAAACACGAAAGTTTTAGAATTTTTCAAGCGCAAGAACTTTTGTGAAGACAAGTTTTTCAAAATCAATCTGGATTTTTAAATACAACCTGAACTATGAAAACTGTGCAGAGAGCAAGAAATTCCTGCACAGGATTTTCTAAAAACATGCAGAAAAACTGTATTTTTGCATCAACACTCCTGTTTTGACTATCAAAACTATTTTAAAAGCAGTTTTCAGTCTTCAATAATTTTTATAAAGTCTTATTTTGAAAACCACGAATTTTGAAGTAAAACAAAAGATTTTCTAGCCAATTTTCCAAATTGGATTTTAAAAGTCAAAGCATATTAACAAGACAATGACGAATGGTAACCGGGAAGGATACCCGAGTTACTAAAACTTAGGCTCGATAATAAGAATAATCTAATACGGGTTTAATACCCAAGGTTACCTCAAGTAATCTAATGGGTCAAGACGGTTAACCATAATCTCTAAGGTTACGATTAGTAACCTAATAAATGATCAATGTATGTAAGGAGAACATATAACTATGATGCTGGAAAGGTTACCAACGTTTTATAGGGTCCTTATCCTATGTTCTTTCTAATAGCAGGAAGTAACCTGCAATTGAGATCGGGGTGGAAACAACAGAGCCTGGAATATAACGAATCAGGCAAGTATCGAACCTCACCTACAGTATGAAAATAGTAAATACTATTTTCATATATATTATGTTAAACTATACTAGTTACTTTACATGTTTAAATGTACATGCTATGTTGTATGATGTTATGTAATGCTATGCGATGATGTGCTATGACATGTTACATATTATGCCATGTTTTCTAAAATGTCATGGTTTTAAAAACGTCATGATTTCAAGAATGCCATGATATGGGAAATGTTAAGTTTGAATATGACATAGTGACATCATGAAGCATGTTCACTAATGTTAAATCACATGGTAAGATAATCAAGTAAGGTGTCGTACCAACCTCCCGTGATCGTGGAGGATACATGTTTAACACCAATTGTGATATTAACCTCTCGTTGATGCGTGAGGGTCACGTTATGATTCCAGAACTGTTAGGGCCTTGCAAACCCTAGCTTTATCTGGAGGCTGCGCGCTTTCGGTACGTACACTATGGGCCCACATGTTAAGACAAGATAAGTTAAGGATTGAGTCTCTAATGAAACATAAGACATTCAATCAATCATAAATGGTTCATGCATAAGCTACATGATGATGGACATGTTTTAAGATGTTTGAATTATTTCGTGAGATTATGTTTGTACTTGCTGGGCGAAAACTCACTCTTATATTTCATACTGTAGGTAAGAAGCCTGCAATTTAAGTGATGGGCTTTGCGGACGATGCGACGGGTGAAGGGCGGTGTGGGATACCACTACGCATAATTTTCCGCATCCAATTTTTCAGAAAATATGTTAATATGATAAAAGTAAATGATGTTTTGTTATATGTAAGAATTTAAAGACACGAGAAGGTATTTTCAGTTTGGTACATATGAGTGACAAGTTTTCTCTATAAGATAACTTATGAGAATATGTTTAAAAAAAAAAAAAAAATTATTCTCAAATTTTTAAGCAAGTTAAGTACAAGTAGTATGGTGTCGACCCGGCTTGGGAAGTCGGGGCGTCACAGTTTGGTATCAGAGCGGTATCCTGCCAGCCTACTTCACTTCGCCTCACATCGCTTCTGCAACGGCCCAAGTAAGTTATGTTATTTTCTTACGATTAGAATTAAGATTTTATATGCATAGTAAGCATCTTTCTTCAACGGCCATGCTGGAGAATGTTAGATACAGGGATGACGTTGGGTGGTATCTTGGCTTGGTAGTGGCAACTAGGTAACGTACGGAAATGATGGGAAAGTTTTATATCTTCCCCAAATGTTATATGTACTCCTGTTGCGAAGGAGATACAAACAAGAACATGATGAATTCAGATATGTTCATGTTATACTTTCATATGGAATGAAGATTATGGTTCTATATAAAAGACATGATTTCAAGAAGCTGAATTTATTTCCTTATTTCCGTACAGAACCATGCCGCCAAAGCGTAGAAGAGTACCAACCCAAGACATCGATCTCGCGGCTCAGTTGAATGAGCTAAGGCAGATGATGTTAGCACAACAGCAGGAGATAGGAGGACTTAGAGCTCAGATAGCTCAACAGAATCAAGGACCTCCTGATGCTGGGGTACCACCAGCACATGTGAATCAGCCTGCGGCACCGGAAATTCCTGATGATGTTCCGGTGATCCAGAGAACCCCATAGCCCCTGAAGTACCTATTGCGCCTGCAGCTGTGCCACCAGCGCCTCTGGTTCGAGCTCCAGAAGAACTCTATGACAGATTTCGGCGCATGAAGGCACCGGAATTCGAGGGGTCTACAAACCCAATCGAGGCTGACAACTGGTTAATTGATCTCCAGGTTGCCCTAAATTTCCTCAGACTCAACGATCAGGAGAAAGTCCTTTGTGCATCATATAT
>CM046361.1:11205530-11237461 GCA_025413025.1 Ficus hispida
TGGATCAACAGAGATAAGGAGGCCAGAGCCCAATTTTACCAAGTCCAAGAAAGAAGAAAGAGCTCTAGTCAAGACGAACCAGTCTCGTCAATCCACGGAAGCTAAGCCACAAGCCAGGCCAGCAACCCCAATGCACAAGGTTCCCGACAACCCGGAAAGAACAAGCGGAAGGGGAATTTCAACAACCAAGGACAGCAGAGAAATTTCCCCCAGAAAAGGAACAACCAGGGCAACGAGAGGGACAAGAATAATTACCCCCAGTGCGACAAGTGTGGTAAAAAGCATCCGGGTGTCTACCGTCAGGGGACCAACACTTGCTATGTCTGCGGCAAGGAAGGGCACTACGCGAGAAGCTGTCCTCAGAACGCACAGCAGCAGTACCAGCCCTATCCGAACAGAAACCCCCAAACCAGCAATTACATGCAGTCCAGGCTGCACTCGAAGGTCCATCGATTGCCCAGGGTAGATTGGAGGCACCCGAGCCACGGGCCAGGATCTATGCTTATACAAGGGAGATGCAGAAGCGGGCACCTCCAACGTGGTGACAGGTCAGCTTTCTATCGCCACCTATGATGTAATTGCCCTATTTGATTCTGGCGCTACCCACTCGTTCATATCGATGGAGTTCGCTCAGAAGCTACGCAGAGTCGGGAGTAGAGTAGAGCAAACCTTTTCTGCATCTTTGCCATCGGGAGAAGTTTTGTGGTCCAGCTTTTGGATCCGAAATGTTCCTATTAGGATCAATGGCAGAGAATTACTCGCAGATCTCATCGCAATCAGGTTGCAAGATTTCGATGTGATCTTGGGGATGGACTTCTTAGGCCGTCACAACGCAAGGATCGACTGTCGAAAGCGTAACGTCACGTTCAGCCCCTGCGACGATGAGGATTTCAGTTTTCAAGGACAGTCCCGACGTTCCACCACAAAGCTCATCTCCACAATGAAAGCTTGGAAAATGATAGCCAATGGATGCCAGGGTTATTTGGCTAATTTGGTGGACAAGGAGCAAGAAGAATTGACACCGGAAGGAGTTCCTATTATTAGGAATTATCTGGACATCTTTCCACAGGATCTACCCGGACTTCCACCGGAACGTGAGATTTCCTTCGAGATCGAGTTGCTACCCGGAGCTGCACCAGTGTCAAAGCGCCGTACAGAATGGCACAGCCGAGCTAAGAGAACTCCAAGTACAGTTGCAGGAGTTACTCGACAGAGGATTCATCCGACCAAGCCACTCTCCATGGGGAGCACCTGTCCTGTTCGTTAAAAAGAAGGACGGATCGTTGCGCATGTGCATCGACTACAGAGAATTGAACAAGCTGACGATCAAAAACAAATACCCACTGCCCAGGATCGACGATTTGTTCGACCAGCTTAGAGGAGCAGAAGTGTTCTCCAAAGTGGACTTGCGATCAGGTTATCACCAACTTCGAATCAAGGAGTCGGATGTGTTCAAGACAGCTTTCAGGACGCGCTATGGGCATTACGAGTTTTTAGTAATGCCATTTGGATTGACAAACGCCCCAGCTGCATTCATGGATCTCATGAACCGAATCTTCAAGGAATACTTGGACAAATTTGTCATCGTTTTCATCGACGACATTTTGATCTACTCAAGATCCAAAGAGGAGCACGAGCAGCACCTCAGACTGGTAATGGAAATGTTAAGGCGACATCAGCTATACGCCAAATTCACGAAGTGTGAATTTTGGCTGGATAAGGTTCACTTTTTGGGGCATGTAGTATCAAAAGAGGGAGTTTCCGTAGATCCAGCGAAGATTGAAGCGGTTAGCTCATGGCCGACCCCCAGAAACGTTACTGAGATAAGAAGCTTCCTAGGGCTCGCTGGATACTATCGACGCTTCGTAGAGGGATTCTCCAGGATAGCAGCACCCCTCACGACCCTCACCAAGAAGGACAAAAAGTACGAATGGACTCCAAAGTGCGAGGAAAACTTCCAGAAGCTGAAGAGAAAGTTGACGAGTGCCCCGGTGCTCATCATTCCTAATGTTGATGCAGGAAATTTCGTAATCTACAGTGACGCTTCTAAGATTGGATTAGGAGCCGTTCTGATGCAGGACGGAAAGGTGGTAGCTTATGCATCAAGACAGCTGAAAAATCATGAGCAGAATTATCCTACGCACGATTTGGAGCTAGCAGCTGTGGTCTTCGCACTTAAGATATGGAGACATTATCTGTATGGAAACAAATGCGAGATCTACACAGATCACCAGAGCCTCAAGTATATTTTACTCAAAGGAGCTGAATATGAGGCAGAGAAGATGGCTGGAGTTAGTAAAGGATTATGACTGCGAAATCCTTTACCACCCTGGAAAGGCCAACAGGGTAGCCGATGCGCTAAGTAGGAGATCAGTAGGCACACTGATGTCCATTGAAGCACTTCCCAAGGCATTGCAGAAAGAGATCAGTAATTATCAACTGGAAATAATCACCGGGAGATTGGATTCACTGACTCTTCACTCAGATTTGCTGGACAGAATCAAGGCGCATCAGGGAGAAGATTCTTCGTTGAGAAAGGCGCGGCTTGCTGATCAGGACAACAAAGATTTTACGACTTCTGCAGACGGAATAATCCACTTCAAGAGACGGATTTGGGTTCCAAAAGTAAAGGATTTAAAGGAACAAATCCTAAAAGAAGCACACCAGACGCCATACTCTGTACATCCCGGAGCTACCAAGATGTACAAGGACCTCAAGGAGACGTATTGGTGGCCCAACATGAAGAATGACGTGGCAGAATTCGTATCAACTTGCTTAACTTGTCAGAAAGTTAAGGCAGAGCACCGACATCCCGGAGGCGAACTACAGAAAATTGAACTCCCAGAATGGAAATGGAAGCAGATTACGATGGATTTTGTAGTAGGATTGCCAAGGACGACAAGTGGGAATGATACGATTTGGGTCATTGTCGACAGATTGACCAAATCAGCCCATTTTATCGCCATCAAAGCCACCTTTTCAGTAGAAAAATTGGCCGAACTCTACGTAAATCAAGTCGTCAAGTTGCACGGAGTGCCAAGATCGATCATATCCGACCGTGATGGGCGTTTTACTTCGCGTTTTTGGACCAGTGTTCATATGGCAATGGGGTCGAGATTGAAGTTCAGTACTGCATTTCACCCCCAAACCGATGGTCAATCGGAGAGAACTATCCAGACCCTTGAAGATATGCTGCGATCGTGTGTCTTGGACTTCAAAGGAAACTGGGATCAGAAGCTCCCGTTGATCGAATTCTCGTACAACAATAGCTATCACTCTTCGATTGATATGGCACCGTTTGAAGCGTTGTATGGGAGAAAGTGCAGATCGCCAATTAATTGGCAAGAAGTCGGCCAGAAGCAGCTACAAAAGACAGACTTCATCAGGAAGACTTCCGAGGATATTCAGAAAATCAAACGAAGGCTCGACATTGCTTTCAGTCGTCAGAAGAGTTACGCTGATAAGCGTCGCAGACCTTTGGAATTTCAAGTTGGGGACGCAGTCTTCATAAAGATTGCTCCGATGAAGGGAGTAATGAGGTTCGGTAAGAAAGGAAAGTTGAGCCCGCGCTACACAGGACCCTTCGAGATCCTGGAAAGGGTTGGGAAGGTCGCGTACAGACTTGCTTTACCGCCAGAGCTATCAGCAGTGCACGACGTTTTCCACGTTTCGATGCTCAAAAAGTATATCTCAGACCCTTCCCACATACTTCATCAGGAGCCGGTAGAGGTTCAGACCGATATGACATACGAGGAGAAGCCTGTCAGAATCCTCGATAGGGAAGATAAGGTCCTATGGTCAAGGTTTTGTGGAAGAATCATGCCGTTGAAGAAGCGACATGGGAAGTCGAGAACGACATGAGAAGAAACTACCCCGAATTGTTCTGATTTTCGAGGACGAAAATTTTTAAGGGGGGTAGATTGTAACACCCGAATTTCTTCGATTCATATTTTATAGAAATTTTGTGTAAATAATTACCGTAATCGGTATTTCATGAGGAAGTTCATTTTAGAACTTAAATTGTTGAACGAGTTCTTAAGATTTATTAAGACTCAAAAACAAATTGCATGGACTCGCAAAAGACCTTTACGAGTAAAATTACTGCTAAAAACTCATTTCTTGATCAAGATGAGTTTTAATAAGAATTGAAATCACCTTAGAAAAATCAAGCATACTAAGCTAGAGTTCAGGGCGAAAGGATTCGGAAAAATTAGAGAAAAGATTTTCCGATCGGTTTTTCACAGATCGAAAATTTTAATGCAATGTAATTTTCGATACTGAGTATTTAAGCAACTCAGTATTAAAAATTTATTGCAATGTGTTGAAATTACACAATTTTTCAAAAAGATTGAACCAAACAAGCCTTTAAGCTTAATTATATCACAATTAAGCTAAGTTAGGACTTAATCCTCCACACACATGGACCAATGAGCTTGTGACACCTCATCTATGAGTTGTCAACCACTCCCCCATTTTCCTCCCCATAGCAGCCGGCCACCCCAAGCCCTTGTGGGCAAAAGCTTGCAAAAAATTGGAGGACCAATTGGCAAGTTTTGAACCAAATTTTCTTGGAAAAGAAAGCCTATGATTTCCCCTAGCTAGAAACACTATTTGTAGGGATTTCAAACCCCAATATTTCAGCCTCCCTTAACCCCTTTCTCAGCCATTCCTTCGGCACTTTCACTCCAAAAATCCGAGAGAAAGAGAGAGAGAGAGAGAGAGAGAAAGCTAAGAAACCAAGAGCAAATCAAGCCAAAAAGTTGTGAAGAACCCCCCCCTTAAAGCTCGGTTTTTGTGAGTTCAAAGGTAAGGTTTTTGAGCATTTTTCTTCTCTTTTCTAAGGTTGGTTAGAGGAGAAAGTTAACAAAATTTTTGTGACCATTGTTGAGGTCCAAACCGTGCACCATTGGAGGCTAATTTTCGATTAGGATCAAGCTAGGAACACCCGGATTTTTTGAGGTAAAATCCGAATCTTACTCTAGTTCTTGGTTCAAATTTTTGGTTCATTTTCTCAAGGGTATTACTATGTATTTCAAGCACAAAATTTGTAAGAGCTTGAGCTCATAATTTTCGGTTTTGGCCCTAAATAGCTTAGGTTATATTTTTATGCTTGATTTAGGTTTTTGATGTGATTATTTTGCATGTTTGGTTGGAGTAATGCTCTATGATTTTTGTGTGCTAGAGATGCATGCTAGGGTTTATATTTAAGGGTTTCATGTCTCTATTATGGTTATCAAATTTTTAGATGCATGTTCTAGGGTTTGTATGATGTTTGGTTGAGTTTTGTTGAATGTGTGTTTTTCTCTCCAAAACCGTGGACCAAAGGGAGGTCTCGGCCTTGAGTTGAATCCGAATCACGGGATTTAAAATTTTATGTGAATAAGGGACGTTAGAAGACGTGCATGTGTTATTAGGTCCCGCATTGGGCGGTCGAGCTAGAGCAACGTATAGGGACGTAAAATTTGGACTAACACCAAAACTGCTCTCGGGTCCAACACCCGGCAGCTCGGAAAAGTAGGATTTACAGGTCCTTAGAGGCCGAATGGGTAAAAACTTAAAACACGAAAGTTGTTCGTTAGGGTGTTTCCTAGGGGGTAGCGCGGACAGATTTTAAAAATAAGGCTCCAATGGCCTTTGTTTTGAAGAAAAACCGAGAACTGGTCAGGGTGACCAGGTTCCAACGATTCACATGTGTTCAAACAAAAACTGGTATCAACTGAGCCAGAATTAGAAAATGTTCAAAACATAAAAGTTTTATATCTTTTTGTTAGCTATAACTTTCGTGAAGAAAGTGTTTCCAAATTCGTTTTACATTTTAAGTTATGAATTTTCAAACAAAATCCGCGCAGTGAGCAAAATCTCATGCACGGGATTTTCTAGACAATGACTAGGCAAAAAACGTTTTCCAACTTGCAAACATCATTTTCAAACCCGAAAACCATTCCAAAGGCGGTTTTCGATCCCCAAATGTTTTATAGAAATGTTTTCAAGTATTTTGTAATTTTCAAGACAAGTTTGGGTGCTATTCACCAAACTTACTTAAATAAACAAGAAAATGATATTTTTAATCAAGTTCAAGGTTTTCAAGATTAAAATGAATAAGATACTGCGTTAGTAGCCGAAAAATTATTTCGAGTTACTAGGGCCTTGCCCAAGCCCTGAGTTAATCATGTGGATTGAGGTTTAAGTTAAGATTATAATCCTCTACATGAACCCTTAATTAACATTTCCGTTGTGGGTTACGCTGTGTGACCCCTTCGCTTATGTTAGAAGAGGGTCTTATAACTGAAAAATATTTATGTTGGTTTAATCCGACATTAAACGATTTTAGAATAGAGACCTCACGTATAAACGTCCATGGGCAGGAGGTGATCTGCGAGCGTGCTCGGGAAAGGAAAGTCGATCACGCGAACAACAAAGATAAAGTAAGTACAACACCGCCTACAGCATAGGCTAGAGTTGTATGTTTACTTAACATGTTTACTTTATACTGTTTAAGTGTTAATTGATGATTTGCTCGATGGTTGCAATATGCCTACTGTATGATGAATGTTTCAAGTATTGTTATTATGCTTACATGAAAAAGTACGCATGTCCATGCATTGATAGAACATGAGATTAGGAGACATAATATAAGTATGCTCACTAATCTATCAAGTGAAAAGATGTCAAGAAAGACCTACAAACAGAACGTTTGAGAAAAGGCCACAAGAGCCAGTGTCGTGCCCCCTGATGACGATCGGGTCGAAAGCTTGGGTAATCTCCTTAAGCTGCGCGCCGGGTACATACACATCAAGTTAACGGGCCCACAAGTAAAAATCAACAAGATAAAGTGTGATACAAGAAAGCAAGCATAATTGGACATAAACGGTTCATGCATTTCACGACAGAATTTCATGTTTAAGATGAAGAAATCGATGATATGATGCTATGTTATGTTTTCATGTATAAGATGAAGAAATCGATGATACGATGCCATGATATGTTTTCATGTTTAAGATGATACGATGCTATGTTTATGATTTCATGAAAAAGATCATGTATGTTTCGTGTATTTGGTTTGCGGTATAGGAGTTGTACTTGCTGAGCTTTCGCTCATTGTTTGAAGTTTATGCTGTAGGTAAACAGCCTGTCTTGAATTGACTGCATGGTGGCGGGTAAAGCCGGTGGCGGTGAAATGATGAACGGGTTGGGATTCACAACTCAAAAGGATTTAATTAATATATCTATTTTGAGAAAACAAACAGTTATTTTATTTGTGTATGAATGTATGTAAATATTTTCTAAGTATAATGCTTCCGCTATTAAAAAAAAAAAAAAAAAAAAAAAAAATCCCCACTATTTTCATGATGAAAAATGGGATAAAACAAGTTTAAGATCAAGTAAGTTAAGTAAGTCAAGTAGTGACGGCCTGTGCAAGGCGGGTCGTCACACTCGGTGGGGGACACCGGGCGGCCGGGGGTGGGTCGGCCCCGCGAAGAGAGAGAAGAGGGAAGAGAGAGAGAGAAGAGAGGAAAAGAGAGAGAAAGGGAAAGAGAAAGAGGGGGTCGTCGGGGGGGGGGTGTAGGGGGCGGTGTGGTGGGGGATGCTTGGTGAGGGGGGCGGGGCCGGTGGTGGGGGCCGGTGGGAGGGAGGAGAAGAGAGAGAGAGGGGAAGAGAGAGAGAAGAGAAGAGAGAGAAAGGGGGAGAGAGAGAGAGAGGTCACTGGCGTCGACCGCCGAGGGCTGCGGCCGGTGTTGGGTCGCTGCGGGAGAGGAGAAGAGAGAGAAAGGGGAAGAGAGAGGGGAAGAGAGAGAAGAGAAGAGAGAGAAAGGGGAAGAGAGAGTAAAAAAAATTGTCACCGGCGGCCGGCCGGTCGCCGGAGTTGGGGCCGGAGGTGGGTCGCCGACGGTGAAAAAGTCACCGGCGATGGAGAATATTTGGGGTGGAAAAGTTTATATGAGCTAAAGTAAATGATAACAATAATACATCCCTGATATATCAATCGTTCGATTAAACCTAACTGTTAAAAAAAGGGCTTTACCGATAAAGTCATTTGGGAGAGACTCTATCATAGTCCCTCCCTTTTTTATATGATACTAGAAAATAGAAGCTAACTTTTACTCACTACTATTTCGCTTCACATAAACTTTTAGAAGAATTAGTAAATTTGACTATTTGTAATTTGTCACACGTTGAACCTCATAAATTTCAATATGTACTCTCACTAGCTAAAGTTTATAGGGAAAATGGTTTGTGGGAATATATATATATATATATATATATATATATATATATATATAGGTGGTTTTGACTTAAAAGCTTAACATTTCAACTTACAAAAGTCTAATAATTACAAAATAAATAAAAACACCATGGGACAGAAAAACAAAAACTGCAACTCTAAAAAGCTAATAAACACCAACTTCAACTAGCAGGATCTGTTGCTAGAAGATTAAGGCGAAATTACATAATTGAAAATAGAATCCTAAATTTAACTTCCTTAAAAATCTTATTAGTAAATCCAAAGGAAACAACCAAGTAATGGAAAAAGATTTATGCTAAAAGAGGAACCTAAATCCGATAGAGCAACCTTCCAACAAAACATAACCAATGCGGGAACCAGAAAAAAGAGAAGAGGAGATATATCCGGTGATATATCCCGATCGACCCTTTGAAGACAAAAACTATATGATTTTATTACCCTGTAAATTTAGTGTTCTTAATATTCATTTAATCACTAGAAGATAAACTTTGTCATTCCCTAATACAGATTTCTTAAAGGCCAAGATCTGGCTGGTGTGCTTCCTCCATCTCTTGCTAAGTTACCGTACCTCACAGCCGTGTAAGCGAAAAATTTTTTATACTAGTTTTGTTTGTTCATCATTCATGCACAGCACAGAAATTTAAATTTGGTACCTCAAAATATTAACTGTGATTTTTTATTTTTATTTATTTATTTATTTTTAATTTTTTTTTTTTTTGGTCTTTTAAAGTGATTTCACAAGAAACTATCTCAGTGGCACCATACCAAGGGAATGGACTTCTATGAAACATTTGGAATACCTGTAAACAACTCCTGAACTCAGTAATAATATTAAAGCTTAATTCCATTAAATTTAGTTCAGTTAACAAAATTTGTACCGAAATTGCAGGTCTTTCACCGTGAACAACTTAACTGGACCAATTCCTCCCTACTTGGGAAACATTACAAGTCTCATATATGTGTAAAATACAATTTATTTTTCTCTCAATTGTCAACCTTTTTTTTTTTTTTTTTTTGGTATCAGCTTCTGCTATAATACCAAATAAAATACACACCATTTTCAGGAGCTTAGAGCACAACAAGTTCTCTGGAACTGTACCACCTGAGCTGGGGAACTTAGTTAACTTGGTGAATCTGTAAGCTTGGCTACTTTATTTGCTGTTAAAGATTCCGGTGTCGTCTTTTAATTAGTTCTTGCTGTAATCTGATGGGACAATTTTCCTACCAATGCAGGATTCTTAGCACCAACAATCTCACCGGACCGTTGCCTGTTGCTCTCTTCAACCTGAACAAATTGACAGAACTGTATTATTCCCAAACTTTTTTTTTTCCTACATATAGAACAAGTTTCATGTTTCGCTTTCCCACCCTCTAGTTTGTTTCTGTATTTGCAACGTGCAGTAGAATAAGCAGCTCTAATTTCAAGGGAAGAATGCCCGATATTTTCCACCGATGGCCTAATCTTGAGAAGTTGTAAGTGTAATCTATCTTATCAGGGTTGTAAACGAGTTAAAGATGTTAGAAATAATCCATGTTTTATGTTGTTAACAGAGAAGTCCAAGCTAGTGGTTTCGAAGGGCCGATTCCTTCTGGTATATCTTTGCTGCGTAATATGACCGAACTGTGAGTTCTTCCTCCCAAGCTTATATGTCTCAAGTTTTTCATTTTTCATTTTCTTTTTTATTAACTCTGAGATCTAGGACTCAAAACGTTGAAAAGAACTAACACACCCACTAAACAGATCTTTTTCAAGTAAGGATAATTGTTTTTCATTATTAGTCATCATCACGATTTGCAGAAGGATTAGTGACTTAAATGGGGAACAGAGTTCAGAATTTCCAAACTTGGAGAACATGAAAAACATGAGTAGATTGTAAGTCGTTCACTTGTCTGGTATAACTCTAAATTTAGCATTAGAGGGCCCGGTGAATAGTAACTGTCTAACAAGAAAGTTATTTTATGTAACAGGATTTTAAGGAGTTGTAATCTCTATGGAATAATCCCTCCATACATACCTCAGATGATACAACTCCAAAAATTGTATTCACCTTGATCCTCTCACCCATGTTAATCCATCACATTCCTGTTCGGATTACCTTGAGTTGAATCAGCTGCCGTACTGATCATGTTTTTAATGTGCTTGTCGCTTTTTGATTCCGTAGAGATCTCAGCTTCAACAGATTGGAAGGTAGTCCTCCAGATTTAAGCGGTCTAATGAAGTTCGAGGGAATGTAAGCATTGCTACTAGCAAATATTTTGAGCAGGATAGGCCTAACGTTCATATATATATATATATATATGTGATGATCTACCGGAAATGATATCCGATCTTCCATAACAATATCTTCAAACAATAACATAACACCAAGTACATTTGAAAGGCTGTTTAGTAATTATCCTTGTAAGGAGTTATGAGTGGAATTTTCCGTGGTTGTGATCAAGTATACAAGTGTGTACATTTCGATTCTAACTCTTAATTGGCAGGTATCTCACAAGCAACTTGCTCAGCGGTCCTATTCCTGATTGGATAATCCGGAGAGATGCCAAGTTGTATGTTCTCCATCTTGAACTCCAAATAAAAATTCCATTAGATTTATTTTGTTTAAACTAACCTGTCGATTTGACCTGTAATTACGTTCGGTTGTTACGGAAGAGAGTTCCTAGTATTGGTTGCATTTCTCTGATTTTACCTTTTCTACGAATGAATTTTAGACTCCCATTCTGCATGTGCTTGGTACTTATTTTGTTACTATATGACAAAGCGGGGTATAAAGTTCATACATGAAACGCTCACTGAAGCCCGATGTTAGCTCTTTTTTGTTTAGACATTTGATAGATTTTGTAGTTCCAGAATGGTTCATCAGTACATCCTCGATTCGTCTTTTCATTTATTTTTCTACCCTTTTCTGAATCATTGACATGACTCCTTTTTGCTAAGTATAAAAGGAAAATCAAGTTTTCTGGTTAATAGTAAACAAAGGAGTATTGTATTTATGTGCAGTCCTACAGACCTTTCCTATAATAACTTCTCTGAGAGCTCTATGCCACCAAATTGCAAGGAATCACTGTAAGAAGATTGTTATTCCTTCCTATTAATAACGTTTTCTTCGTCGTTTCTAATTTCTCCTTTCAGTTGCAAATTGTTCTATGATAATCTTATTTCGTCGGTTCAACAGGAATTTGTTCAGAAGCTTTTCTTCTAGAAACAATTCGTAAGCTTCCAATAGATCTTCTAAAATTAAAAGAAATAAACTTTTACTTGCCCTGCTACTTTTTTACTTGACTTTTTTCCCCCCTTTTTATCGTCTCGTCGATAAAGCTCAATTGCAAAGTGCCTGAATGACACATGTTCACAAGGTATCATTCGGTTAATTTCATTACAAACTAGCAAGTTTGCTTTAAATAGTATAATTAATTGTAATTCCAATCCGTACAGATTATTATTCACTGCACATAAATTGTGGTGGAAAGGAAAGCACCATTGGTGACGTCAAATATGAAGCGGATCAAGACGCAGGTGGTGTAGCAAAATTCGTACCTGAAAGAGTTAGTAGATGGGGAATTAGTACAACCGGAGAATTCTGGGGTTTGAGCTCGGGCGAGCCAAACATCTTTATAGCAAACAATGCATCTGTACTCAGAATGAACGACTCCGATTTGTACACTAATGCCCGCCTCTCGGCTCTTTCTCTAACATATTTTGCGCATTGCCTTGGGAATGGAAACTACACAGTGGAACTTCACTTTTCAGAGATTGTTATTAGAGACAATAAATCTTTTTACAGTCTTGGGAGGAGAATATTTGATGTTTATATTCAGGTTATTCAAGCTCCTCGCATTATATTGCAATCTTTATGTTGTTGAAGCAGGTCCTTAGTAAGCTATTTCGTTGCAGGAAAAAAGGGTTTTGAAGGACTTTAACATCGAAAGGGAAGCAGGTGGGGTCGATAAGGTCGCCATTAGGACATTTAACAAAGTGCAGGTCAAGAATAAAATTCTAGAAGTCCGGTTTCATTGGTCTGGGAAAGGAACAACGGCGGTCCCGAAGAGAGGAACCTACGGTCCTCTTATATCAGTTATCTCCATACACTCAGGTAAGCCAAAACAAGTTCTTTTCAAAAATTATTCTCTCTCCCTCTGTCATTTGAGCTCGTTTGAGAATCTTCATGATGCTCAATGAAACCATGATTATGCCTTTGAAGTAGATTGGTTAAAGACACATGCTACAATAGTGGTTGATAATAACTACTAGTTATTCAGATGTTTGTATAACTTTGGTGATACAATATGAACGTCCACGTAAAAATTAGTAACACATTATTAAAAAGTTTATCCATTTACTCCATACTTTTACTTTAAAATGTTGCGAAATATGGTTGTGATTCTCGGTCTCTGCATGTTAATAAACTTGTACGTACACTAGTACTTTGAGATGTGAATCGAATATCAAAATTTATAAACTAATTATCTCTTATGTAGAGTTCAAGCCTCCTGCACCTATTCAAAGTAGCAAGGACAATGACGGACTCGGGAGCCAAACAACGATTTTTATTGTGATCGGTACTGTCATTTCAGGGTTATGCCTTATTTTTGCAATTATAAGCATTCTTTGGTGGAAAGGCTTTTTCGAAGGAAGCATATCAAGAGAAAAAGGTGCCAACAAATACACTAGCAATTACTAGTAGTTCATAGTAATTTTATCAATTTACAAGGAGTTGATAATCATTTTGAATGTCATGTAGCTAGTCATTAACTTCGTTCCGTGAAACAGAACTTCAAGGTCTTGATCTGCAAACTGGTTTTTTCACATTCAGACAAATTAGAGCTGCTACTAACGACTTTGATCCCACAAACAAGATTGGAGAAGGTGGTTTTGGGTCTGTGTACAAGGTACCATGTTCATATTAGAAGTAATAAAGAAAAAAACCATCATTTTATTCAATTCTAATATCTACATCGTTTTAATATTTTCTCCTCCTTTTTGTTCCATTTGAATGCAGGGTATACTGCTGGATGGTAGCATAATTGCAGTGAAGCAACTTTCATCAAAATCAAGGCAGGGAAATCGCGAGTTTGTAAATGAAATTGGCATGATTTCTGGTTTACACCATCCAAATCTTGTTAGACTTTATGGATGTTGCATTGAAGGGAATCAGCTGTTGTTGGTATATGAATACATGGAAAACAACAGCCTCGCCCGTGCTTTGTTTGGTAAGGCTAAAAAGTCTTCCTACGAAACAATAAGTAAAAATGAAATGGGTTTATCTGAGTAATAAGATTAATTTGAATTTGATTGTAGGTCCAGAGGATGAAAGATTGAACCTTGATTGGCCTACAAGGTATCAAATATGCATTGGCATAGGAAGAGGCTTAGCTTTTTTACATGAGGAATCGACACTAAGAGTTGTTCATAGAGACATCAAAACTACCAACATACTGCTTGACAGGGACCTTAATCCTAAGATTTCGGACTTCGGTTTGGCCAAGCTTGATGAAGAGGAGAACACCCACATTAGCACAAGAATTGCTGGAACAGTGTAAGCATATTTTTCCTTTTCCAAGTCACATGTATTAGTACTTTTGACACGAGATTATGCATGATTTTATTTCTCTTACTCTTCATGTTGAAATGTCGAATGGGTTTCTAATATTAAAAAAAAAAATTATTTGTCTATAACCCGACCAAGTTAAGAACTCAATCCCCCCCTCCCCCCCTCTTTTCTTCTCTTTTTTTTTTAATAATTAAAATAAATTCAAAAATAAAAACAATAAAAATGGGTTCACACTAGTTAAACTAAGAACTCGGATTTCCAGGTCCAAAATTAAAATTAATTAATAATAGAGTGAGAAAGAAAATGGAATAGAGCCTTGCGCATTGTCCAAGGACAGGCTGTAGGAGTACCCAATTATCTTTTGGGTGGAATTGCCACAACGTGATTATTCTTCTTAGTAAAGAATTTTTGCATTGGATAATGGCTAGGAGGATTAAGAAATCTAGGAATTAGAATCATAAGAGTAGATCGACAGCTAGACAAATAACAATGTGTTTAATGCAGAGGATATATGGCACCAGAATATGCATTATGGGGCTACTTGACCTACAAAGCAGATGTTTTCAGCTTTGGTGTTGTTGCACTTGAAATTGTTGCTGGGAAGAGTAACATGAAATATCGACCGAATGAAAACTATGTCTGCCTAGTCGATTGGGTAAGATGGATCTTCTATTAAATTTTTATACAATTAAAAATGCATAATTAAGCTGTTTCTTTACAAGTTCTGCATTCAACTTGTTAATCCGTCTTTTGAGTCAAATTAGGCATTGACTTTCATATATTACTTGTTGTTTAATTCTTAACACAAGCAAAATCCTAATATCTTAAAGTTGGGTAAATTTCTTATTATTCTCGATTTGCACTAGTAATTACGGCCAAAACACAAATTCAAAATGATATATATGTGTATATAGGTTTTTCTGCTTCTCGGACAGGAAATGATTGTCTTTGTTTTCAGGCCCTTGTTTTACAACAGAAAGGGAAGCTAATGGAGCTTCTGGATCCAAACTTGGGGTCTGAATTTAACAAGGAAGAGGCAATTAGACTGATCAAAGTAGCCATATTATGCACAAACCCCTCGCCTGCGCTTAGGCCTACCATGTCTGCAGTTGTAAGCATGCTTGAAGGCCGAACCGCCGTTCATGACTTGATCATGGATCCAAGCATTTACGGTGATGAGCTAAGGTTTACAGCCTTAAGAGAGCAGTTCAATCAGATGGCAGAACGAAGCCCAACCGAATCGCAGAGCCTCGTTAAATCTACACATGATCTCTACGAGGTCAATCCTGTGTCTGTGACCATTTCAGGTGATCATGGTCTCTACCCGAACAATCCCGAGTCTACAAATAACAGCAGCATTTCTTCTTTTGCTATCGATCAATCATAGCTGGCTCTTGAACTTCTTAGATCAGTGAAAAAATATATATATATTTTACTTTTCTTCTCAATTTTCTGAGAAATATTGTTACGACGTTGGTTAGACCCATTGAAAGGTTAGTGTAAGATCCCCCAGTTGTAAAAGTTTATGGAAGGAATTTCTATTCTACATGTTCAGTTTGTAACCTTTTTTTTCCCGTTCTAAAACTACTAGTTTGAGGGACCGTTAGTAATTAATTTATTTTTTATGTTAATATATATGTTTCTCTTTTAAAAATCATATAAAACTATCAAATAAAATTAGTATGTTTCAGTAGAAAAGGTTATTTTTAGTAGTAAGGTTTTAAATTTAGTATATGACGATATCTAGTGCTTAGTTGGCAAGAAAAATCTGCTTAATTAATTGACGACACGTGTGTAGAGTACATAGAGCGCCCCTGACAGAAAGAGAAGAAAGGCATTAGGTGGCAGGCAAGCAGGTAGAGAAGGAACTTATTTTATGAACGAAATTGACGGTATTTTAGAAAAAAAAATAAAATATATATTAAAAATTAAAATAAAATAAAATTCTGTGTGCATAATATGGATGTGGATGTGCCGTGTACATGATGGAGATGTGAATTCATGAGAAGTAGATGTAAACGACAGTGTACATAGAGAAAAACCTGGGGATGAAAATAGTTAAAGCACACTTCTTTTCTTCTTCAAAATCTCAAACACCAAAAAAACCATGTTCTCCTGGCAAAACTTGGTGTTATTTTTTTATTTTTTATTTTTTTTAAAGATGGTCTTTCCTCCCACTAACCCGTTCATTATCATAACTTGTCACCGACCATAACTATCGTCCTCTGGCCCCAAGTCCTCCGATCAAGGTGTCAGAAATCCATGAAATTTCTAATTTGATTGTTCACAATTTGGCCAGATTTCTGGGGGTAAAAAAAAAAAGGTCCTCCCTTCCATGATCTTCTATGCCGAAATTTTCCATTTACTCTTTTTTCTTTCTCTCTCTCTTATTTTTATTTTCTCAGTTACTTTAATCAACCAACAAAAGAATATGAAGAAGATATTAAACTGATAAAGAATTGATAAAAAAAAGGAAAGAAAAAATCTCTAAAAAAAATATCAAACTAATTAAATTTTTATAAAAGGAAAAAAAACTAGTTTACTTGATTAATTAAAGGATCATAATAGATATTTGTTGTACGTATTGTAAATGAAAAATAATAATTATAATAAATAGTTAGTCATTAAGATAAAATTCACAATGAATACATAAATAAAATTAAATAGATATTGTATAGAAATATTAGACACTTTAAACCCTAAAAATGATACCATAATTAATGATATAGTAATTATCATAAGAAAAAAAAAATATCATATTGGTGTAGTAATCATAAAGAGAAAAAAAACATATGACATTTAAAAAAGTATCATAATGATATGGTAATTATCATATAGTAATAAGCGATTTCATATGACATTAAACTTTGTAATGAATTTTTTTAATAACAATATAAATAAAATTAATTATCATAAATAACCTTAATCATACTACAAAAAATATGTTTTTAAGAAACCTAAATCATACTTATAAAATAGGTTTATAAAAAACCTAAATCTTACAAGCAATCACCATAATAAATAACTAGTCATTAATATAATGATGCAACAATAATGAAAGAATAAGTAAAAAAAATTAATCATGATGAGATGATATTAAATATAGTTAAAGAGTAAAATGGGTACTATAAATTATTTTTTTATAAAAATAGATATTTATATAATATTATTAAAAAATAGACATATTTTAAAATAGAGTCCTAAAAATAAACTTTTGTCTAATTATTTCAGAAAATTACAACTTCTATGTATTAATTTTTTCCAGTGTTTTATTCGTACTCTACTTTAACATTTGACCTTCTTTTCTGAACTGAACACTGCAGCCTATTCTGGAAAAGCGTCAAGTTTATCAGAGGCTACCCAACTTTGCATTTGTGAAATCAGACCATCCAATCTCATAAGAAGACCAACATAAAAAATGTCGGATATGTTTGGTAACGGACGCAACAATCCTAAAAACATTATATCCAACTTTAAAAAATGTTGAGTTAAATCTTAATATTTATAGCATTTGCATCTCAATGAACGTTTATGTAAAAATCACCTCGGTCAATGGATGTGTCAAAGAAGCCTCTAAGATGCGACTATATATCCCCCTTCTCTCCCACGTAGAATGAGGAGTTGTGTTAATTAGTATTGTGACGACCTAGATTTCTAGAGCTGTCTTCCACTTACTTTTTAGTTCCCAGCATTTGAGAGTAATTTTTTTTAATTAAAAAAAAATTAGAAAAAGGTCAGATCTCCACCTATCAAGTTTATTCCATTAGCTCAAAATTGCCTTTGATCCTAACCTTTAATTAGGAGTTATATTCCTCATTCTCTTATTTTTAATATTGTTAAAAGTTATGTGAGAATTTGCAGTGTAATGTGGGTCCTATTGGGTAAAATTTATATTGTAATTTTAATTGTTCAGAAAATTAATGCTTATAAAATTTTATACTGTTGAGAAATTTAATTTCGTGAATATAATTTAATTTACTTGTTCAGTCAATTTGTGTAACAATTTCACAGTCAATCTATGGGTAACTATTATATTTTCTTGAATCGTGGAAGCGCAGCCGTAAATTGTCTCAGAATTATTGATCATTTTCCTTTTAAATTATCAATCTGAAAATTTAATCATGGACTTGATATATAAAACAAATGAACTCCATCTGATAATAATTTTTATACGTAATGATGATTGCATGATATATATTTTTCCACATGGTAGGACGTTAGATTTAGAGTCAAGATATAAGTGGTCACTCTATGTTTGGTTGGAAGGACGGATAGGAGGAGGGATGGAGAGGGTAGGAAGGATGAGAATAGGAAGGATGAAGAGGATTATATGAATATTTTATGTTGTTTGGTAGGAGAGAGGGAGAGTTAAAATGATTGATAATAATTAATTGTTTAATTACCATATAGTCTATTGTTATACTTTTTTAATAATTCCTTTTCAGGATAAAATAAATTTTTGACTAAAAAAGTGAAGGATATATTAGATCCTTTCACTAATAGAAGGATCCAAATTTAGTGGATTTGAAGGGAGAAAATCTCTCCTCAACTCCCCCTCCACTTTTTTTTAATCAAACAAAGAATTGGGTCCCTCCCTCCATCACTCTCCCTCGCCCCCTCTCCCATATCTCCCTCCAACCAAACATAGCACAGATCAAATGGTCCACTGCCATTAGCTAAAATAATCGAAAGCATGACCCGAAGCTTGAGTTGGAAAAACCTGCACAAAAGATCAATAATGACGCTGTAACACCCGAATTTCTTCGATTCATATTTTATAGAAATTTCGTGTAAATGTTTACCGTAATCGGTATTTCATGAGGAAGTTCGTTTTAGAACTTAAATTGTTGAACGAGTTCTTAAGATTTATTAAGACTCAAAAACAAATTGCATGGACTCGCAAAAGACCTTTACGAGTAAAATTACTGCTAAAAACTCATTTCTTGATCAAGATGAGTTTTAATAAGAATTGAAATCACCTTAGAAAAATCAAGCATACTAAGCTAGAGTTCAGGGCGAAAGGATTCGGAAAAATTAGAGAAAAGATTTTCCGATCGGTTTTTCACAGATCGAAAATTTTAATGCAATGTAATTTTCGATACTGAGTATTTAAGCAACTCAGTATTAAAAATTTATTGCAATGTGTTGAAATTACACAATTTTTCAAAAAGATTGAACCAAACAAGCCTTTAAGCTTAATTATATCACAATTAAGCTAAGTTAGGACTTAATCCTCCACACACATGGACCAATGAGCTTGTGACACCTCATCTATGAGTTGTCAACCACTCCCCCATTTTCCTCCCCATAGCAGCCGGCCACCCCAAGCCCTTGTGGGCAAAAGCTTGCAAAAAATTGGAGGACCAATTGGCAAGTTTTGAACCAAATTTTCTTGGAAAAGAAAGCCTATGATTTCCCCTAGCTAGAAACACTATTTGTAGGGATTTCAAACCCCAATATTTCAGCCTCCCTTAACCCCTTTCTCAGCCATTCCTTCGGCACTTTCACTCCAAAAATCCGAGAGAAAGAGAGAGAGAGAGAGAGAGAGAGAGAAAGCTAAGAAACCAAGAGCAAATCAAGCCAAAAAGTTGTGAAGAACCCCCCCCTTAAAGCTCGGTTTTTGTGAGTTCAAAGGTAAGGTTTTTGAGCATTTTTCTTCTCTTTTCTAAGGTTGGTTAGAGGAGAAAGTTAACAAAATTTTTGTGACCATTGTTGAGGTCCAAACCGTGCACCATTGGAGGCTAATTTTCGATTAGGATCAAGCTAGGAACACCCGGATTTTTTGAGGTAAAATCCGAATCTTACTCTAGTTCTTGGTTCAAATTTTTGGTTCATTTTCTCAAGGGTTTTACTATGTATTTCAAGCACAAAATTTGTAAGAGCTTGAGCTCATAATTTTCGGTTTTGGCCCTAAATAGCTTAGGTTATATTTTTATGCTTGATTTAGGTTTTTGAGGTGATTATTTTGCATGTTTGGTTGGATTAATGCTCTATGATTTTTGTGTGCTAGAGATGCATGCTAGGGTTTATATTTAAGGGTTTCATGTCTTTATTATGCTTATCAAATTTCTAGATGCATGTTCTAGGGATTGTATGATGTTTTGGTTGAGTTTTGTTGAATGGGTGTTTTTCTCTCAAAACCGTGGACCAAGGGAGGGTCTCGGCCTTGAGTTGGATCCGAATCACGGGATTTAAAATTTTATGTGAATGAGGGACGTTAGAGGACGTGCATGTGTTAATAGGTCTCGCATTGGGCGATCGAGCTAGAGCAACGAATAGGAATGTAAAATTTGGACTAACACCAAAACTGCTCTCGGGTCCAACACCCGGCAGCTCGGAAAAGTGAGACTTACAGGTCCTTAGAGGCCGAATGGGTAAAAACTTAAAACACGAAAGTTGTTCGTTAGGGTATTTCCTATGGGACAACGCGGACAGATTTTAAAAATAAGGCTCTAATGGCCTTTTTTTGAAGAAAAACCGAGAACTGGTCAGGGTGACCAGATTCCAACGATTCACATGTGTTCAAACAAAAACTGGTATCAACTGAGCCAGAATCAGAAAATGTTCAAAACATAAAAGTTTTAGATCTTTTTGTTAGCTATAACTTTCGTGAAGAAAGTGTTTCCAAATTCGTTTTACATTTTAAGTTATGAATTTTCAAACAAAATCCGTGCAGTGAGCAAAATCTCATGCACGGGATTTTCTAGACAATGACTAGGAAAAAACGTTTTCTAACTTGCAAACATCATTTTCAAACCCGAAAACCATTCCAAAGGTGGTTTTCGATCCCCAAATGTTTTATAGAAATGTTTTCAAGTATTTTATAATTTTCAAGACAAGTTTGGGTGCTATTCACCAAACTTACTTAAATAAACAAGAAAATGATATTTTTAATCAAGTTCAAGGTTTTCAAGATTAAAATGAATAAGATACTGCGTTAGTAGCCGAAAAATTATTTCGAGTTACTAGGGCCTTGCCCAAGCCCTGAGTTAATCATGCGGATTGAGGTTAAGTTAAGATTATGATTCTCTACATGAACCCGTAATTAATAATTTACGTTGTGGGTTACGCCATGTGACCCCTTCGCTTGTGTTAGAAGAGGGTCTTATAACCGAAAAATAATTATGTTGGTTTAATCCGACATTAATCGATCTTAGAATAGAGACCTCACGTGTAAACGTCCATGGGCAGGAGGTGATCTGCGAGCGTGCTCGGGAAAGGAAAGTCGATCACGCGAACAACAAAGATAAAGTAAGTACAACGCCGCCTACAGCATAGGCTAAGTTGTATGTTTCTTAACATGTTTACTTTATACTGTTTAAGTGTTATTGATGATTTGCTCGATGGTTGCAATATGCCTACTGTATGATGAATGTTTCAAGTATTGTTATTATGCTTACATGAAAAAGTACGCATGTCCATGCATTGATAGAACATGAGATTAGGAGACATAATATAAGTATGCTCACTAATCTATCAAGTGAAAAGATGTCAAGAAAGACCTACAAACAGAACGTTTGAGAAAAGGCCACAAGAGCCAGTGTCGTGCCCCCTGATGACGATCGGGTCGAAAGCTTGGGTAATCTCCTTAAGCTGCGCGCCGGGTACATACACATCAAGTTAACGGGCCCACAAGTAAAAATCAACAAGATAAAGTGTGATATAAGAAAGCAAGCATAATTGGACATAAACGGTTCATGCATTTCACGACAGAATTTCATGTTTAAGATGAAGAAATCGATGATATGATGCTATGTTATGTTTTCATGTATAAGATGAAGAAATCGATGATACGATGCCATGATATGTTTTCATGTTTAAGATGATACGATGCTATGTTTATGATTTCATGAAAAAGGTCATGTATGTTTCGTGTATTTGGTTTGCGGTATAGGAGTTGTACTTGCTGAGCTTTCGCTCATTGTTTGAAGTTTATGCTGTAGGTAAACAGCCTGTCTTGCATTAACTGCATGGTGGGGGTGAAGCCGGTGGCTGTGAAATGATGAACGGGTTGGGATTCACATCTCAAGAGGAATTAATTAATATATCTATTTTGAGAAAACAAACAGCTATTTTATTTATGTAAGAGTGTATGTAAATATACTGCTTCCGCTATTAAAAAAAAAAAAAAAAAAAAAATCCCCACTATTTTTATGATGAAAAATGGGATAAAACAAGTTTAAGTTCAAGTAAGTTAAGTTAAGTCAAGTAGTAGTGACGGCCCGTACAAGGCGGGGCGTCACAGATTGGTATCAGAGCGGTTCCCTGCGACATCATTTCACGGTCTACCTGCCATCGCCGCCACCATATGTAAGTTTAGATTTACTTTACGTTTTATATATGTATGCTCATAGTTAAGCATCGCGTGTTAGGTACGGTACGATGGACCCCATGATGACCGAAGAGGATAGAGACTCCGTTACGGTTTTCTTCCGCGCACACCCCCTATCCTTTGACAGCACGAGGCGTACTGTGCACGTCGAGGCGTGGCTCCACGATATTGAGCAAACATTCTTGATGTGTCACATCCCGGACTATCTGGAGATCATGCTTGCTGCTAAATGTCTTTACGGAGATGCGCGGCTATGGTGGATCGACGTTGGTGAGCGTCAGGTGCCTGATCGCACCTGGGCGCAGTTTCGTGCAGTGATGTTAGAGCGCTACGGACCACTCCCACCCAGAGATGAGGGTGCACCTCCTAGAGATCCGGATATTTACCGTGATATGTGTCATACACGGTACCAGATGTTATCCCAGGCCTGGCACGCATACCCGGGCGAGACGATGAGCCACTACTGGTGGAGGTTTGAGGAGATGATGCATCCCCATGTACCCCAGGATATTCCAGAGCCCCAGTTGGAGGCAGTGATTCTATTAGTGAACGGGGCGCCGCCTCACATCAGACAGCATGTTCCGCAGCCCACTCTCCACTCGACCATGGCTGGGACACTCGACGATATTTTAGCGGCAGAGATCATTGCTCAAGACGCCGAGAATGATGCTCCAGTGAACCCTGAGCAGCCGCCAGTCGATGAAGCTGATGAACCCGAACCACAGTACGAGGTCGGACCACTGGAGGAGGAGATGGAGCACGCCCAGGTTCCCCTCATCATCATATCTAGTGATGATGAAGATGAGGAGGATGAAGACGAGTTCGAGGAGGATCCCGAAGAGTTTCCCCTCGAGGACGAGCCACATCACATCGTTCCAGATGACGAGGACTGGGAAGACGATTTAGAAGACGACACGGATTCCGAGATATCCGCGCTTGAGATTGAAGTCATCCGTTAGATTAGGGCCGTTTTGTTTTATACCCTCTTTCTTTTGTAATAGAACTTTATTTATAATATGTTATGTACATTCGGACGTTAGGATGTACCTTATGTATGATGGGAAGTGTTAGATCACTTCCATCTTGTTGCTTTAACCATGTATATTTTTGGTAAAGTGACAAGTATTCTTTTTGAAAATATGTATAGATATACATATCAGTACCCGGCACCTTTTTGAAAAATGCCGAGGGAATCATGTATTTTGAAAAGCCTTGTATTTTGATTATATACAAAGAGACCGTGCTGAGACGGGTTAAATGAAATCAGATGATATTTTCATTTCTCTTTACGAAATTTTTACAAGTAAATATGTCATTAAATATCTGCCTTTGAGTTATGGCAAGATACAAGTATTTATGATGTTACATGTATGTTGTGAGATTTTATGATGTAATGATAATAATTATATAAAGAAGAGATGTGATTAATATCTTTTCTTGTATAGAGTACAAGATGGTACGTCCGAGAAGAACATACCGGTAAATCCTCCGGCACAGGATTTGACCGCCATATTAGCAAATATTCAACGCCAGCTGCAAGAGCAGCAACAAGAGATTACTCTAATTCGGGAGCAGCTAGCTCAGCAGAATCAGGGACCCAGAGTCCAAGAGGTTCCACCACCGGCACAGCCAGTCCCTCCGGTAGTGCCGCCAGTGCAACCTATTCCCCCGGTAGCCCAACCAGAGGTCAGGCAGGAAATTCCGCGGAACGCTGAGGTTCCAATAGCCCCGGCTGAAGTACAGATGCAGCCACAGCCGGTGAGAGAGGACCTTCTGTATGAAAGGTTCAGAAGGATGAAGGCGCCCGAGTTCGAGGGGCCAATTGATCCGATTGCAGCAGACAACTGGCTGATCGACATGCAAGTCATTCTGATTTTATGCGCTGACCGAGCAAGAGAAAGTACTCTGTGCATCCTTTGCGCTGAAAAAGGACGCAAGGCACTGGTGGATAACAGTGCAGATGAGAAGAAATGTGCTGACTATGTCCTGGCAAGACTTCGTGGACGAGTTCAGGGCTATGTACTACAACAAAGAAGTCCTGGCTGCCCAGCAGGACGAACTCACCAGTTTCACTCAAGGGTCCATGACAGTGATGGAAGCTGTAAAGAAGTTCGAGCAATTGGCCCGGTTGTGCCCGAACTTAATTACCAGTGAAACTGAGAAAGTGCGGTTGATGATGAAGATGTTCCGCACGGATATTGCCCGTCAAGTGAGTTCTGGAGACAGTTCCCCTGTAACAGTGTCGGACTGTATTGAGAGAGCCCTGAGAGCCGAGTATTGGATCAACAGAGATAAGGAGGCCAGAGCCCAATTTTACAAGTCCAAGAAAGAAGAAAAAGCTCTAGTTAAGACGAACCAGTCTCGTCAATCCACGGAAGCTAAGCCACAAGCCCCGACCAGCAACCCCAATGCACAAGGTCCCGACAACCCGGAAAGAACAAGCGGAAGGGGAATTTCAACAACCAGGACAGCAGAGAAATTTCCCCCAGAAAAGGAACAACCAGGGCAACGAGAGGGACAAGAATAGTTACCCCCAGTGTGACAAGTGTGGTAAAAAGCATCCGGGTGTCTGCCGTCAGGGGACCAACACTTGTTATGTCTGCGGCAAGGAAGGGCACTACGCGAGAAGCTGTCCTCAGAACACACAGCAGCAGTACCAGCCCTATCCGAACAGAAACCCCCAACACCAGCAATTACATGCAGTCCAGGCTACACTCGAAGGTCCATCGATTGCCCAGGGTAGATTGGAGGCACCCGAGCCACGGGCCAGGATCTACGCCTATACAAGGGGAGATGCAGAAGCGGGCACCTCCAACGTGGTGACAGGTCAGCTTTCTATCGCCACCTATGATGTAATTGCCCTATTTGATTCTGGCGCTACCCACTCGTTCATATCGATGGAATTCGCTCAGAAGTTAAGCAGAGTCGGGAGTAGAGTAGAGCAAACCTTTTCAGCATCTTTGCCATCGGGAGAAGTTTTGTGGTCCAGCTTTTGGATCCAAAATGTTCCTATTAGGATCCATGGCAGAGAACTACTCGCAGATCTCATCGCAATCAAGTTACATGATTTCGATGTGATCTTGGGGATGGACTTCTTAGGTCGTCACAACGCAAGGATCGATTGTCGGAAGCGTAACGTCACGTTCAGCCCCTGCGACGATGAGGATTTCAGTTTTCAAGGACAGTCACGACGTTCCACCACAAAGCTCATCTCCGCAATGAAAGCTTGGAAAATGATAGCCAATGGATGCCAGGGTTATTTGGCTAATTTGGTGGACAAGGAGCAAGAAGAATTGACACCGGAAGGAGTTCCTATTATTAGGAATTATCTGGACATCTTTCCACAGGATCTACCCGGACTTCCACCGGAGCGTGAGATTTCCTTCGAGATCGAATTGCTACCCGGAGCTGCACCAGTGTCAAAAGCGCCGTACAGAATGGCACCGGCCGAGCTAAGAGAACTCCAAGTACAGTTGCAGGAGTTACTCGACAGAGGATTCATTCGACCAAGCCACTCTCCATGGGGAGCACCTGTCCTGTTCGTTAAAAAGAAGGACGGATCGTTGCGCATGTGCATCGACTACAGAGAATTAAATAAGCTGACGATCAAAAACAAATACCCACTGCCCAGGATCGACGATTTGTTCGACCAGCTTAGAGGAGCAGAAGTGTTCTCCAAGGTGGACTTGCGATCAGGTTATCACCAACTTCGGATCAAGGAGTCGGATGTGTTCAAGACAGCTTTCAGGACGCGCTATGGGCATTACGAGTTTTTAGTAATGCCATTCGGATTGACAAACGCCCCAGCTGCATTCATGGATCTCATGAACCGAATTTCAAGGAATACTTGGACAAATTTGTCATAGTTTTCATCGACGACATTTGATCTACTCAAGATCCAAAGAGGAGCACGAGCAGCACCTCAGACTGGTAATGGAAATGTTAAGGCGACATCAGCTATACGCCAAATTCACGAAGTGTGAATTTTGGCTGGATAAGGTTCACTTTTTGGGGCATGTAGTATCAAAAGAGGGAGTTTCCGTAGATCCAGCGAAGATTGAAGCGGTTAGCTCATGGCCGACCCCCAGAAACGTTACCGAGATAAGAAGCTTCCTAGGGCTCGCTGGATACTATCGACGCTTCGTAGAGGGATTCTCCAGGATAGCAGCACCCCTCACGACCCTCACCAAGAAGGACAAAAAGTACGAATGGACTCCAAAGTGCGAGGAAAACTTCCAGAAGCTGAAGAGAAAGTTGACAAGTGCCCCGGTGCTCATCATTCCTAATGTTGATGCGGGAAATTTCGTAATCTACAGTGACGCTTCTAAGATTGGATTAGGAGCCGTTCTGATGCAGGACGGAAAGGTGGTAGCTTATGCATCAAGACAGCTGAAAAATCATGAACAGAATTATCCTACGCACGATTTGGAGCTAGCAGCGGTGGTCTTCGCACTTAAGATATGGAGACATTATCTGTATGGAAACAAATGCGAGATCTACACAGATCACCAGAGCCTCAAGTATATTTTTACTCAAAAGGAGCTGAATATGAGGCAGAGAAGATGGCTAGAGTTAGTAAAGGATTACGACTGCGAAATCCTTTACCACCCTGGAAAGGCTAACAGGGTAGCCGATGCGCTGAGTAGGAGATCGGTAGGCACACTGATGTCCATTGAAGCACTTCCCAAGGCATTGCAGAAAGAGATCAGTAATTATCAACTGGAAATAATCACCGGGAGATTGGATTCACTGACTCTTCACTCAGATTTGCTGGACAGAATCAAGGCGCATCAGGGAGAAGATTCTTCGTTAAGAAAGGCGCGACTTGCTGATCAGGACAACAAAGATTTTACGACTTCTGCAGACGGAATAATCCACTTCAAGAGACGGATTTGGGTTCCAAAAGTGAAGGACTTAAAGGAACAAATCCTAAAAGAGGCACACCAGACGCCGTATTCTGTACATCCAGGAGCTACCAAGATGTACAAGGACCTCAAGGAGACGTATTGGTGGCCCAACATGAAGAATGACGTGGCAGAATTCGTATCAACTTGCTTAACTTGTCAGAAAGTTAAGGCAGAGCACCGACATCCCGGAGGCGAACTACAGAAAATTGAACTCCCAGAATGGAAATGGGAGCAGATTACGATGGATTTTGTAGTAGGATTGCCAAGGACGACAAGTGGGAATGATACGATTTGGGTCATTGTCGACAGATTGACCAAATCAGCCCATTTTATCGCCATCAAAGCCACCTTTTCAGTAGAAAAATTGGCCGAACTCTACGTAAATCAAGTCGTCAAGTTGCACGGAGTGCCAAGATCGATCATATCCGACCGTGATGGGCGTTTTACTTCGCGTTTTTGGACCAGTGTTCATATGGCAATGGGGTCGAGATTGAAGTTCAGTACTGCATTTCACCCCCAAACCGATGGTCAATCGGAGAGAACTATCCAGACCCTTGAAGATATGCTGCGATCGTGTGTCTTGGACTTCAAAGGAAACTGGGATCAGAAGCTCCCGTTGATCGAATTCTCGTACAACAATAGCTATCACTCTTCGATTGATATGGCACCGTTTGAAGCGTTGTATGGGAGAAAGTGCAGATCGCCAATTAATTGGCAGGAAGTCGGCCAAAAGCAGCTACAAAAGACAGACTTCATCAGAAAGACCTCCGAGGATATCCAGAAAATCAAACAAAGGCTCGACATTGCTTTCAGTCGACAGAAAAGTTACGCTGATAAACGTCGCAGACCTTTGGAATTTCAAGTTGGGGACGCGGTCTTCATAAAGATTGCTCCAATGAAGGGAGTAATGAGGTTCGGTAAGAAAGGAAAGTTGAGCCCGCGCTACACAGGACCGTTCGAGATCCTGGAAAGGGTTGGAAAGGTCGCGTACAGACTTGCCTTACCGCCAGAGCTATCAGCAATGCACGACGTTTTCCACGTTTCAATGCTCAAAAAGTATATCTCGGACCCTTCCCACATACTTCATCAGGAGCCGGTAGAGGTTCAGACCGATATGACATACGAGGAGAAGCCTGTCAGAATCCTCGATAGGGAAGATAAGGTCCTGAGGAACCGAACGATTCCTATGGTCAAGGTTTTGTGGAAGAATCATGCGGTTGAGGAAGCGACATGGGAAGTCGAGAGCGACATGAGAAGAAACTACCCCGAATTGTTCTGATTTTCGAGGACGAAAATTTTTAAGGGGGGTAGATTGTAACACCCGAATTTCTTCGATTCATATTTTATAGAAATTTTGTGTAAATAATTACCGTAATCGGTATTTCATGAGGAAGTTCGTTTTAGAACTTAAATTGTTGAACGAGTTCTTAAGATTTATTAAGACTCAAAAACAAATTGCATGGACTCGCAAAAGACCTTTACGAGTAAAATTACTGCTAAAAACTCATTTCTTGATCAAGATGAGTTTTAATAAGAATTGAAATCACCTTAGAAAAATCAAGCATACTAAGCTAGAGTTCAGGGCGAAAGGATTCGGAAAAATTAGAGAAAAGATTTTCCGATCGGTTTTTCACAGATCGAAAATTTTAATGCAATGTAATTTTCGATACTGAGTATTTAAGCAACTCAGTATTAAAATTTATTGCAATGTGTTGAAATTACACAATTTTTCAAAAAGATTGAACCAAACAAGCCTTTAAGCTTAATTATATCACAATTAAGCTAAGTTAGGACTTAATCCTCCACACACATGGACCAATGAGCTTGTGACACCTCATCTATGAGTTGTCAACCACTCCCCCATTTTCCTCCCCATAGCAGCCGGCCACCCCAAGCCCTTGTGGGCAAAAGCTTGCAAAAAATTGGAGGACCAATTGGCAAGTTTTGAACCAAATTTTCTTGGAAAAGAAAGCCTATGATTTCCCCTAGCTAGAAACACTATTTGTAGGGATTTCAAACCCCAATATTTCAGCCTCCTTAACCCCTTTCTCAGCCATTCCTTCGGCACTTTCACTCCAAAAATCCGAGAGAAAGAGAGAGAGAGAGAGAGAGAGAGAGAAAGCTAAGAAACCAAGAGCAAATCAAGCCAAAAAGTTGTGAAGAACCCCCCCCTTAAAGCTCGGTTTTTGTGAGTTCAAAGGTAAGGTTTTTGAGCATTTTTCTTCTCTTTTCTAAGGTTGGTTAGAGGAGAAGTTAACAAAATTTTTGTGACCATTGTTGAGGTCCAAACCGTGCACCATTGGAGGCTAATTTTCGATTAGGATCAAGCTAGGAACACCCGGATTTTTTGAGGTAAAATCCGAATCTTACTCTAGTTCTTGGTTCAAATTTTTGGTTCATTTTCTCAAGGGTTTTACTATGTATTTCAAGCACAAAATTTGTAAGAGCTTGAGCTCATAATTTTCGGTTTTGGCCCTAAATAGCTTAGGTTATATTTTTATGCTTGATTTAGGTTTTTGAGGTGATTATTTTGCATGTTTGGTTGGATTAATGCTCTATGATTTTTGTGTGCTAGAGATGCATGCTAGGGTTTATATTTAAGGGTTTCATGTCTTTATTATGCTTATCAAATTTCTAGATGCATGTTCTAGGGATTGTATGATGTTTTGGTTGAGTTTTGTTGAATGGGTGTTTTTCTCTCAAAACCGTGGACCAAGGGAGGGTCTCGGCCTTGAGTTGGATCCGAATCACGGGATTTAAAATTTTATGTGAATGAGGGACGTTAGAGGACGTGCATGTGTTAATAGGTCTCGCATTGGGCGATCGAGCTAGAGCAACGAATAGGAACGTAAAATTTGGACTAACACCAAAACTGCTCTCGGGTCCAACACCCGGCAGCTCGGAAAAGTGAGACTTACAGGTCCTTAGAGGCCGAATGGGTAAAAACTTAAAACACGAAAGTTGTTCGTTAGGGTATTTCCTATGGGACAACGCGGACAGATTTTAAAAATAAGGCTCTAATGGCCTTTGTTTTGAAGAAAAACCGAGAACTGGTCAGGGTGACCAGATTCCAACGATTCACATGTGTTCAAACAAAAACTGGTATCAACTGAGCCAGAATCAGAAAATGTTCAAAACATAAAAGTTTTAGATCTTTTTGTTAGCTATAACTTTCGTGAAGAAAGTGTTTCCAAATTCGTTTTACATTTTAAGTTATGAATTTTCAAACAAAATCCGTGCAGTGAGTAAAATCTCATGCACGGGATTTTCTAGACAATGACTAGGAAAAAACGTTTTCTAACTTGCAAACATCATTTTCAAACCCGAAAACCATTCCAAAGGTGGTTTTCGATCCCCAAATGTTTTATAGAAATGTTTTCAAGTATTTTATAATTTTCAAGACAAGTTTGGGTGCTATTCACCAAACTTACTTAAATAAACAAGAAAATGATATTTTTAATCAAGTTCAAGGTTTTCAAGATTAAAATGAATAAGATACTGCGTTAGTAGCCGAAAAATTATTTCGAGTTACTAGGGCCTTGCCCAAGCCCTGAGTTAATCATGCGGATTGAGGTTAAGTTAAGATTATGATTCTCTACATGAACCCGTAATTAATAATTTACGTTGTGGGTTACGCCATGTGACCCCTTCGCTTGTGTTAGAAGAGGGTCTTATAACCGAAAAATAATTATGTTGGTTTAATCCGACATTAATCGATCTTAGAATAGAGACCTCACGTGTAAACGTCCATGGGCAGGAGGTGATCTGCGAGCGTGCTCGGGAAAGGAAAGTCGATCACGCGAACAACAAAGATAAAGTAAGTACAACGCCGCCTACAGCATAGGCTAAAATTGTATGTTTTCTTAACATGTTTGCTTTACACTGTTTAAGTGTTATTTGATGATTTGCTCGATGGTTGCAATATGCCTACTGTATGATGAATGTTTCAAGTATTGTTATTATGCTTACATGAAAAAGTACGCATGTCCATGCATTGATAGAACATGAGATTAGGAGACATAATATAAGTATGCTCACTAATCTATCAAGTGAAAAGATGTCAAGAAAGACCTACAAACAGAACGTTTGAGAAAAGGCCACAAGAGCCAGTGTCGTGCCCCCTGATGACGATCGGGTCGAAAGCTTGGGTAATCTCCTTAAGCTGCGCGCCGGGTACATACACATCAAGTTAACGGGCCCACAAGTAAAAATCAACAAGATAAAGTGTGATATAAGAAAGCAAGCATAATTGGACATAAACGGTTCATGCATTTCACGACAGAATTTCATGTTTAAGATGAAGAAATCGATGATATGATGCTATGTTATGTTTTCATGTATAAGATGAAGAAATCGATGATACGATGCCATGATATGTTTTCATGTTTAAGATGATACGATGCTATGTTTATGATTTCATGAAAAAGGTCATGTATGTTTCGTGTATTTGGTTTGCGGTATAGGAGTTGTACTTGCTGAGCTTTCGCTCATTGTTTGAAGTTTATGCTGTAGGTAAACAGCCTGTCTTGCATTAACTGCATGGTGGTGGGTGAAGCCGGTGGCTGTGAAATGATGAACGGGTTGGGATTCACATCTCAAGAGGAATTAATTAATATATCTATTTTGAGAAAACAAACAGCTATTTTATTTATGTAAGAGTGTATGTAAATATACTGCTTCCGCTATTAAAAAAAAAAAAAAAAAATCCCCACTATTTTTATGATGAAAAATGGGATAAAACAAGTTTAAGTTCAAGTAAGTTAAGTTAAGTCAAGTAGTGACGGCCCGTACAAGGCGGGGCGTCACAGACGCTGTATCCAAAAATGTATAAATTTTTAAGCCGAAATTGTGATATAGTGGTAAAAATGTCTAATTTGCTAGGTCTTCTTCTGCCT
>CM046361.1:11237561-11278387 GCA_025413025.1 Ficus hispida
ATATATATTATATATTTTTAACTGTCACACAAATCATCACAAAACACATAATATTTATCAATTTGGCATGAACTTTGTTCTAGCACATCGAGTCCTCGTCGCGTCACCTGTAAAAAAATAACTCAACATAACATTAGAATTAAGAATTTCTAATCTGATCATATTATCTATGTTAATTCTAATGTTAATTTTCTAACTTAAAGTTAGATAGCATTTGGGGCGTTACAATCCCTCTTACCTTATAAAAGTTTCGTCCTCGAAACTTAGAACAATTCTGGATAATTTGTTCTCATAGTCTTCTCGCTCCCAGGTAGCTTCCTCCATCTTGTGATTACGCCAAAGAACTTTTACTAAGAGAATCTCTTTGTTTCTCAAGGTCTTCGTCTTCCGATCAAGAATCTCAACTGGTTCTCTTCGTAGCTCATATCCTCTTGAATCTGAATCGATTGCGGTTGGATGACGTGAGATGGATCCGGTACATACTTCTTCAACATCGAAACATGAAATACGTTGTGGATAGATGCCATCTCCTGAGGCAAATCTAACTTGTATGCCACATTGCCGATACGCTCAATCACCATATATGGTCCCACATACCTGGGACTAAGCTTGCCTTTCTTCCCAAATCGCATCACACCCCTTCATCGGGGCGACTTTGATAAACACCAAGTCTCCAACCTCAAACTCTAAGGGCCTTCGACGCACATCCGCGTAGCTTTTCTGCCTACTTTGAGCCGTGGCAATCCGCTGCTGAATCACTTTCAATGCTTCGGTTGTCTTATTGAAGAAGTCAGTTTTCTCCTTAAGTTCCGACTCCGCTAGTTTCTTTTCCCCAGCCTCATGCCAATAAATCGGGGACTTACAACGTCTTCCGTAAAGTGCCTCATAGGGAGCCATCCCAATCGTCGCTTGATAACTATTGTTATAAGCGAACTCAGCCAATGGTAAAACTTACACCAACTCCCTTTGAAGTCCAAGGCACAAGCTCGAAGCATATCCTCAAGTGTCTGATTCGTCCTCTCCGTCTGACCGTCTGTTTGCGGATGAAAAAGCCGTGCTAAATTTCAAACTTCGTACCCATAGCAGCTTGAACACTCTTCCAGAATGGGAGGTAAACCTACTATCTCGATCCGAAATAATAGATCTGGGAACACCATGAAGCCTCACGACCTCCTTCACATATAATTCTGCCAACTGTTCCATAGAAGACGTCAATCGTATAGGAAGAAAGTGTGCTGACTTGGTTAATCTGTCAATGACCACCCATATAGCATCATACCCATTCGTAGTCCTTGGCAATCCAGTAATAAAATCCATTGCAATGTCTTCCCATTTCCATTCTGGTATCTGAATTGACTGAAGTACCCCTCCTGGCCTTTGGTGCTCAGCCTTAACTTGTTGGCACGTCATACAATGCTTCACATAGTGTGCTACATCCTTCTTCATTCCGAACCACCAGAAACTATTCTTAAGATCCATGTACATTTTAGTTGTGCCAGGATGAAGCATATACGGGGTGTTGTGCGCCTCTTCAAGAATCTTCTTCCTTAGCTGCTCGTCCTTAGGAATACATAATCGTCCCCTAAGCTTCAGCACTCCATCATCACACACACTAAATCCTGCACACTTCCCTTCGAGCATTTCCTTTTTAATCCTCACAAGACTTGGATCAAGGTCTTGTTTGCTCCGAATATCATCTAAAATAATTGGAGACAAGATCATTGCAGAAAGTTGCCCAATTATTAACTCCAACCCAAAATTAAAAATCTCCTTTTGAAGGGGCTTAGACATCGCATTCAAGGACATTAACGTGGCCGGGGTCTTCCGACTCAACGCATCAGCTACCCTATTTGCCTTTCCCGGATGGTATAGGATTTCACAAACATAATCCTTTACTAGCTCAAGCCACCTCCTTTGCCTCATATTCAAATCCTTTTGCGTGAAGATATACTTCAAACTTTGGTGATCGGTGTATATTTGGCATCGGACTCCATACAAATAATGCCTCCATATTTTCAATGCAAAAACAACGGCAGCCAACTCTAGGTCATGGGTGGGATAGTTCTTCTCATAGTTCTTCAATTGCCTTGAAACATAGGCAATTACCTTCCCATTCTGCATCAAGACTGCACCGAGTCCCATTTTAGAAGCATCACTATAAATTACAAACCCTTCATCCCCATCTGGAATCGTCAAGATTGGGGCACTTGTGAGTCGTCTCTTCAGCTCTTGAAAGCTCTTTTGGCAGTCCTCTGTCCATTCGAACTTCTTTCCTTTTCGGGTAAGCGTCGTAAGCGGCATAGCAAGTTTCGAGAAATCAGCTACAAATTTCCTATAATATCCCGCTAAACCAAGGAAACTTCTGATCTCACTTGCATTGGTTGGTCTCTTCCAATTACTAACAGCCTCAACCTTCGCAGGATCCACCATTATGCCATCTTTAGAAATCACATGACCAAGGAATGCCACACGATCCAACCAAAATCGCACTTAGAGAAATTGGCATACAACTGGTGCTGTTTCAATGTCTGCAAAACTGTCCTTATATGCTTCTCATGTTGGTCTCGAGTCTTCGAATAAATGAGAATGTCGTCGATAAACACTATCACAAACTTATCCAGAAACTCCTTAAACACTCTATTCATTAGGTCCATAAAAGCAGCAGGGGCATTGGTTAACCCCAAATGGCATTACCACAAACTCATAATGACCGTATCGAGTTCTGAAGGCTGACTTGGGATATCTCCTTCCTTGATCTTTAGTTGGTGGTATCCAGATCGTAGGTCAATCTTCGAAAACACAGTCGCACCTTGCAGTTGGTCGAATAAATCATCAATTCTTCGCAATGGGTACTTGTTCCTTATGGTCACCTTGTTCAACTCCCTATAGTCGATGCAGAGTCTCATTGTCCCGTCCTTCTTCTTCACAAATAAAACTGGAGCTCCCCACGGTGAATGACTTGGGCGAATGAAACCCTTGGTCAATAGCTCTTGAAGTTGCTCATGTAATTCCTTCAATTCAGCAGGTGCCATTCGATAAGGCGCCTTAGAGATTGGCCCAGTGCCCGGTGCTAACTCAATCTCGAACTCGATTTCTCTATCTGGTGGTAAGCCTGGCAAGTCCTCCGGAAATACATCACTAAAATCTCGTACGACAGGTGCATCCTCAAGCTTCAATTTGTCTTCTTTCCTCTTATCCACGATACTGGCTAAGAAACCATCACAGCCATTGGCTAGCATCTTTCGAGCCTTCATTGCTGACAGGAACAACTCTGTCTTCTTCGCATCACCAATGAATTCAAACCAATCATCTTGTTCAGGATTAAACACGACCTTACGTCTTCGACATTCAATGGACGCGTTATACTTGCCCAAGAAATCCATACCTAAAATTAGGTCATAGTCAAACATCTCGAGCACTATCAGATTACTGTAGAGCTCTCTATCAACAATTCTCATTGGCACTGCTCGTAGCCAATGAGTGGACATCATCACTTCCCCAGAGGGTAGTGTCGTAGTGAATCCCTGACTCAAGATATCCTGATTCATTCCTAGTTCTTTAGCAAAAGCAGAAGACACAAAGGAGTGTGAGGCTCCTGTGTCGAAAAGAACATTAGCATACTGGTTATTAACAAGTATCTGACCTGTGACAACAGTAGAAGTCTCAGCAGCTGCTTCTTCTTTGGTCATGGTGAAAATTCTGGCATTGGTCGTAAGTGGAGGAGCCTCAAGTCGTCCCTGAGAAATATGAGATCCATCAAGAGCAACATGCATACTGTGAAGCTGAGCTGGTGGGTTTCTATGTTGTCTTTGTTGGAAAGGCTGGTACATCTTGTTCGGACAATCCTTAGATAGGTGACCCTCGCGTCCGCAACCATAACATAGATTTGTGCCCATACGGCACTCTCCCAAATGTAGCTTTCCACATTTAGAACATGGTGGAATGTTCTTAGCTTGCTTAGCTGGTTGTCCCCCTCCTTGATGGTTGTTGTGGTTCTTCTGATTAGAAAAGTTCCCCTTCCTCTTGTTATTGTTCCACTGACCTCCTTGAGACCTTCCTTGATTTCCAAAGTTTCCACGGTTCTGGTTGTTGTTGTTCTTAGGGGCTTCGCTCTGACGTGGCTGGCTTTCCTTTTGCTTACTCAGATGATATTCAGCACGAAGGGCACACTTGACGCATTCAGCTGTGGTGGTTGGTGGAGCAGTCCCGCTATCAACAATCACTGCAATCTCGGGTCTCAACATCCCGATCATTCTCCTCAGCCGTTCTTTTTCATTTGGCACCATGTGGGGACAAAGGCGTGCTAATTGGTTGAACCGCCTAACAGCTTCTGTCACCGATAGGTTTCCTTGACGAAAGTTATTAAACTCGTCATAATGTTCCCTAGTCACAGACATGTTGAAATACTGCTCGTTAAATTCTTGGATAAACTCTTCCCATGCCATCTGATTCACATCCCTGCTCAGTTCTATTCCTTCCCACCATATTCTAGCATCATCCATCAAACAGTAGGAAGCACACTTCACTTTCTCATTCTCAGTTAAACCCATGAAATTAAGGACTAACTCGATCGACTTCAACCATCCTTGAGCTACCAAAGGGTCAGTTGAACCATTGAATTCCTTAGGCTTCATTCTCATGAATCGCAGATACAGAGGCTCGTGATTTGTTGCTGCTTGAACTCCTCTATCTTGCACCGGTTGTGCAGCCGGTGGATTAATGGGAACTTCCACTCTGTTGGCGTTAGCTTGTAAATTGTTAATGAGGACCTGTTGTTCCTGAACTTGCCTCTGAAGTTGAACCACCAGTTCTACTAAATTAGGCTCTGCCACCGCTTCATTTTCAACTTGTCCACGACCCCTTCGTTGGTCTTGACGCAACTGCGCCATAACTTCTGCCAAGTTAGGTTCCGCAGCAACCTCATCTTCGGCATGCACTCGACCATTACCACGTCCTCGAACTGTACGTCCCCGAACTGCACGTCCTCGTCCGCGTACCATCTTATCTTAGTCGTCTGTTAGTAGCAAAATTATCAATAAGAGACTTTTTTTTTTTTTTTTTTTTGGATATCGAGTCATGATTCAAACTTTCCATAAATAGAACATCACCTCATAACTCTTAAATTTCTATTTAAGGAAATTAGTTAATCACTTACTTGGAGAAGTTTGAAGTAGATACGTGGCGATGCATGATAGGAAATAGGAAACCGCTCTGATACCATATCTGTAACGACCCCTCACGGACCGTTACAGTTTGCTTCTTATTTAATCATTCATCTCTTATAAAATTGCGGAAAATATTAAGCTTGAAATAAAAATCTTTACGTTACGGAAAACTTTATTTAGATAATTTTTTTTAAAAAAAAAAACTATAGAATTTTTTTTTTTTTTTTTAAACTATATCAAAATAAACTTCATTATTGATCTATATATATATTTTCAAAATCCAATTCATGAAATAAAATTTAAGTCCATATGAAACATTCAATCAAATAATAATAAATTAAAGTCTCAAAACTTCATTTGAAATTATAAATGTCCATCTCAAGATCGTTCCTCCCGTTTTCCTATCACACATCTTCCCGCCATCCGCTCCAAGCTCCTCCAATACTATAACTTACCCTTTCCTTTATCTGCAACATGAATTAACTTATATAAGCAAGGGCTTAGTAAGACACTTAAATCTCACAAACATAAATAAACATTTTTCTTTTATCATCATAAATATAAACATCATTTAAAAACTTTTTAACTTTAAAAACCGTCATATATTGGGCCCGGCGTTGTACCATCATAGCGCGCTAGTCACGGAAGGGTTGGGGTAGCAAATCCCAAACCAACGGTGACAAAAGTCCGCTCACCGGACAACATCATCATCATCATCATTAAGGGTGTACAACGCCATTTTAAAACATAAAATACATATACATACCATATATATACTTTTCATCAAAACATCATCATAGGAGAAGTATTATTTAAAAACATCATAACATCATCATCAACATCAAAACATATACTTCTCAAAATTTTAATTCATGTTGCAGGTGAGAGTGTACTTACTTAAACGCCTTACTTAACCTTTTCAAATTTTTCGATGGTGACGCGGATTGAGGTCTCGGGTGCTCGTCTTTAGAACCGTTCATGCCATGAATAATAAATATAATAAAATCAATAAAAGCTCATAATAATTCATCAAACACATCCATCGTATCATAGCAGCACCTAAAAGGCCTATTTCATCGTTCAATAATATCACAACACAAAAAAATTAAACCATTTCATGAAATTCCAAATTTTGACCGAATCTGTTAGTCATACCTTTGTCCATTCTAAGATTTATAAAAATTCATACAGAGCTCCAAATGATATGAAACTAATTTTAAATAAAAGTAGACATCTAGATCTTTCTAATGGTACCCAATTCATAGAAAATGAAGACCGTTTGGACTCTTAAAAATAGTTTTGAAATTGATTTCTAAACTTTTACCGAAACTGGCAGCCGGACCTCTGTCTGTTTGAAAAATCACATAAATTTACAGATATCTCCAAATGATATAAAACTGATTCCAAATGAAAATAGACATCTATAGTTTTCTAAAAATATCAATTTTGTTAAAAACGGAGACCGTTTGGATTTTCAAAAACAGTTTTGAAATCTGATCATTAAATTTTTACCGAACTTGGCAGTCCGACCTCTGCCTATTTGAAAAATCATAAAAACTCACACATAATTCCAAAGGATATAAAACTGATTTCAAAAGAAAATAGACATCTAGGGCTTTCCAGCAATATCAAATTTGTTAAAAATAGAGTCCATTTGCACCCTTAAATCTGTTTGGAATTCTTGTCTTAGAATCTGGAAAAATTTCAGTGTAGTGGTCAAATCCGAAAATATAAAAATTATCATCCTAATGTACATGATTCATACACACACACCCAAAACAGCCCTAATATATGTTTTTAACATATAACATATTAAATCACCAAACCAACAAAATTATGAATTAATAAATCAAAAACCCTAAAATCATCTTGTTGACAAAATACACTAAACCGTCATCAATCAACCATATAGCCTACCTCAATCATTATTCGATAGATATTTCTCATCCTTTCTTTAAACTAACACGAAGAAACTCATCGAGAAAATCATCGGACCCCTTAAAGAATCCCAAACTAAAATCAATAACAAAATCATCTTCATCATAAAACAATACCGAAACATACCTTGAAATCTTTTGATTTTGGCTTGAAGAACTTGGAGGTTTGGCAGATTTTTTTTTTTTTTTTTTTTTTGTTCGTGCGTGAAAATAATAGGGAGAGCGAGAGAGAGAGTGAGAGAGCTGCAAAGAGTAAGCGTTGAAAGAAAAATAATTGCAGACTTTTGGATGTAAATTGGAAATCAATTTGAAGGTTAATTGGTTGGAATAATGAGATTGTCATAAAAGGATATTAAATTTGGATGCAAATCCGAAGGTTAATTGGTTGCAGATCAAGGCTGTCATAAAAGGCTAATTTTTGGGCAAATAAAGCTGTCATATAATTAGCATATTAAATGGAATGCAAACGTCTCTCCAATTTTTTATTTTTTTTTTTATTTTTTATTTTTACCGTGCATACCACATATAAACACACAAATAGATATAAGCATATAATATTATATATATATAAAGGCAAATATATAAACTACAATCTGTACATATATAACATAAAATATACTTCAAACATATAGTATATCCGTATAAATATATATAACCGTATAACAATATATGGTATTTATATGCATAGTACAAAACATACAACAATATATATATATATATTTTTAACTGTCACACAAATCATCACAAAACACATAATATTTATCAATTTGGCATGAACTTTGTTCTAGCACATCGAGTCCTCGTCGCGTCACCTGTAAAAAAATCACTCAACATAACATTAGAATTAAGAATTTCTAATCTGATCATATTATCTATGTTAATTCTAATGTTAATTTTCTAACTTAAAGTTAGATAGCATTTGGGGCGTTACATGGGACATTCAGATTGTCTATGGCCCATACCTCCACAATTAAAACAACGAATACCACATCCAGGGCGTGTCGATTGTTGATTGGGATTTGTCTTAGAAGAGCCGGCCTGGATAGGATTACTAGGACGTATTGTTTGCTGCTGTAGATTACTGGAAGAACCCCCTGCAGTTAAAGAACCTATATTTCGTCGGGACTGTTGTTTCTCTATCTGTATTGCCCTTTGATGCGCTTCAGAGACCGTCACAGGATCAAACATATTCAGCGTGTCCTGTATTTGGGGACGAAGACCACCCACATATCGCGACACTAGTTGCTCTTCCGTTTCCATTACCTCATTCCTAGTAATTAACATATAAAATTCTGTTGTATAATCAGAAACAGTTTTCATACCTTGACGTAAGTTTTGCAATCGCTGGTACATAGTCCGAATATAGTTGTAGGGTAGAAATTGCTTCTTCATATGTTTTTTTAATTTATCCCAAGTCACAATCTTGGTCTTTCCTACTCTATATCTCGTCACTTTGGTCTGCTGCCACCATGCCGATGCTCGTCCACGAAATCTCGTCGCAACGAGGGGTACACGTTTGCCAGCAGGAACCTCCTTAAACTCCAAGATCTCTTCAACAGCAGTCATCCAATCTAAGAATTCTTCTGGGTTTAGTCCACCATGGAATTCAGGAATATCAACTTTAAATCCTGATTCCCAACGCCTGTTTTCCTCCTGGACACCTCCTCTTCGTCGGGCTGGCGGATCTATTGGTTGATCATGCGGCGCAAATGGATTTTCATCTTCAAAATCCTCAAAAGGTTGGGCCACAGGCACATGTTGCTGTGGCGCGAGTGCAGCGATTTGCTGAGTCAGCAACTCTACTTGTTGACGCAGCTGTGCGATCTCATCACGTCTATTCACCTCCTCTAGTTGGCCTTCACGGGTTTCTGGACGTCTCCTTGGCGGCATAGTGAAGGAACGAACTTGGCTCTGATACCAACTGACGTAGCGGAAGCTTATAGGAAAGACGAAAAGCCTCACAAAACTCAAACTTGTTGATTTGTTCACAAATGCCAAGAAAGAGAAAAAAAAATAGAGAGTCGAAAACGCAAGAGAATAATTATATTAATCACTACCGGCTAAAAGGTATACAATGCTTTAAATAATATCCCGTGAGATAAATCGGAATAGCAACTAGATAATGGTAAAAAAAAAAAAAGATTAGTTAAGTTGAGATAATGTCAGAATTTGAAAATAAAAAAAAAACGAAAGTCAAAAATATTTGAAAGTAAAAAAAAAACAGTTTGGCACACTTCTGCACCACATCATTCCCCCTTGGTTGGGAAAAAATCGCCCTCGACTTTTGGTGGAGAAGTAATGTCATCACCAGAATTATCACCACGAAACGGCACAAGATGCTTGACATTAAAAACATCGGATGTCCGAATATGACTAGGCAGCTTCAAACGATATGCATTGGGATTAATCTTCTCGATGATCTCTAATGGACCAATTTTTCTTGCGGCAAGCTTGTTATATTCATGAGCAGGAATACGATCCTTTGTTAACACCGCCCAAACAAAATCACCCACCTCAAACTCGGCATGGCGACGTTTAACATCCGCATCGTACTTGTACTTAGCAACAGCAGCTTGCAAATGCTCATAAGTCTGTGAATGAACCTGTTGTAGTTCCTGAACAAAATCCGCTGCTTTACCATGCACTTTAACAGTATTAGAGATTGGAACTAAATCAAGAGGACTACGAGGAACAAGACCATACACCACTTGAAAAGGACTAAAGCCTGTACTTCGATTAACTGCATGGTTGTGGGCAAATTCAGCCTGGCACAGTTTTTGATCCCAAGACTTGATGAAATCACCGGATAAGCAACGAAGTAAATCACCCAAGGAACGGTTGACAACTTCAGTTTGACCATCTGTTTGAGGATGATAGGCACTGCTAAAATCTAACTGTGTATTGACCAAACGCCATAAACTACGCCAAAAGTGACTAAGAAAACGAGTATCCCGATCAGGCACAATAGAAACAGGAAGTCCATGTAGACGATAGACCTCACGAAAATATAACAGTGCCACGTTTACGGCATCCGTAGTCTTCTTGCAGGGAATGAAATGGGCCATCTTGGAAAAACGATCAACCACTACAAAAATAGAATCAAACCCGCGCTGCGTCCTAGGAAGCCCCAAGACGAAGTCCATACTGATGTCTGTCCAGGGTTGGGTCGGAATAGGTAGGGGCATATACAAACCGGCATTTGTAGCTTTGCCTTTCGCAAGATGACACGTTCGACAACGCTCCACGAATTTACCTACATCCTTACGCAATGTCGGCCAAAAATAAGAAGCAGCAACAAGCTGTAATGTTCGATCACGACCCACGTGGCCCTCATTATGTAATTCCTGAATTATCTTAAGTCGCAAACTGCTCTCAGGAATACATAACTGATTTCCCCGAAAAAGAAAACCATCGACCCACATAAACTCCGAATGCACACCCTCCTGCAACTTCCGGATAATTTGTGAAAAATATGGATCAGTAACATACAAATCACAGATAGTGTTAAAACCTGGAACCTCCACTCGCAACTCGGTCAGAAGGGTTTGTCGTCTACTCAACGCATCCGCCACCTTGTTAAGGGCGCCTACTTTGTGCTTAATCACAGAAGTAAATTGTTGTAAATAAGCAATCCAAGCATGTCGAGCGGATACCTTAGCTTGAGTACCAAGATGTTTATGTAATATCCGAAATTTTGATGACTCTAGATTTCCTTAGAAACAAGGAAAACCTAAGTCTGGATCAAGATTGGAATGGAATAACAGTATAAGTTTGAGTTCTCATTTAACTAGTAACGAGACTCAACAATAGACTACTTAGCCAAGTATAAGGCGTTTTAAGGAAAATGGCGTGATGGAATTTCATAATTTCATGTTGGTCAAAGTTTGACCAAGAAAGTCCAAATTGACCAAAAAGTCAATGGATTGACTAAGAACAGTCAAATGTATGACTGTACAGTAATAGGAAAAGCAGTATTGGAAATATACTGTGAAAATTATCTTTTCGGACAAGATAGCTAGAATAAGCTATGAGATCACCCTAGAAAAATCAAGCACACTAAGTTGGATATCAAGGGCCAGATGGCTTTAAGAAATAAGAAAAAATTTTATTCAGTTTATTTTTACACAGATAAATTTTGGACTGTAGTACAGTATAAAAATATTGTGTTTAAGCAAACACAGTATTAGAAATATCTGTGTAGCAGAAAAATAGACTGAATATTGAGGAAAAGCCAAACAGGGCTTAATATGGATGACATCATCCTATCCTTAATTTATGACATCATAATTGGATTAAATAAGCTTGGAAAGAAAGCAAGGAAGGCTCTAGAAGAGATGACATGGCCGGCCACCTCAGGGGCAAAAATGCCAAAATTTTATCTTTAGGGGTTAAAGTGAAAATTTTGGAAAATTGATGATGTAAGCAAAGTGATGTCATCAAGATGATGTCATCAAGGTGAGATAAGCTTGGCTTGATCTCCAAGTAAGGGGCCGGCCACCTAGAGGGCATAAATGCAAGAATTTTAACTTTCGGGGCTAAAATGTAATTTCTGAAAAATAGGTGATGTAAGCAAGATGATGTCATCAAAATGATGTCATCATTTGCTTGGAGAACAAGGTGATGGCCGGCCAACATGCCACTTGGAAGGTCAAATTGTAAATATTTTGTCTTTTGGGGGCAAAAGTGTAATTTTGGAGAAAAATGATGATGTAAGCATGAGGTAAGCACATGATGTCATCAAGATGATGTCATCATGATGAGGTAAGCAAAACTTGGGCTCCAAGGACTCCAAATGGCCGGCCATGTGTTAGGGACTAGTTAGCAAATATTTTGTTTTTAGGTCCTAATGTGCAATTTTGGAGATAAAAATAAATTGTGAAAATTTGTAATTTTCACCTATAAATAGAGCAAGGAGGGGGCGGTTTTTGGCAGCCAAAATCATCCCAAAACTCTGCCCAATTTTCTCTAAAACCTCCCTAGAAACCGAACCCAAAGAGAAAGAAAAAAAAAATGGAATGGCCGGATTTTGGTGAGAAAGAAAAAGTGTTGGAAAAAAAAATTGGAAACCCATTTTTTGTGGCTTGAATGGCCGGTTGTAGTGAGCAAGAAAAAAGCAGAGAAAAGTGCTAGGAATAGGAGGAGAATGGCCGGCTAGGCTATAGGCAACCGAGGGTAGATTCAATTTCTTGAATCTTGAGTTAATTCTCTCCACCCTCTAATTACGTTTTGGTTCGAGTTTATGTGTATTTTCCAGCATTGGATGTAAGAGCATAAGCTCACCTTTTAAGGCTTAAAGTGCTTGATTATGCTTGATTAGGGTTGGTAGTCTCTAATTTATGTTTTGATGCATGATATGCTTAGGTTTTTATATGCCTACCATGTGTTTGTTAAATGTCCCCATAGGTTTTAGAATGAATGTATGATTATGTGATTGATGGATTGGAATGTTAGAAACGATTGCATGTGTGACTTTAGGCTCCCGCTGTGGTCGGTTGAGGTAGCGTGCACGTTTTAGGACGTAAAACGAAATTAAGAACCGAAACTGCCAGTCTCGGGTCAAGACTGGGCAGTGTTCTGGAAATGGTATTTTGAGGCCCTTAGAGGCCGAATTTGAAGAAATTCAAAACTACAAAGTTGTAGATAATGGTTTTTCCTAGAGGGCAACGTGGACCGTTTTTCAAAATAAGGCTCCAATGGCCTCCGTTTTTATGAAAATCCGAGGCTAATCTGCCCAGACCTAGTCTATACGTCCAGAAAGTTTCAAATTAAAACTGACAAGAATCCAAGCAGAACTGGGTTTTCCTAAAACATGAAAGTTGTAGTATTATCTGAGATCTACAACTTTTATGAAGAAAGTTTTATCAAATTATGAATAGATTTTAAAGTAAAATTTGATTCTCAAAACTGTGCAGGAAACAGAAATTCCAGCACAGGATTTTCTAAAAAAAAACAAGGCAGAAAAACTGTATTTTTCACCAACCCCAATGTTTTGACTGTGAGAACTGTTCCAATGGCAGTTTTCAGCCTTAACAATTTTTATAAAACCCCACTTTGAGTGGTATCAAGAACCATGAATTTTTATAAGTAAAACAAGGGTTTTTAAACCGAATTCACTAAATTTTCCGAGACAAAGGAAAATTGGATTTTTAAAGCCAAAGATAAGTAGCAAGATAGTAACAGATGGTAACCGGGAAGGATACCCGAGTTATTGGGCTTGACCCCCCAAAGCCTAAGTTTGACCATAGAAGGTTGACTTTGGTTGACTAAGTTTGACCAAGGTTCATCACCTCAAGGGTTACCCAACATAACCCAATGAGATACTGAAATTATGATAATCTAAGATCTAGGGTTATTTGTAATAACCCAATTGATTATGGACCCAGAATGTTAAGTCATGTGCCCAAGGCTAGGATAGTAACCTAACCCGACCTGAATGGATGTGGGCTTAGTAATGAGGTTACTTAGTGTAACCAGATAAGATACTTTGTATAGGAAGGGACATATAACTAAGTCCATGAACGCATGTTGCTTAGATCACCAACATTTAACGATTATGATTTAAGGTAAGATAAAAGATGTATAACTTTTATCTTACACCTGTTTGGAAACAGGAATATGACATATTATCGTGCTTCGATGGAACGATAGACCAAGAGCGTAGGACGAGAGGTAAGTACAAACCTCACCTACAGTATAGGAAAATAGTAAGCTATTTTCAAATATATGACTTGATGCCATGTTATGCTATGCAATGCAATGTTATGCTCTGCCATGCCATGTTATGCTATGCAATGCCATGTTATGCTATGCTATGTCATGCTATGTTATCATGCTAAGTTATGCTATGTCATGCTATATTATGATGTTAAGTTATGCCACGTCTAGTCTCATGTACATTATGACCGATAAGATCACACGTAAAGATTCTTAGTCTAAAAAAAAAATATACAAGACTAAGACTAAACCAAGTCAAGTAAGGTGTCGTACCAACCTCCTGTTGATGCAAGAGGATCATGTATGTTACAAGTTCAAGTTTTGATTATCAACCTCTCGTTGATGCGTGAGGGTAAAGTGATAATCAACCTTCCGTTGAGGCGTGAAGGGTCATGTTCATGTTTTCCAGAATGGTTAAGGGCCTTGCAAACCCTGACGTTCTGAGGATGCGCGCTTTTGGTACGTACACTAAGGGCCCACATGTTAAGCAAGATAATAAGTTCAAGTGCATAAAAGATACATAATTGATCATAATTAGTTTATGCATAAGTTACACGATGTTGTTATGTTTTTGTGAGATTATGTTTGTGCTTGCTGGGCGAAAGCTCATCAGTATATTCCATACTGTAGGTAAATGCCTGCGGCTTTACTTGGTGGGCCATGGAGACGATGCAGCAAGTGAAGGGCGGTATGGGATACCACTACGCAAGATTTTCCGCAAAATGTTTTTAATTATGAAGTTGTATATGTATGTAATGTTTCCAAGGTCCGATTTAAAAGGTTATGGTGACCTTATAATCGGCATAACAAGTTATGGGTAGGCATGATGAAGATTACCCATAAGCACAAGTTTAATTTCGAGTTATGATTTTTAAAATAAAATTTAAAGTTTTAAAGTTTAAAGAAAAAAAAAATTTATTCTGAAATTTTCTATAAAGATAAGTATCTAAGACTAAGATTTAAGTTAAGCAAGTATGGTAACGGCCCACGTTTATGTAGTACGCCCCTACGTGGACGGGTCGGGGCGTTACAGTTTAAGGGCGCCATGGTCAGTATACAAAATGAACTCCTTTTGGAACAAGTAATGACGCCAATGCCGAATCGCCTGGACTATCGCATAAAACTCCATATCATACGTACTATAACGAGACTTAGGACCAGAAAGCTTCTCGCTAAAATACGCAATAGGGCGGCCATTCTGACTTAGCACACCACCAATACCCACCTTAGAAGCATCACAATGCAATTCAAAAGGCTGAGTGAAATCAGGCAACACCAAAACTGGGGCGGTTGTTAATTTTTGCTTAATTAATTGAAAAGACGCTTCTGCTTCAGGACTCCACTGGAACTTACTGTCCTTCATACAATCTGTAATTGGCGCCATAATACTACTAAAATGTGGTATAAACCTACGGTAAAAGGAAGCAAGGCCATGGAAACTTCGCACTTCTGTAATAGTTCTAGGTTGCGGCCACTGATTTATTGCTTCTACCTTGGAAGCATCAACTGCTAATCCCTCATTCGACACCACATATCCCAGAAAAACAACACGATCAGTTAGAAAAGTACACTTCTTGACCGCAACATAAAATTGATCCCTACGAAGGATTGAAAGAACTTCCCGAAGGTGCTGGACATGATCCTCGGTGTTAGCACTATAAATCAAAATATCATCAAAGTAAACTACGACAAATTTACCGATGAATGGACGAAGAGCTTGATTCATAACCCGCATAAAAGTGCTAGGAGCATTGGAAAGGCCAAATGGCATAACTAACCACTCAAACAACCCTTCTCTCGTCTTAAAGGCTGTTTTCCACTCATCCCCAGGCCTTATACGAATCTGATGGTACCCACTCTTCAAATCAAGCTTAGTGAACACGCAAGCACCGGTAAGTTGATCCAACAAATCATCCAAACGAGGAATAGGAAAACGGTAACGTACCGTAATCTTATTTATCGCTCTACTGTCCACACACATACGCCATGTGCCATCTTTCTTTGGCGTAAGGAGAGCAGGTACAGCACAAGGACTAAGACTTTCTCTAATGTGTCCCTTTGCCAAAAGCTCTTCCACTTGCCTACGTAACTCCTCATGCTCAGTAGGGCTCATCCTGTAATGTGCCCGATTAGGAAGAGTAGCATCAGGTACTAAATCAATCTGATGTTGAATATCTCGTAGTGGTGGCAACTCATCTGGAAGCTCTGCAGGGAAGACCTCCTGAAATTCTTCTAGCAACAGACAAATTCTGTCAGGAATCTCTTGCTCCGTGTCGATTGACTTGCCTACTAACACATACACTACACCAGATTCGGCCATCTCTGCCTCAAACTTTGCTCTGGTTAATAAATTGGTACTATCCCCAACTGTTTTCGTTGAATCCTTGTTGGGTAGTAACACAATTTTCCTACCCCCAAACATAAAACTGTACGTGTTGGTATATCCATCATGCAACGAATGCCGGTCAAATTGCCAAGGTCTTCCTACTAACAAATGACATGCATCCATCTCCACCACATCACATAAAACTTGATCTTTGTAGGTAGGTCCAATAGAAAAGCTGATTAAACTACGCTGAGTTACTTCAATGTCACTACCTCTCTTTAACCATGCTAATTTATATGGCTTGGGATGTTTTTCTGTTTGCAATCCCAACTTCTTAACGACTTCCTCGGCCACTACATTCTCACAACTTCCAGAATCAATAACAAACTTGCATACTTTTCCCCCAACTGTACATGTGGATTGAAAAATATTATTACGCAACCAATCACTCGTATTTCCCATGGGAGTAAAAAAAACTCCGTCTCACTACTAACGCTTGACCCACATCACCAACAACAAATTCCTCTTCCTCCATTGCTTTCTCAGTGTCTACACTGTCAAAGACAGGTGCCCCCTCATCATCCTCGTATACTTCATCAACAAAGAGTCCCTTACGAGAAGTCTTGGGACATTCAGATTGTCTATGGCCCATACCTCCACAATTAAAACAACGAATACCACCTCCAGGACGTGTCGATTGTTGATTGGGATTTGTCTTAGAAGAGCCGACCTGGATAGGATTACTAGGATGTATTGTTTGCTGCTGTAGATTACTGGAAGAACCCCCTGCAGTTAAAGAACCTATATTTCATCGGGACTGTTGTTTCTTTATCTGTATTGCCCTTTGATGCGCTTCAGAGACCGTTACAGGATCAAACATATTCAGCGTGTCCTGTATTTGGGGACGAAGACCACCCACATATCGCGACACTAGTTGCTCTTCCGTTTCCATTACCTCATTCCTAGTAATTAACATATAAAATTCTGTTGTATAATCAGAAATAGTTTTCATACCTTGACGTAAGTTTTGCAATCGCTGGTACGTAGTCCGAATATAGTTGTAGGGTAGAAATTGCTTCTTCATATGTTTTTTTAATTTATCCCAAGTCACAATCTTGGTCTTTCCTAATCTGTATCTCGTCACTTTGGTCTGCTGCCACCATGCCGATGCTCGTCCACGAAATCTCGTCGCAACGAGGGGTACACGTTTGCCAGCAGGAACCTCCTTAAACTCCAAGATCTCTTCAACAGCAGTCATCCAATCTAAGAATTCTTCTGGGTTTAGTCCACCATGGAATTCAGGAATATCAACTTTAAATCCTGATTCCCAACGCCTGTTTTCCTCCTGGACACCTCCTCTTCGTCGGGCTGGCGGATCTATTGGTTGATCATGCAGCGCAAATGGATTTTCATCTTCAAAATCCTCAAAAGGTTGGGCCACAGGCGCATGTTGCTGTGGCGCGAGTGCAGCGATTTGCTGAGTCAGCAACTCTACTTGTTGACGCAGCTGTGCGATCTCATCACGTCTATTCACCTCCTCTAGTTGGCCTTCACGGGTTTCTGGACGTCTCCTTGGCGGCATAGTGAAGGAACGAACTTGGCTCTGATACCAACTGATGTAGCGGAAGCTTATAGGAAAGACGAAAAGCCTCACAAAACTCAAACTTGTTGATTTGTTCACAAATGCCAAGAAAGAGAAAAAAAAATAGAGAGTCGAAAACTCAAGAGAATAATTATATTAATCACTACCGGCTAAAAGGTATACAATGCTTTAAATAATATCCCGTGAGATAAATCGGAATAGCAACTAGATAATGGTAAAAAAAAAAAAAAAGATTAGTTAAGTTGAGATAATGACAGAATTTGAAAATAAAAAAAAACGAAAGTCAAAAATATTTGAAAGTCAAAAAAAACAGTTTGGCACACTTCTGCACCGCATCAAGTTTTCATCGCTTATATGTATCACGTAAAAAAATATAGACGTGATTTAGAATTCTAAAGAAACATCTCTAAGTGCAATGATAGTATAGTTTACTGTGAGAATTTCTAAATTAAACATATAAATATGTCGTAATTAAAGTACATTATATGTGATTTTTTAAACTATTCATGATAATGATACCATGAAGAGTAAATTTCATGTTAGGGTATGTTTGTTTGAATGTTTGAATAATTTCTACGTAATGCGATTAATGTGATTTAATTTTAAAAATACAATTTAAATAAAAAAAATACAAGTATTATTAGGACAATGTACAATTGACAGAATACAATTCTCAACAATAAAAGTGATTCAGAAAAATGTAATTTACTCAAGGATTTGGCCTTATAATTGGCCATTAGTTTACACAGCATCCAAAAGTTTATCCCAATCTTCAAAGCCTATATTAAAAGAGTAATAACCATAACATAAATCACAAATTTTTTTAATCAATCACTGATTGATCATAATTAAATATTGATTGACAATAATACAAATTATCATTTTTCTAATCAACCGGCGATTGATCAAATTAACGATACTGTAGGATTAATCACAGATTAATCATTTAATAAGATTAATTGACCATTTAGAAAAAACCCCTTTAACTTTTAAAAACTTCGACCATTTGTTTAAGATTCAACATTAATCAAAGAATTCCTTACCAGTTAACAACTTTAACAGTTAGATCTCCATTAGATTTCCTATTATCATATTTAAAAAATGAAATACGACAATGTTTTGTCATAATCCTAAGGCGTTTAAAATTAACGCATCCTGCCATCTTGTTTCATGTCCCATCATATTATTCTCTAATTGAACTTACTATAATAAATTGGAAAGGCTAAATAGATTAAAGGAGAAAAAAAAAAAAAAAAAGGATGATTTGTCTTTATAATGAAGTAGTATTTTTCCATGTGGTCAGTTTGAAATTATAGTATACAGAATAATTTGCATGCCCCCATAAACACGGAAAGAGTCCAGTACTAGACATCAACCTATTGAAATTTGCTTTAAAAAAATTCGAAACAGCAAACTTTCCACAAAAACTTTCATGGCTTTTAGTTGATTGGTGTTAAAAGTATATATATATATTAATCAATTTGTAGTTCTCCTGACAGCTAGAATTATTTAATTCAAGTAGATGGAAGCCTGAAACTTTGATATCATTGAAATGCTAAATAAGTCTTTAATAAATAAAATAATTATCAAAATTTAGCTACAAAATTTACATTAGTAACGAAATATGACAGAAGAAAATTGTAATGCCCCAATCATCTACATAAGGCCGACTACGTAAATGTGGGCCGTTACTTTACTTACTTAACTTATTTCTTAGTTTCTAATACTTGAATTTTCAGAAAATTATAGAATAATTTTTTTTTCTTCATAACTTAATTAAACTTATCAATATGTGTAAACTTCACAATGCCTACCCATTACTTGTTAAGCCGATTAAAAGGTCACACATAACCTTTTAAACTGGACTTTTGAAACATCACATACGTAATATGATATATATTACGTAATCATACAAGTATATAGTTTAAAGAGTTTGCGGAAAATCTGCGTAGTGATATCCCACACCGCCCTTTACTTGCCGCATCGTTTTCATGGCCCACCAAGTAAAGCTGCAGGCATCTTATCTACAGTACGAAATGAACTAATGAGCTTTCGCCCAGCAAGTACAAATATAATCTCACAAAAATATAACAAATATCGTGCATTTATGCATAAACCAATTATGATCAATTATGGACTTGAACTTATTATCTTGTTTAACATGTAGGCCCCTTGTGTACATATCAAAGACGTACAATCCACAGAAAGTTAAGGTTTACAAGGTTCCTGACAATTCTGGGAATCATGTAAGCCTTCACGATCTGGCAGAAGGTCTTAGTATCTTGAACTTGAAACATGTATAATCCTCCACGATCTGGCAGGAGGTTGGTATGACATTTTACTTGTCTTAGTTTAGTCTTAGTCTTGTTACATTTCCAAGACTAAGAATCTTTACGTGTGATCTTATTAGTCATGATGCATATAAGATATAGACATGGCATGACTTAAAGATGAATAGCATAAAATAATTTGTAGTATGTTTATTTATTAAAACATGGCATTACCATAAATCATGACATAACTTGACATATCATGGTATAACATAGCATATATTGACATAACATAGCATATCTTGACATAACATGGTTTAACATAGCATATCATGGCATAACATACAAATCATGAAAACATGTCATATCACATAAATCATAGCATATATGAAAACATGTTGTATTTGAAAATAATATTTACTATTTTCATACTGTAGGTGAAGTTTGTACTTACCTAATGTCCTACGCTCTTGGTCTAATATTCTAACAAGACACATCAACAGGTTTAATTCCTGTTTTCACAAAAGACGTAAGATAAGGATTATTTTATCTTACCGTAAATCATTTCATTCAATGCTGGTATCTTTAACCAGCATTTATCAGTAAACCTAGTTATATGTCTCCCACATACTACAATGATCTCTTATTCGGTTACTAAATGTAACCCCTAAGGCACCTGGCTTAATCAAATAATATATTGTTTGATTACTTAATGGAACCTCGGGTTCAGGGCCCAATCATACATGAATAGTAATTAGCATCTTATTAGGTTACTATTTGTAATCCTGGGTATAAGCCCAATCCTATTTAGATCTTCGACCTATACCTTATTAGGTTATTAGACTAAGGCCTAATTCTATTTGAATGATACCCTATTGGGTTACCAGAGCCAAATCACTTTCAAAGTACTACCGCATTAGATTACTATCGGTAACCATAGGGTAAGGCCCAACCCAATAACTTGGGTATCTCATGTGGTTATTATAAGTAACTTAAATTATTTGGCCTATTAAAAGTTGGTAACATTCTCGGTTATTATTTGTTCTATAGTTGTTTACCATAGAACTTGGCTTATTTTATTTATTAGTTTTGATCCGAAACTGACAGTTTCCATTTTAATTGGTTTTTACGTAAAATTACATACACACTATCTTGAACGGTTAAAATCGTGAGCCTACATCAAACATGCAGTACATAACTAAAGTTTTCATTGCCATGCATTCATTTTTTATTCATACAATCCTTCATGTAAACCCATAGGGTTTTTAGGGTTTTCTTAAACCCTACATGCAATATGCATCATTAAATCACTTCTCATCCATGCAACATTATTCTTGAGTATGTGGGGATACTATACAAACATTTAATAGGCATACACACATATCATAAGCTATCTAGCATATAACATCACAATCATGCACCAAATCACAAACATGAATCAATAAAACCTAATCAAGCACATTCAAGTAATCTAAGCTACTCCTATTGCATGAAAATAAAAGTGAGCTTATGCTCTTATATAACCAACATGAAAATATACTTAAATCTTGAATCAAACTAAATTAAGGAACTAGAGGGGGAAGAGGATTACCTCAAGATCCAATAGAATGGATCTACCCTTTGGTTGGGAAAATTTTTCTTCTTGCTTTTCTTTCTCAAAAAAATCTGACCCACCTTTTTTTTTTCTTTTGGTTTCAGTTCTTAGGGGAGGGAGAGAGTGAGTTGAAAATGAGCTAGAGTTTTAGGGTGGAACTAAATAAAATGATCCAACACTCCCCCCCTCCCCCCCCCCCCCTCCCCCTATTGTCACCTATTTATATGTGAAAAGTTCAAAATTTCCACAATTATTTTTATTTCACAAATTCCCCTTGAATTTATATCTTTGCCCTTAAAAACAAATGTTTTTCCTCCTTTATCCCTAGGATGGCCGGCCATGCATGAGTGTGAACTAAGAAAATCTTTCAACCTTATCTCTAACTTAATTGCTTGTTCTCCAAGCTAATTGCTTGCTTACCTCACCAAGGCAATTGCTTGCCTACCTCACCAAGGTAATTGCTTGCCCACCAGGGCAATTACTTGCTCACCAAGTACCCTTTGACAACCGGCCATGTGTTGGCTTGAACCAACCAAAAGTATTTCCATACTTATCTCTAACTTATTTTCTCGTTCCAATATAACTAAGCTTGTAACCAATCTTTGGCTTAGTTGGAGGCTTGGTTAGGAATATCCATAAATTCCATAATTCAAAAATTACATACTTATCCATCATTACTTACTTTTCTTAAAATTACACTTTGACCCCTAAAGATAAAATATTTGTACTTTAGTCCCTGAAGGTGGCCGGTTATGGTATAGCCACTTAACTTCCAATTCATGCATAATTATCCACTTGATTCTAATAATCCATCAATATAAATATGCAGTTTATCTTTATACAAATGCAGATATTTCAAATACTGTTTTCAACTAATGATAATATATTTATACTGGATTATAGTCTAGAATTTATTTGTGCTTAATCGGACTGTGTATGAATTTTTCTTAGGACTTAAAACTACTCAGTCATTATTTTCCTAAATAATGTGCTTGATTTTTCTATAGTGATCCCATAGCTTATTTTTGCTCATTTGTCTGTAATGACGGTTTTTCACAGTATAATTTCTATTTATTACACTACAGTGCCATCTCAGTCAAACCTTAGGCCAATTAGGTCAAATTTTGACCGGACTAAAAATAATAAATTTATATTCTGCCTTTTTCCTCAAAAGGCTCATGCATGACGAAGTAAACTATTATCGAGTATCGTAGCTAATTAAATAAGAACTCAAACATATTATGAATTTCACATTGATATTCATAATCTTTCATGAAACATCACATAACCACATAATACGGACTTAAATTCCTTGGAAATCATGAATTCGTAAAAATTTGAGTTATTACAAAAATTGCAACCAAAATAAACACTGAATATATATTGGTTTCAAAAGCATTTATCTGTATTATTAATATTCTATCAAAAGAAGAATAGCCATATATAGTGTTGGAGCAAAAAATTTATACCATTTGGAATCTTTTTATGGATTTTATTTGGAACATTCATTTCAGTTTCAAATTTCTTCTTCGGAAGAGAAATCTAACTTTGAGCCATTGGATTATATATGTTGAACTCGGGGAATATTTTAATGACTTTTGGAGTACTCGTTGGATTTGATATTCCTTACACACAGATGACTACAAATAGGAGTGTCAATTCGTGTCTCGTGTCGTGTTCGTGTCGTGTTTGAGTTGTGTCGAATTTTTTTCCCCACCCCGAACACGACCCGTGACACAAAACCGACACGAAACCGCGATACGAACACGACACGAACTCGTAATGGATTGACACGACACGACACGAACTTGACCCGCGATACGAACTTGACCCGAAATTGACCCGCAACATGAAATTGACATGAAATTAACACGAAATTGACACGAAATTTGACCCGAAATTGACACGAAATTGACCCGTGATCCGAAATTGACCCGCAACACGAAATTGACACGAAATTAACACGAAATTGACACGAAATTTGACCCGAAATTGACATGAAATTGACACGAAAAAGTGGACACGAAATTGACACGAAAAAAACGGGTCCAACCCGAATACGACACGAATTTTTTTCGTGTCAATTTTTCCCAACCCGAACACGACCCGCTCCCTATTTTTTCTAACCTGAACCCATGAAATTCGTGTCGTTTTCGAGTCGTGTCGTCATGTTGCGACCCGTATTACCACCCCTAACTACAAATACATATGGGCCTATGGGCCATGCTCTACGATTTAGATTGAGATTAATATGGACGAAAATAACTTATTTTTGAGTTTATATTCGTGCGGATCTAACACGGTCAATGGTGTCTATGAATGCAAGACTTCTGGTGGATATTAATTTGTCTATAGTTCTTCCTGATTCTTTACTTGTGAAAAGGATATGTTTTTTCCCTTCTCGTTACAAAGGAGTATGAGACATACTGGATTTTTGCACAGACACTCTGTTTGATACGAATGAAACAAAGAGATGAAAATTGTTATGACAGAATAGTTTTCATTTTAAGTTATTTTGTGGATAGAAAGAAAGAAAGACAGGGGAGTTAAAAAAAAAAAAAAAACCTTGACATAAGTAGTGTTAATCAACACTATCAAATTTTACCCAAAAAATCAAATCTTCTAAAATTAAGATATTTTCTAAATTGGAAAATAAATATATATTATTATGGTTTAATCCAAACTATTAAATATAGCTGTATAAAAAATTTAAACAATTATTTAATAATTATGAGTAATTATCCATGCATTATAGTACTCTAGCTGTAGAGACAAGATGTAGTAATTTTCACTTTCATCCCAATGTTCCACTAGCTGAAATAATAATAAAAATAAAAGCACGCAATAGCCAGAGAAGCTTCAGCTTTACCCAAATAAAAGTTTACTCTATGAAGTGCAATTTTCCCATGTCCTTCTAGACCCAGTTAGTTCATTACAATATTGATCAGATTGAATTTTCTTCCTCAACATTATATAGACAAGATGTCGGTTGACACTTGATATTGATAGTTATGCAATTTGAATTGGAAAATTTAAGAGAAGTTCAATCAGTCTGAAATATAATAAAAGAGATCAATAATACTTTTTTTTTTTTTTTTTTTTCTGTAGTCTAATTTCCAACTCTACGCTACTTGCAGAAATACTGACATTCATGTAGATAAACGAATTTTTTATTTATTTTTAACTATATGAGATCTATACAATTCTCAATTATAATCAATAACTATCTTATAAAACAAAGTTGTTTCTTTTTTATTGTTTAAAAACTTGGCCAAATTATTTTATCCTTTTCTGCTATTTTTTTTTCCTTTTTTGTTTCTCTCTCTCTCTCTGTTTGGGTTGCTCAATAAACCCTCAAAGTTGCCACGTGGCAGGTAATACCACCAAGTGATAACTTTGAACTAAAATAAAAAAATTAAAGAAAAATTAAGAAAAAAATATTTCTTAACATTTATTTATTTATTTTGTTGTATTTATCTAGTTTGCACGTGTGAATTCATATGCGCTATGCAACTAGTTTAAAAAAAAAAATTCAGACTTTCAAATTTTGAATCTGAGTGTTCTAATCCCAATTGTTTCCTTTCACGCCGTTTAACTAGTACCAGCAAGCTTGTATACGCATTAGACAGTAGATTTGTATATGTACTTTTACCAACTACACAAAAGTACCATAAATCATGTGGATTATGAGAATTCTTGGTGCATCTATTTAGGAAAGAAAGTTCTAAGAAAATGATTTTTTTTTCCTGAATTGGAGGGATTCGAATTATACACTTTTAAAGAAAATTAGTTATTAATTACTGCTGGACTATGACTGTATTTTTTTTTTTCCCTCCTGGGTTGTGTTATAATACTTTTTCTGATTATATTCAGTTTGTAAATTACGTAATAAGTAAAGTTGATCTAGCTGTAGACCCTTTGGCAATATACATGAGATGATTAAGTTTCCACTGTGCCCAATTATTTTCAATAGTTTAGATGCCGTACTCCTAGTTTGTTCTTCAATGTCAGTTGCTATTTTTTTTTCTTTTTTTTGAGGGAACTATTATTACCATTATTTATACTACTTACTATTATTAACGAGAGAGAGAGAGCAATTAGGCACCCACCGAAGATATCTAGTCCCCCTTGTATGTCGTATTTATACGTTTATACCAATCAAGCATGCACAACTTGTTGACAATAAATTCGCAACCCCATTCAATACGACCGAGAGCAAATATATGGAATAAAATAAAACACACAAAACACATCAAAATTTTTTTCTACAGATTCGCTTAATTGATTATTACTTCTTGTTTTTGTCATCGCAAATTTCATAATGATGATGATGAATTTTTTAGAAGAGAGTCACTCATATGCTCCTCATGATTGTATTTATCTCTGTCACATTCCTCTGTTATTTTATTTTATTTTATTTTTCAGCCCTCTCTCATAAAAAAAATCCCAATAATGGTGTCTCTCTTTTTATAAAAAAAAACTAGAATAACCAAATTATAAGTGTGAAATCCCTAAAGTATCATTGATGAATAACCAATCTATATGTGATAGGCCTGCTCCTCATCAAGTCACATGATAACCTTATTGCGAAAATTGATCCACATGTTAACTCTGTCTAAGACATTCTTTTTCCTAAAGTATTAATTAGACTCCAAAATTTGGTACTACTCTTTGTTCTTGGGGGGTGTTCCCTTGAGTTCTACCGTATAAGGTTTCAACAAAGCTTTCTTTTATTCACAAAAAAAAAAAAAAAAAGCTCTCTTTTCTACGAATAAATAATTCTTATGATTCTTCCACCCCTTGGATCTTGTACTTCTCTTTTTTTTCTTCTTCTTCTTTTTTTTTTTTTTTTCGTTTTTAATATATTATTAAGTGGCGAGCTTATAAATAGGCTAGAATTTTACTAAATACGAATCTAATTAAGATGCGTTAGCTTTCAATATTAGTATTCTCCTAAATATGCATGAATTAGATAACAATAAAGTGAGTGCCCACATGTTCCCGGTAGTTGAAGAGCACGATTTTCAGCCTCTATCACGCACGTCAGCCTAATTTCGGTCTCATTGGAATGTTCATAAGTCTCGGCTGAGCCACTTGGTTTATTTGGATAAGTCGTTTTCATTAAAATAAATAAGATGATAATCAAATCTCTCTTCATCACCGGTTCTTTCCATTCAGTGTCCATACTCTAATTTGTTTGATCATGGAAAATGACTGTTATATATATATGATTTGGAAATATATCATACTCAGAGCAGGGGCATAGTCAAGTGAGGGTTGTAATCTCGATTGAATTTTCTTTTCCTTTTAATTAAATTTACTCTCAAAATTTTATAATTTTTCTACTTTGCTCCTATTAGAAATTTAAAATCTCCATATAACCCCTGAAACTTTACCCTATTGTTTTTTTTTTTTATATATTGATGTTATTTATTTCTTAAAAATTTATATATACCCCATTAAAATTTATTGCAGACTGATAATATTCCAGACTGAACCATGATCATCACTATAAGGATATCCAAAAACAATGGTCATTTAAACATTATTCAACGTGTTTAACCGACATGCTATGTTTTTAACATTGGTTTAGAATCGACGTGAAATATGTTCTATATAAATCTAGAATGCAATAACCTAAAAACATAAATAAAAAATATGGACAAGTTTATTTCATTTTACGATTCATCTTGTCGTTTCGGTTGGCCTGTATTTGTCGATCGTCTCAAGGAGTAAACATTTGGAATACCTGTAAACAACTCCTGAACTCGGTAATAATATTAAAGCTTAATTCCATTAAATTTAGTTCAGTTAACAAAATTTGTACCGAAATTGGAGGTCCTTTTCCGTGAACAACTTAACGGGACCAATTCCTCCCTACTAGGGAAACATCATATATGTGTAAAATACAATTTATTTTTCTTACAATTGTCAACCATTTTTTTTTTTGTTGGTATCAGCTTCTGCTTTAATACCAAATAAATTACACACCATTTTCAGGAGCTTAGAGCACAACAAGTTCTCTGGAACTGTTCCATCTGAGCTGGGGAACTTAGTTCACTTGGTGAATCTGTAAGGTTGGCTACTTTATTGTGTCGTCTTTTAATTAGTTCATGTTGTAATCTCATGGGACAATTTCCCTACCAATGCAGGATTCTTAGTACCAACAATCTCACCGGACCGTTGCCTGTGGTTCTCTTCAACCTGAACAAATTGACAGATCTGAATTATTCTCAAACTTTTTTTTTTCTACTTATAGAATAAGTTCATGTGTCGCGTGTATGTTACCCCTCTATGTTTTGTTGTGAAATCAAATATAATATTACTGCTAAATTATGCTTGCAATCATTTAAAACTTTATTTTAAAAAAAATACAAACCAAATTCAGAAAAAAAAAAAAAAAGAAATAAACAGCAAAAAAACTTTGAAGTTTTTTTTTTTTTTTTTTTTTTTTTTTTTTTTTTTTTTTTTTTTTTTTGTAGCCCTTCTCACACAAGATCAAAGTTTGTATACTTGTTTTTTTTTTTTTTTGGTTTAATCTCCATTTTTTTTTCTATAAATCAATTTATCTCAACAACTCTAAACAATGATTTTCATCTCTCTATAAGTATACGATTATTTATTTCTAGTACATTATCCGCTTCATCTGTTTGTATCCGTCCATAATTTCTCTAAAGACATATATATTTCTTACAGATCATCTCTCCAATTCCAAATTGAAGTTTTTTTATTTTTATTTATTTTTATTAACACAATAGGAAACTAAGGAATTAGTAGCACATGAACACGCATGTCTAAATGCAATCCGTGAATCAATCTGTAACATTTGGACTGGATAAATTCTAATTAATTATTATTCATTAGTCTCAACCCAATAGAAACTGTCGGATTGGATTGGATCGGATTGAACAAATTCATAGATTGAGAGAACACCTCAAAACCTAAGTTATTTGATAGATAAAAAGAAAAGAGAATGAGAGATTTGTTCCCATTATTATTTGATTCATTTATTTGTACTACTTCACTTTAAAAACAATGACAAGTAAGTAATTTTATATCAATATATGGATTTAAGTTTTTCACCCAACGTTAAAAGATTAGAAATGGTGGGCTCATTCCTCACTGCATCTTTTATCTATCATATTTTTCTTTTCTCCTATACCAAACACAAAAACTAAGAAATGTGAACGCCTCTATACCAGAAGGGAAAATGACTAAGCCCTTGGATAACCTTCCCCATTGGCGAGTTGGTCAGCTCACGTGAGCATCATATATAGGTCTTCTGTATAACTAACCTCCTCTTGTCTATCCTACCAAACATAACACAAATAGTAATCAATAGGACAAATTTCAAAATTTCTCCATGAACATTGTCACGAAATGCCTATGAATTTCATTTTGTAACTCCCGTTCCCCACAAACTTTAAAACGCTTGCAAATTTCTCCCTTATGTTAGTTTTCCTAACAGAGGTTCGACGTGTCATTACTTGAGATATGACATCTCAACTATGCAATGCTAAAAGACTATTTTATCCTTGTTTCTTATCTGTACTTAATTGTGGGGCTCAGCCATGAACGTTTTTCTACATTTCCTTTCCTTTCCCTTCCCTTCCCTTCTTTTTCTTTTTCCTGACCAGCAATCCTCTTTTTTTGTTTCTTTTTTTTTTTTTTCATCTGCAAGTTGTGACGTTAACTTCATTAAATATATATATATATATATATATATATATATATATATATATCAGAGCATGAACTTTCAAAGAGATGCGACATTTGTTGTTTTCCATTTCACCATTAGTCGTACTACTTTATTATATATTTACTATAAGCCCCTTCATTACGTTAGAAACTGAAAAAGTTCAAGAGTCTTGTTTAATTAGGATGAAAAAGAAATAAAAACAAAATCGAAATTCTTCTCTAGAAAAAGATGGGTATATAATCTATAATTTTTCTTCTTTTGTTTTCTGTTGTTTGCTAGAATAGTTGACTTTGACAAGTGTAAAATCATCAATCTGAAAAAATTAAAATAATAAGAAAACAAAGTGAGAAGGGGATCTCATGGGTATCGGGGCCGGTGGTGGCCAAATATTAACCATCAGTGGCCAATCTTGCTGGGGAGGGAGGGAGTGAATTCGACCCATGGGTTGGGAAGAATCTCGCCGGGACGTTAACGAGAGATTTGGGGAGTCTGGGTGTGCAGGAGTTTTTCTGTTCAACATTATTTCTTTCTCTAAAAGTCCTCAAAAAAAAAAAAAAAAAAAAAACTTTAAATTTTGTCTAAACCGATGATTTTACTCAAATGCCCTTAAAGTTTTCGGCATGTGCTTTTCCCATGCATTTTTTCATTTATAACTTAACAGAACGGAAAAATTTACAAATGTTTTAAAATTCAGGAGGAACAAATGTTATAAATTGATGTTTAGGGACATCGTGACAAGATCCAAAATTCAAGGGGAAATCAAATCTCCTAAAATCAAAAGAGTTTTCTAAATTCAAATTAGATAATATATGTAATCAAATCCAAACTGTTACTAATATAGTATATATATAAGTTAACTTTTATCTAATAGTTATGAATAATTATCCATGCATGCTATAGATAATTTTTCCACGTAATAATCTAGGAATAGAGACGATGTCAATAATTTTCACTTTCATCCCAATATTCCAATGCCCTATTTAGCTGAAATAATAAAAATAATAATAGAAGCACGCAATAACCCGAAAAGTTTGAGTGGGAAAATGTGGAGGAAAGATCAATAAAGACGTTGTTATCCCAAAGTACTGAACCTTAAGCTTCAGCTTGACCCAAATAAAAAGTTTACTCGATGAAGTGGAATTTTCTCATGTCCTTTTAGATGCAGTTAGTTAGTTCATAACAATATCCAGATTGAATTTTCTACTATATAGACAAGATGTCGGTTGTCACTTAATATTGATAGTTCTACAACTTGGGTTGGACTTGGAAATTTAAGAGATATTCAATCAGTCTGAAGTCTAATAAAAGAGAAAAATACCTTTATTTATTTTTTATTTTTTATTTTTTTGTAGTCAAATATCCAACTATACGCTACTTGCCAGAAATACCGACATTCATGCAGTTAAACTTATTTATTTATTTATTTTTAACTATATGAGAATACAATTCTCAATTATAATGGATAACTATCTTATAAAATAAAGTTGTTTATTTTCTATTATTAAAAAATTTGATCAAGTTATTTTATCTTCTTCTGCTGTTTTTTTTTTTCTTTTTTATTTTCTCTCTCCCTTTCTGTATAAACCCTCTAAGTCGTCACATGGTAGGATCTAAGCCAACCACCTAATAATTTTAAAATAAAATAAAAAACTAAGAAAATTTAAAAATAATATTTTTTAAACATTTATCTAGTTTGTTTTGTTTTTTTGTTTTTTGCTGTTTTATTTATTCCGCATGCGCCAATTCATGCATGCTATGTAACTAGTTAATAAAATTCAGCCTTTCAAATTTTGAATCTGAGTGTTCTAATCCAGATTGTTCCCTTTTGCGCCGTTGAACTAGTACCAGAAGGCTTGTATACATAATAGACAGTGGATTTGTATATGTATATTCACCAACGACACAAAAGTTCCAGAAATCATGTGGATTATAAGAATTCTTGGTGCATCTATTTAGGGAAGGAAAGTTCTCGAAAATTATTATTATTATTATTATTATTATTATTTTTATTTTGAATATTGAATGAAGTATTTGAACTCTACATTTTTAAATAAAATCAGGTGCGGTATTATCGCTAGTTTATGACTACATAAATATATAGATACGACACACAAGGGGACTAGATATCTTCGGTGGGTTCCTAATTGCTCTCTCTCTTGTGAATAATAGTAATATAAATAATGATAATAATAGTTCTCTCAAAAAAAAAAAAAAAAATAGACCAAAGTATTAGCCTAAACTACTGAAAATAATTTGGCACCATTAATTATGGTGGAAACTAATCATCTTATGGATATATATATATATATATATATATATATATATATTGCCAAAGGTTCTACAGCGAATTACTCAACTTTACTTATTACGTAATTTACAAACTGAATGTCATTCGGAAAAAGTATTATAAAATATCTCAGGGAAAAAAAAAGAAAAAAAAAAAGGAATAGTTATAACTACAATATTGCATCACTCAATATCAGAAACAAATCATGCATGCACTACTTGAGAATAAATTCGCAACCCCATTCAATATGACCGAGAGAAAATCTGCGGAGTAAAATAAAACACACAAAATCACACCAAAAATTTTTATACATATTAGCCCAATTGATGATTACTTCTTATTTTTGTTGTCACAGATTTCATAATGATAATGATGAATTTTTTTGCAAGAGATTCACACGCAACTCATGATTGTATTTATCTCTCTCACAATCCTCTGTTTTTTTTTTTTTTTTTTTCCAGCCCTCTCTCATTAAAAAAAAGAAAAAAAGAAAAAAAAAACCCCAATAACAACGTCTCTCTTTTTATAATATGACAATCAGAATTATTAGTGTGAAATCCCTAAAGTATCCTTAATAAATAACCTGTCCATATGGTAGACCTGCTCCTATGATGACTTTACTGCAAAGGTTGATTTATGTGTTGACTCCATGTAAGGCATTTTTTTTTTTAAGTATTAATTAGACTCCTCAATTTAACACTACTCTTTGTTCTTGGGGGTTTTCCCTTGAGTTCTACATGTAAGGTTTCAACAAAAAGGTTTCTTTTATTCAAAAAAAAAAAAAAAAAAAAAGGAAGGCTTTCTTTTCTCCGAATAAATGAATCTTATGATTCTTCCACCCCTTGGGTCTTGTGCTTCTCTTTTTTCTTCTTCTTTTTTTTTTTCGTTTTTAATATATATTATTAATTAAGTGGCGAGCTTAATAGGGTAGAATTTTACTAAATACGAATCTAATTAAGATGCGTTAGCTTTCAATATTAGTATTATCCGAAATATGCATGAATTAGATAACAATAAAGTGAGTGCCCACATGTTCCAGGTAGTTGAAGAGCCCACTATCACGCACGTCAGCCTAGTTTCGGTCTCATTGGAATGTTCATAAGCCTCGGCTAAGCCACTTGGTTTATTGGATAAGTCGTTTTCATAAAAATAAATAAGATGATAATCAAATTTCTCTTCATCACCGGTTCTTCCCATTCAGTGTCCATACTCTAATTTGTTTGATCATGGAAAATGATTGTTATATATAAATGGGCAAGTGGGGGTTGTAGCCTTGATTGAATTTTCTTTTCCTTTTAATTAAATTTACTCTCAAAATCTTATAATTTTTCTCCTTTGCTCCTATTAGAAATTTAAAATCTTCACATAACCCCTGAAACTTTACCCTATTGTTTTTTACATATTGATGTTATTTATTTCTTAAACATTTATATACACCCCATTAAGATTTATTTCAGACTGTAATATTCTAGATTGAACAATGCCTATGTCTTATATGTTTATATTATATCATCAGTATAAGGATATCCAAAAACAATGGTCATTTAACATTATTCAACGTGTTTAACCTACCTGCTACGTTTTTAATGTCCGTTTAGAATCGACATGAAATCTGTTCTATGTAAATCCAGTATGCATTAGCCCAAAAATATAAATAAAAGAATCTCGACCAGTTTATTTCATTTTACGATTTTATCTTGTCGTTTCGGTTGGCCTGTACTTGTCGATCGTCTCAAGGAGACTGTGGCCCCAGGCCCCTTCATAATCTAAATATTATTTGTCAAATAACGAATATCATAATCATAATAAAAGTGACATTGACAATATATAGTTTTATGTAAGTAATAAATGTCAACCCAAAAAAAAAAAAACTCAAAATTTTCCCTTTGGCTGTGGTCCTTTAGTTTACTATGTAGTGGTTGTATATAGTATATCCAATAGTACTACCTACAACGAATTTCATGGCCACAACATTAATTATGACTAGTGATGTAGGAGTGGGATTATGATCTTAATTATCTCTTAGTTGGTGTCCTTTTCACTTTATGGTCCAATCAATAGAAATTTCTACGTTTAAGACAAGATGTCAGTTTTCTTTACTTTAAGTGATCGGGGTTCAATTCTGATGTCCTGCTGTGTAATGGGCTGTTTCTTGGCCAATTATATTTTTACATCTCATTTCATTGACATTTTAGTATTTTTGAAAGTAAAAGTATTCGACTTTGTATTTAGTTCCTATGTATGGTATGAGAGGACAATAATTAAGATAGGATAATCAGAACAACAAATATGAAATTAACTTTTCTGCCCAATTGTTCAAAACGTATTTTAATAAATAGGGCATACTAAATCATCCTAATGATATGACATGCTCGTTTGATGATGCTCAATTAATATATACATATATATTTATATATTTATATACACACACTTGGTTGACACTGCTATGTATTTCAATTTAACAGTATTTTCTCCAATACAGTGATATACATTTTCTAAATTTATCTAGTTACTATATAGTTTTTCTCTTAATTAGGAAATGAAAACACTGATGCTATTTATGGTAAGAGGAATGGAGAAATAAAAAGCAAGAAGAAATAAAATACGAAGGTAAGGAAAATAAAAGGGAGTAGGGAGATTTTCTTCCATGTATAAGAAAAAGAAAAGAAAAAAGAAAAATACATATATATCCAAGTTTCTAATTTGATCACTAGGCTTTTGTTTTACTCGGTAAACATTTTAATTAGTCCCTAAATAAAATTTTATCCATTAATTTTGTTATGAAATAATGGATTAGTTTGTAAACAATGAATTTATTTACCTTGCATCAAAGGAAAAGGGAACATGATTAGTCATTCCCTTTTCCAGTAACTGATCATGTATTTACTTTACAAAATGAGGAATGAGAACTTAATGGGTCTCACATCAATATAGGGAATAAAGAAGGTGAATACCAACTCTTTCAACCCCTTGAAATTGATTCTTTGTTAAAAGGAATAGATATCAAATTTACATATATACGCTTAATAAGTTTTTATGTGCTAATGTTTTTTAATTGTGTAAAAGGATAGTTTAGTAATTACGTTAATAAAATTAACCTTACTTATAAGGTTAGTGAGCACAACACAGGGAATAAGATTGTTTTTTTTTTTTTTTTTTACATCATCCAATAAGTAAGTAAATACTAGAAAGAGAATAATTGATTCTTTTTACTATTTCTTTACCTTACTTTCCAATCCTATTACCTTTTCCATGTTACATTTCTTTACTATTTAATAAACGCGCTCTTGATGTAGTGACTAAAAATTAGATTCGTCAATAGAGGGGGGAAAAAAAGTATAGCCCCTGCCCCTTCCCTGAGAAAAATTGAAATCAAGCATCGAACCCAAATTTAATGAAAACCTTAGCTTTATCTTGTTCTCACAACGTTGTCATCTCCTGTGTGCCCGTGTCTCGCTACACCGACATCATCGTGGGGAGAGCTTGATTATTGTCTCTAACAACGAACTGCACTATCGAAGCGAGGATCGTGGGATTTTTGTGATCTTGCAAAGCGGCATTGATTTTCAACACAAATATGTTCAATCAAGAGTTAAAACTTTGACAACGATCATTTGCAACGCAAGGGAAAAATTAATGGTCATTTTTTTTAATACCATGAACTTGGTAATTTTTTTAATCCCTCTCCTCAAATCTATCCATTTCACCATTCACCCTAGATTATATTCATAATCCTAAAAACATATCTGCCTTTTAATTTCTTTTTTCTTAAAACAAAATGCAAAAAACAAAATGAGAGAGAGAGAGAGGGAGAGAGAGAATCACTACAACAACATATAATGTGGACATACATGCCCACGTAGGTGTGAACGGTTCTAGTAGCATTGTGGACCAAGAACATTGAATACATATGCATAAAATGTATGTATATAAAGTTTTCCATGCACGATATAGACAAGTGTAATTAACAACCATGTGCCGGCGGGTGGGCGTACACTACATTTGAATTCGTTTGTACTGTTAAATCACTTTTTCTCACAAGTGCCAATATTGTCAAACTTCGTAATTTCGATAAGGAAAACTATTTTTAGGCAAGTTTACTATGAGAAGTTATATATATATATATATATATATATATACAAAGTCTTAAATTCGATACCTGATGGTATCCGATAATGTGAATTTCAGTTATTGTGAATGTAAATTTCAACTCTTAAAAAAATGAATTTATACATAATGAAATGTAAATAAGGGGAATTCACATTTACTTTAACTACATTTCCTTATGCATAAATTCACATTTCTAATAACTGATGTTTATATTTACAATAACTGAAGTCATATTGCCGGATACTATCAGGTACCAGATTTATGACCATTCATATATATATTTTAAGAATAGTATTAGGAACACCTACTATGATCTTAAATTTTTGAATACTAATTCACATATCATATTTTATTAGTAGATACAATATTCAATTGATATAATAATATTTGAAATAAAAAAGGGATAACTCATATGGCACCTAGGTTAGTATTTCAAAATTGAGATGTTCTTAGCATTTTTTCGATTTTAATCTTCTCATTAGAGTACATTAACATGTATTCTTCTTTCTAAGTACTTTTGAGGATAGTAAAATATCAATAAAGGTAATGATTAATGGCATACTAGGGTTAAAAAAAAAAAAAAACACTTCTTTTGAGGATGTACTTTGTGTTAACAAGAAAAAACTTATTTGGAGGAAACTATTTTATTAGTGATGAAGAGGCGTTATAAAAAAAATATAAAATAAAATAGTATTTGATACATGATTACACCTTGTAACCTAACTAATGGCATTATTTTTTAAGTGGGGCACACAATATATATATATTTTAATTTTTTGAGTAGAAGCACAGTTATAATTTGAATTGAAATGCCGCTAAAATTTTTTGTGAAATTTTGATTGCAAACATGTGGCGGCCGCGACTCAAAACAACACGACTTTGTCATATATTATGTTTGTGTTTGGTTCGCTAATTGAAAATGAAAATTTTAAGTTAGAACTGGTTAACTTTTCAAAAACTAATAATCATTTTTGTTGACTTTTCAAAAAAAAAAAAAAAAATCAAAAACTGATATGAAAAAGTATAGTTTAATTGAAGTTAAATTGAAATGCCAAATGAATGCTATATCTTTGTGCACATGAAACACATATGCAGCTAAGTCGTGTAAAAAAAAAAATACATAAGTATGAAAATATAAATCTATATATATATATATAGACATACATATATAGGCTATCATGCATATACATACTCATCTACAAACAATTAAGAATGTTATTTCTCAAGCCGTGGTCATGGTGTCTACTTTCTATCATTGTGTGGAGTTGGGCTGGAGTTCTAACGCACGCTCAACTCCTTCAAGCTGATGAAAGTAAGCAAAGTTCTTTTGTTGCCTTTAATATGTAGAAACACTTTATATATACATATATACGCGCACACACACGAAAGTTTTTGTGTCTAGTATAATATAAAGTTCAGGTGTGTATATATATTTATATATATGTATATATAGTTTGATGGTGTGATGGAAATTAACAGAGGAAGCTCTCGAAGAAATAGCTTCACAACTAGGGAAGAAAGACTGGAACTTCAGCATAGACCCGTGTAGTAACCACACAATTTGGAAGACGCCAGAAAACAAGAAGGAAAGGCCATTGTACAACAATACTGTCAACTGCACTTGCAATCTTAGCGTTTGCCACGTTACTCAGATGTAAGAAACTTTGATGATCACCAGTACCTTAATTACTTAGCGACGTGAATCTTTTCTTTTTGAGTTAATTGCTCGTTTGGTTTAATCTTTTTATGAAGTTGTAATTTAGTCCCAATTTTTTTTTTTTGTTTTTTTGGTGACTAAAAGGTCCTTTGACTATAAAAAGTGTGCAAAATTATATATATATATATATATATAACTATATATATATTTTACAAAAAAAGGTTAAAAATCAGATGGAATAGAACGTGCATAGCTTTTGTATGTTGAATCATGTAACTTTGTTTTCTTAATTACTCGTTAATAGTAAATCATATTTAAATAATGTGGCTTTTTCTTTTTTGGTTAAAATTTTAACTCCCTTTTTTCTTAATATAGAAAATATCAACTTACACCCTTTTAAAGAGTTTAGTGATTTTTTAGTCAAAAAAAAAAAAAAAAGTTGGGATCGAATTGCAACTTCATAAAAAGTTGGGACCAAATGAGTAATTTATTTATTTATTTATTTTTCTGGGTTTGAATATGGTAGATATTTCATCCAAATTTGATGAACTGAAAACAGCACCTATTTTTGGTAAAACGACAAACAACGTGTTGCGTGCACAAAGTTTAATATAGACTCATGAATCAGATGATCAAAATCTCTGTTGAATTCTTACTAATTCTAAAACTAGTAAGAAATGTACAAATTTCATCTTGCCACCCCTAATTATGGTAAAGGGTGGTTAGATAATTTATTACAATTCCATTATCTTGACAATTGATTTACAACACATCTTACACGTACGTTTGTTAAACAAGAATTAAAATATCTTACGTCTTTTTAATCTGGTGTGGCTCTTTTGCTTCTGGGTCTGCTGATACTGCAACTTTGTCTCTCTTCCAAATTCAATCTATTCTTTTACTTGAACGTTGCCGTTTTGTCAACTTTCTGTGGCTTAAAACAAACGGGGCCATCTTATTATTTTCAAATACCGTTCGCCCAGTGGCATATATAGCATTAACTTTCTCTCTCTCTTTTTTTTATTTTTATTTTTATTTTTTTTATAGGGAGAGACTGTGGTAGAGTCTCTCCCAAATGACTCTATCGATAAAGTCCTTTTATAACCGTTAGATTTAATCGAATGGTTGATATATCAGGGGTGTATTATTGTTATCATAGACCTTAGCGAATATAAACTTTCTCACCTCAAATATTCTCCATCGCCGGTGACTTTTTCGCCACCGGTGACTTTTTTGCCGCCGGCGACGAACGCCGGCCATCCACCCCCGATGCCGCCGACCCACCTCCGGCCCCAACTCCGGCCGGCCACCGGCGACATTTTTTTTTCTCTCTGTTCCCCTTTTTCTCTCTTCTCTTCTCTCTCTTCCCCTTTCTCTCTCTTCTCCTCTCCCGCAGCGACCCACCACCGACCGCAGCCCCGTCGGCCAGCGTCGGCGACCTCCCTCTCTCTCTCTTCTCTTCTCTCTCTCTTCTCCTTTCTCTCTTCCCATTTCTCTCTCTTCTCCTCCCTCCCGCCGGCCCCCACCCACGGCCCCCAACCAGCCCCCGCCCCCGCCCCCGCCCCCTCCCCCGGCCTCCCCCTACCCCACCACCCCCGGCATCCCCCCGATGACCCCCCTTCTTTCTCTTCCCCTTTCTCTCTCTTTCCTCTCCTCTCTCTCTCTTCCCTCTTCTCTCTCTTCGCAGGGCCGACCCACCCTCGGCGCCCGGCGCCCCCACCGAGTCGCGAGCTTTCGAAGCCTGTTATCGCTGACTCGGAAGCTCGTGACTCGGTGTAACACCCGAATTTCTTCGATTCATATTTTATAGAAATTTGTGTAAATAATTACCGTAATCGGTATTCATGAGGAAGTTCGTTTTAGAACTTAAATTGTTGAACGAGTTCTTAAGATTTATTAAGACTCAAAAACAAATTGCATGGACTCGCAAAAGACCTTTACGAGTAAAATTACTGCTAAAAACTCATTTCTTGATCAAGATGAGTTTTAATAAGAATTGAAATCACCTTAGAAAAATCAAGCATACTAAGCTAGAGTTCAGGGCGAAAGGATTCGGAAAAATTAGAGAAAAGATTTTCCGATCGGTTTTTCACAGATCGAAAATTTTAATGCAATGTAATTTTCGATACTGAGTATTTAAGCAACTCAGTATTAAAAATTTATTGCAATGTGTTGAAATTACACAATTTTTCAAAAAGATTGAACCAAACAAGCCTTTAAGCTTAATTATATCACAATTAAGCTAAGTTAGGACTTAATCCTCCACACACATGGACCAATGAGCTTGTGACACCTCATATATGAGTTGTCAACCACTCCCCCATTTTCCTCCCCATAGCAGCCGGCCACCCCAAGCCCTTGTGGGCAAAAGCTTGCAAAAAATTGGAGGACCAATTGGCAAGTTTTGAACCAAATTTTCTTGGAAAAGAAAGCATATGATTTCCCCTAGCTAGAAACACTATTTGTAGGGATTTCAAACCCCAATATTTCAGCCTCCCTTAACCCTTTCTCAGCCATTCCTTCGGCACTTTCACTCCAAAATCCGAGAGAAAGAGAGAGAGAGAGAGAGAGAGAAAGCTAAGAAACCAAGAGCAAATCAAGCCAAAAAGTTGTGAAGAACCCCCCCTTAAAGCTCGGTTTTTTGTGAGTTCAAAGGTAAGGTTTTTGAGCATTTTTCTTCTCTTTTCTAAGGTTGGTTAGAGGAGAAAGTTAACAAAATTTTTGTGACCATTGTTGAGGTCCAAACCGTGCACCATTGGAGGCTAATTTTCGATTAGGATCAAGCTAGGAACACCCGGATTTTTGAGGTAAAATCCGAATCTTACTCTAGTTCTTGGTTCAAATTTTGGTTCATTTTCTCAAGGGTTTTACTATGTATTTCAAGCACAAAATTGTAAGAGCTTGAGCTCATAATTTTCGGTTTTGGCCCTAAATAGCTTAGGTTATATTTTATGCTTGATTTAGGTTTTTGATGTGATTATTTTGCATGTTTGGTTGGAGTAATGCTCTATGATTTTTGTGTGCTAGAGATGCATGCTAGGGTTTATATTTAAGGGTTTCATGTCTCTATTATGTTTATCAAATTTTTAGATGCATGTTCTAGGGTTTGTATGATGTTTGGTTGAGTTTTGTTGAATGTGTGTTTTTCTCTCCAAAACCGTGGACCAAAGGGAGGTCTCGGCCTTGAGTTGAATCCGAATCACGGGATTTAAAATTTTATGTGAATAAGGGACGTTAGAAGACGTGCATGTGTTATTAGGTCCCGCATTGGGCGGTCGAGCTAGAGCAACGTATAGGACGTAAAATTTGGACTAACACCAAAACTGCTCTCGGGTCCAACACCCGGCAGCTCGGAAAAGTAGGATTTACAGGTCCTTAGAGGCCGAATGGGTAAAACTTAAAACACGAAAGTTGTTCGTTAGGGTGTTTTCTAGGGGCAGCGTTGGACAATTTTAAAAATAAGG
>CM046361.1:11278487-11499397 GCA_025413025.1 Ficus hispida
ATAAGTTGACGAAGCTTTTGAATAATGGAAAAAGGAAACTCTCCTTTATAACATAGTAACAAATAAATAGTATTGGGGCTAGAATAGGCCCCGTTTAGCCTTGGTCAATCCTTCCAAGGCTTACTAAGCTAAGCTTGAGCATGAGCCGAAACTGGCCAAACCTGGCACTGGTCTAGCACGGCTAAGTTCGAGCATGGGCTTTTCACAATCTATAAGAGAGAAGTAATAAATTTTCTGTCGTTTATATGATGTGCCAATTTGGTACTCAAGTAGGAATATTTTGAAAGTCTACTGAATCCTCTATATTAGTAATTATTACGTAACGACTCATGCTTTTCTTTAATATAATATTTTCTACTTTGAATCACGGCCCTTACAATTTTACTTTTGGACTTAATCCCAAAAAGTATCGTACCATTACGAAATGATCTATTTATTTATGAACTATTATATATATCCATTCTCAAACGATGTGTAATTGCATTACTTATTGTTTTTATTATTGAGACCGATGACTATAAAAGATTATGACTTTTTGATCTACCAAGAGGGCTATATGTAACAAATTTAAAAAAGAAAGAGGAAAAAATGAATATACCATATGTTTTGTTTAATAACCAATCTTATATAACTAGTAGTATAATTTGTACGTCAAGAATAATGTAGTATTCTAAAATGAATTGCTGACGAATACCTTGCAACATATATCACACACTAAGAACTGCAGCGCCAACAACAACCATAGCGAGACTCTGAGCACTTCAATATGTAAATACTAGCAATAAAGAAGACAGATAAGTACTAAACTCCCTTGTTTATATAGAAATGCTGAATTTAAACCTGTATTTTCAAGAAAACCACAATCGTCCACCTGTGTTTATAATATGAAATTAAAAGCGTCATTCTTGACAAAACCTTGTCAAACTAAGTTGTGAAAAAACCATTTTATCAATTCTCACAAGACATGAAACCTGACCAATTTGATTATCGTCATGTTTTAGATGCAACACCAGATACAACAAAACATGAGATAAAATGTGACGATGAACAGCTCTAATCACAAACGGCTACATGTTAGAACCGGCAACAAGTGTTCCTGCAAAGTGGTCTTGTTTGCCATTAAACAATAGCCCAAGCGTGTCGCTAGCTAGCTAGCTAGCATAGATTCAAAGACGTGAGCGATTATATAAGTTGGTACCTATACAAAAGTACAAGTAAACAAATCACATCAAAATAACTACACAATAATAATTACATCGAATCTTGGAAATATTGAGGATTTACCATTTTTCTAAAATATTCCTAGTTAAGTACCACATTGGCACATTATACAAACTATAGGAAATTTGAAAACTTACCAAACTTCTCCCTTACAAACTGTGAAAAGCCCCAGCTTTATCTAGGTACAGGCCAATCCTAGCCTCAATATATTCTTTATAGATACATACATACATACACATATATATATATATATATATATAACCTGTTGATATGTAGCTAGCAAATCTTAACGGTCACTTCTGATATCTTATGCAAAGACGTCTTGAAATGGTAAGGATATTATTTGGCCTTAATTTTTCAGGTTAAATAAAATAGAAGTATAAAATCCAATATTGAAATCTATGAGTAGAATAGGCCAGGTTTTGAGGTTGGACCGATGTTCAAACATGTACAACTAATTATATCCTTATCTACAAAAGTTAATACATATATATATGTGTGTGTGTGTGTGTGCCAGCGGACTCAAGTTATGTACGTGTAAGTAACATTTTTTGTTGCATAATTTCACTCCAAATCGTCTCTTTCCACGTGTTTCTTCTCATATTTTTAATCCATTCAAACGAACGACTTGCTTGTAATAAATTGACGTCAAACTCCAAAAACCAAAAAAGAAGCAAACTTTCATTTCTATTACCATTCGTATATAGATAAACAAGAAAGCACGGCTAAAGGCACAACACAACTTGATGAAATTTCTCATGTTCTAATACTACTATTACATTTCTTCGTTCCTGATTACAAAAGAAAGAGAAAAAAGAGAGAGAGAGAGAGAGATTTTTCTAACCAAGACTAGGCCAGCCTTCTTTTGCAGGAACGACAATCAGATATAGATAAGAAGGCAAAGGGCAATCTTGTCCTTTCACTAGCTATTTTTAATTTAAGTAAACTTTTAATTATCAGTTGGAGCCGTTACGTCCAATGTTCTTCAGAAAAGAGCCACTCTTAGTGATCTCACGCAGAGGCTTGTCGGTGAACCTAATTAAGTTGTAGACCCAAGCACCCGCAGTTGCACCAAGAGTTGGTGCCACTAGGTATATCCATATTCCTTTATACTCGTTCGACACAATTGCCGGACCCAAGCTTCTTGCCGGATTCATTGATGCCCCTGAAATCGGCCTGTAATAATAATATTATATAATAATAATAATAATTTAAATTCTCCAATAATAATAATAATAATAATAATAACCCAAATTAATTATTCAACGATAACAAATTATTCAAAACAGACCTATCTACAACAAAGACGCCAATGTGCTTAGTTTGACCAATATGTAATAGAACCAATAATATTTGCCAATCAAATACAAAATATTATATAAAGGAAAATATAAAAAATATATAAAGAGGTTTATACCCTGCAAACATCACGTTCAGAAGAACCGTTGCCCCAACAGCAAGCCCCGCAAGCTCTCCAATCTGTATTTACGTAAAAATATAAATAATTTAAGTCCAGTCAAAATGTGTAATACACTTTCAAACATAGATTAGCCTAATAAGACAAAGTACTATCTCAAATTAATAATTTTTTTAAAAAAATTATTATTCAACGTGCTTAGATGGACTTATCGGACAAATTAACTAATAAAACAAAAATCCCGAGACCATAGGCCTAGAGAAGTTGAGTAGTTAAACCAACGCTATTATAAGATAATTGGAATATATATATATATATATATATATATATAAAGCACTAACCGCTCTGTTATCGGTTGCAACACCGGACACAACAAACATGAGGTAAAATGTGATGATGAACTCAATCACAAACGACTGCATGTCGGAACCGGTCGGAAGTGTCCTGCAAAGTGGTCGTGTTTGCCATTAAATAATAGCCTAAGCGTCCCACTGGCTAGCGTCGATCCCAGGACTTGAGAAGCTATGTAAGCTGGTACCTAAATTGACATCACAAATTTTGATGACATAGGGGGGAGATTGAAAATTTTAATACGAGGAAGGGGTCAAAATATGACAAATTATGCATGAAGTAGAGGTCCCCAAGAAATTGATTTTTCATTATCCAGATTAAGAATGATTAATTTGTTGAAAGTTGAAAATTTATTATTGTTGTCATTGTTTTCATACTAGTAACCTTATTTGACAAGAAAACTTAAACAACACACAACCTATAATAGAAAAAATCAAAGAAGATTATCTGTTCGTGTGCTTGTTTGTTTACCAAATTTAGTACAAGAAAGAAAATTAAATTGTAATTAGTGAGGCTAATTTGTTCACCTGTTTCCAAGGGAACCTCTTGGTAGTGGCAAAAGCAAAGGTGACCGCCGGATTGAAATGGGCACCGGAGATGTGACCGACGGAGTAAATCATGACCATCACAACCAAACCCCAGACTATGGAAATCCCAGGAAAAGTGATCACTTTGTCCTTGTTCAAATTCACTACCACCGAGGCACAACCGGCAAATATCAAGAAATACGTACCCACAACCTCGGCAAGCAACTATAGTGAAAACAAAAAGATTTTCTCAATTTTAAAAAGAGAAAAAAAAAAAAAAAAAAGAATTCTTACCCAAATGAATAAAAACTGAAAAGAGTTTAAAGGAGTCACCTTCTGAATGAAAGGTACAGAGACACAAATGCCTGCTTTTGGATTGTTGGTCTTGTTAGAAGCCGAGTCATGGTGAGAATTGTGATTTGAATCACCATCTTTTACACTCAAAACATGGTTTAAATTTCCATTGGTTGCTGAAATCTCTGCCATAACTTTTTCACAACAAGAACAGGAACAAAAAAGAAAGAAAGAAAGTTGAAAGGAATTAAGGGAAATCTGGGTCTGCTTTCTGATCTTCCAAACCTCGTTGGAGTGAGCAAAAAACCCAGGAGGAGAAGCTCCAATTTATAGTTGCCCAAACGTCCAAAAGGAATGGAAGAGAGAGCGAGAGAGAGAGAGAGAGAGAGAGAGGAGATTTTGACCCAAATGTATATATAAAATGACGCTTTTGTGTGATCTTGTTTTGTTTTTAATGTGCTAGTTTATGGGAAAAAACAAGGCTTTTATAGTAGACATCGTTGAAAAAAGTGCCAGTATTTCAATAGTCCGTGAAACAGCAAAAGGGGCATTGAATGGTACTTCAACTACCCACCGGAAAGACAGACACGCTTCAATGACTTTTGGATAAAGCCCATTCCATGCACTGTTATTACCACCCCTTGTTTGTTTCTTTCTTTAAAAACAAAAAAAAAAAAAAAAAACAAAAAACCTTAAAAAAACGTTTTTCGTTCTTTATTACTTGTTAAAACCGATTTACATGTTGGCATGACTCTCTTTAGAGAATTTAAATTAAAAAAAAAGGAAGAAAAAAATAATAATAATAATAAAGTAAAAATCTCTTGAAGACAATTGTGTTTACTTCTGTCAGAATGCTAAAGAGAACTGACGTTGTTATTTGTTAATTGGCCTATGAACACATTTAGAAGAAAATCTCCTGATGACAACTTTGGTGCAAAAGGTATGTGAGCTGCCAATGGATATTAGGATAATACTTGATTCAATTGTTTATATTATATTTGACCTGTTTGTTTGGTTTTGTTTATTGTTTGTTTTTTTTTATTATATTTAAAATATATATATATATCAGCCATGTTTTTATACCTCCCCGCCTCTCGGACGACACCACAGGTAAAAGGTCTTATCATAGGTCTTCAACAGCAATTCCCGCGCATATTCTATTTAGTTTATTGGAAGTACTTTTTTCATTTCTGACGTTGAAAAGTTAAATTTTGTTGTACGGACCTAAGTTATTTGGTATAGCGACTAGTAAGCCAGCAATAGACATCGAATAAATGAACCTTTTCTGTAAAAACTCATAGCATATATATATATATTAGTTTTCAATTTAGAAGTAAAATTCGTAGCATATTATTGTATAATTAAATTAAATACTCTTAAATGTTAATTAGCAAAGGCAAGTCCAGTAGGGCTCTCTAAATTAATATTCATGTACAGAATAAAAATACCAAACAATCCTGTAATTGAATACAAATCATGATTTGGATACGCGTGGAGACATATAGAAAGTATTTACCTCTTTCGACCTGCCAAGTCTGCTTTGCATTTATACTTGATTGTAATATATTATACTATAATAAAACAAAATGTGGTAAAGACTCATAACGAAAGGCAAATATTGTTGTCTTTCTTTATTGTTTATTGGGTCCAATAAAAAAAATTAGGAGTGAATTTTCTTGTATATATTTTTATTCTTTTTGAGAAAGTTCACAACTTAACCTTTACCAATTGGTCATAACATTTAGCACATTATGCTATATATGTTTGGGAGGGATGAAAAGTACATAGAAGGAAGAAAATAGGGGAAGAAACTATATATGTATTTGATTGGAGTGATTTTTGAGGAGAAAGAAAATTAAGAGGGATAAAATCTCTAACGTATCCATCATCAAAAGAAAAGTAGAGAGAAGAATTTGCCTCTTCAACTCTGACACAAATGATCCTTTGGATTTTTCTTCCCTTAATGAAAAATGGAAAAACAATCAAAATAAAAACCAGAAAACATGAAAAAAAAAAAAAAAAGTTAGTAGTGGAAATCTTGGAGGCTGTTTGGATCCGCATGAATTGGAGTTTTGGAATTATTTTGATTAAAGTTGAATTAAGTTTTAAAATTGTTTGTTTGGTTGAAAATGAATTTTTAGAAATAAAAAGTGTAAAAACTTAAAATGTGTTCGGAAAAAAAAAAGTCAATATAGACCTTATTTTTTTTTTTTTAAAATATTATGTAATTTTAAAAAAAATCATCATATTTTAACTTAAAATAATTAACAAAATTAGAGACATTTAAAATTTAATTTTTTTAAATTAGAATTGGAAATATAAAAATTGAAATTGAATTTATTTAAAAATAAATAAAAAGAGGAGCTCTAAAATGGGGCAATTTACTTTTCCCTTATGACGGAGTAAAACTTTTGACCCTTCAAAATTAAGATTATCAATTCCGCACCAAAACAATTCCCAAAAGTTTTGGTTGAGATCAAAAAGCTGTAACAAACAATTCCGAAAAAAGCTGTACCAAACAATTCCAAAAAAAAAAAAATCACACATGATTATTTGAAATCCACCAATACCACAGCAGCCACCCAAAAATTCCACAATTCCGCACCCCACCATCAGCACTTGGACCACCCCAAGATACCGCCGCGGTTGGACCCGAGAATCGACCGAAACGGCGGCTCCAACGGCCGAACCGTACCTACCGGCGGCCACAACGCCAGCCTCGTCGTCCTCGGCATCGTCTTCAGCACTGCCACTGCCACTGCCAGCCTCCCCAAATGCCGACGACGCCATTGCCGCTGCAACATTCTCAGTCACTTCCTCTGCCGAGCAGGCCTCTCACCGCATTGACTCGAACCTGACTGTTAGTTCTCACTTGGCGCCATCTTCTCCCTCTTTCGACATTTCTTTTTCTTCCTCCTCCGTTTCCCGTCGTCTTTTCCTCCACCAGGATTTCTTCTTCCTCCTCCTCTCACGACGTTGCCTCCGACCTCTACACTATCGCCTCGGGTTTTTTTTTTTTTTTTTTTAAAGTAATTGTTTTGTAATCCTATGTATTTGGATGCACATTATATTTTGTGTCCAAAAGCATCTAAGCCGTTTAAACGAAATCTGCCAGTCGAAAATTTACACCCCTTGAAGTATAAAACATCTTTATCTCATTATACATTACCAAAAAAAAAAAAAGAAACAAAAAACAATTTAAATGTGCGTTTGGTAAATGGCTTGAGTTGAAATTTTTAAGTTTGAATAATTGATTTTTTAAAAATTAATTATAAATTTTATCAATTTTTCAGAAAAAAAATTAAAATTAAAATAAAAAAATACAGTTTAATTAAAATTAAACTTTGAGCTAAACGTATCGTAGTTAATTCCAGCCAACCAAACATTGCCTTCGACTTCAGCAAGTTGATTTCATAGGAAGCTTCTTTAATTAATTGTGATGTAATGACTTGTCAGGCCGCTGAGTCCCTGACCATTTCCTGGATTTTTTTTTTTTTGGGGGTCGAAAAGGAGTTACATTAAAAGAAAAGTACAAGAAACAATAATCGTTGAAAAATTAGAGCCAAATACTGGGCGAAGTCTTCATCAAGTAGATAGAAAATTACTATAAAGGCCATTTTTCTAATTCTTTCTTCTAAACTTTATAATATAATTTAAAATGACTGGTTCCAAAAAAAATAAGAATAAGTATTTCAGTAGTTAAAATTTTTATGTGACTCAACTACTGCAATCTTTTTTCTTTCACCCAGTAATTTGGCAATTTAGATTTTTTTTGGGGGGGGGGGGGGGGGGTAAATTTAGCAATGTAGACTTGAACTGTATATCTTTAAACCTTAAGTGAACATCTTTTCAAAAAGAGCGAAAAAAAAAAAAAAACTTTAAGAGAACATCAATTATATACATACCAGTTACCAATCAGTTGAATGTTATCATCTTTCCCTTTCTAAGATTCATTTTACACAACTTTTTAGGGACCTTTTTCTCTTTTCAAAAAGCAATGTATTAATTTTTTTTAAAATGTTAGTTGAATATTATCTAACATGTGATCCACATGATGGTGATTTCATGATCTTGTCATAATATTTTGTTTTTTTTTTTTCAGAAAAATGATATATTTTGTCACAATTGCATAGCTAGGTGTACCATTCTGGTTTTCTAGTTATGATTCTATAAACAATTCAGTTTTATATGGATTTGATTTTTGATACCAGTATTTAGTAACGTTATTGCAGTGCTTTTTTTTTTTTTTTTATATATTTAACACTTTCGAAATTTCTTTTTGAAGGAAGTTTTACTATAGGAAAACATGTCTTCTTTTCAGGACCATGGTCTATAACCATTCATGATAAAAATTATAGTTGGCAAACTTAACTGCAAATAAATTCCACCGTACTTAAAGCAGATCTTATCATTAATATGTAGAAATTCCCTTTCTTTTTTTTTTTTTTTTTAAATCTGTCGTTGGATTATTTCTTGTGAATCTTTTGCCAATTACTTTATGGAATATTCCTCAATGATTTTCTTGAACCTGTCAAGATACAAGTTTTGCCATTTTGCATTTTACATTATCGGATTTTTTTTTTTTTTTTCAAGAAACTCAAATCATATTACATGTAGCACATCGCTTGAATTGAAAAAATTAATTTTAATTAAGAATCTACAATAATTGATGCTTGGGAGAAAAAAAATATTGATGTGTTGCCGATTTTGAAGGGTAAATTTTTATTTTTATTTTTTTAGATTTGAAATGGTGTGCCAACCTACCATATTGTCTAGCACTATAACTTCATTAAAGGTTAGTCGTCTACTTAACTTAAAAAAAAAAAAAAAAAAAGTTAGTGGTCAAGAAAATGTACCAACAAAAAAAAGCAATTCTTACTATATTTGTGATAATTCCCCAGAAACATTAAAAAAAAAAAAAAACAAAACAAAACAAAAGCAAAAGCAAAAGCAAAATGTCATCTTTTTCTTGGCTAAATTCTTCGGCTCAATAGAGTACCCACATGCTGTTGGCGCACAATTTTCTAAAGTAAATTCTTTAAACTAGTAAAAAGCAGAAGCTTAGTGCATGCTACAACGATCTGTAGTGGCAACTTAATTGAAAGCATAATATAACGAGTAACTCCAATCTTATCTTTTTAATATCAATATTAATAGATGAATTGTCATATTTTAATTAGTAAATATTTTTTTTAATTTGAAAATATGAGTATTTGAACTCTATAATTTTAGGTGAAATCATGTATGATATCACTATTAAATTATATCCGTAATCAATAATTTATAAATTTTTAATAACTATAATATAATTAAAATTAAAATATTATATTTATTAACAAAAATAAACATCATTATACGTAAATTTGACATTTAAAATAGCAACCAAAACAATAACTTTGTCACATGCGCATGCAGAAAACTAACCTCCCATTACTACTCAGTTTAATTCCCATTTCAAACGCCATGCTTGACCAAATAATTAGATGGGACGCCCCATTAATGTTTGGAGAACTATTATTAGTTGTTGGGACTTGGGATTCCTCTATTTATTCTTGTAATCTTACGCTTTCACACTGACTTTTGACAACTGAAGAAAAAATAAATAAAAACCCCTCGACTCAAGTGTGTTAGTTAAAGTCTTCTCAAGAGATGTCTCCCATCATTCATGGAATATATATCCAGCAAAAAGATATTTCCAGTAATTATAATTTTTAATTTATAAATTTTTAATAATTTATTTATTTATTTATAATTTTTTATTTAAAATCTTATAATATGATATTTTTAGATATCGATACAATGATGAAAAATATCACTATAAAATAGTCTATTAAAATTATCTGTTTGTTATGATTATATATAATAAAAATTACAAATACGGTTTATAAAGATGTCAATAGAAATTTATATATATATATTTATATATTAATATTTAATGGAGAAAAATTTAGCTAAAGAGTTTTGGTTTTTAGTGGCACGCAAAGACCGGCGTGACCATTCCTATAATTAGTGTTCTTCATTGAAAATTGGCCTCTCTTGCCTCCTTTTGCTATTGGCCACTTTTTAATTACCTACTCGATTGGTTTGGTCAATTTGCATGCACACGACATAGTCAATTCATTTGGACGAAGCATTTATGTAATCTTTATCTAAAATCTTTCTGTAATGATTGTCGTTTCGCATAATATATAAATTAAGAAATACAATCTTATATTTATTTAATATAACACTTCTCAATTCAAACTTCACATTAAAAACTTAAATATAGCTTCTCTCAAACTATTGTTATACAACTTAATACCATCAGTGTTATTTTATATACTTTTATATATTACAAGAAAAAAAAAATGATTGTTTTATAGTAAATAAGTCATATGTATATTGGAAGTTGGAAAAAGTAGCTATATAGATAATTGATTTTGTTTTGGAATTGTTTATGTTGGAATCAACGACCCATTGATTAAAAAAGGGGCAAGAAAATCAAACATTAACTTTTACAAAGTACTTTATAGTGCCACTAATCCCAACATGACTACCGGCACAGAAAAATTATGGGGAGAAAGAAAATCTACATTGTACTTTAATTATCATAATGATCAAAACCTTGTGTTTGGTCACACCCCCAAAAAAAAAAAAAAAAAAAAAAAAAAAAAAAAAAAAACTTGTGTGATGACTGATGTCATTCTTATGTCGCTTCGGTCCCAGACATGAATTCATTTAAAAAAAAGGCCCAATCCACCGAAGCCCAAATGATCTGTACACTTAGTGCCCATGATCTCAGGCACCATCAGGGGCTTGACTAATCAGATTCGTGACTAGTTGATAGGCTGCAAATTCATCACTTACGTCTTTTTCTCGGTTTTATTTATTTACATTAGGGAGGGAGATTTCAACTTTGATATTTTTTAACGAAGTCGATGTAGATTACATTAGATTATACATATAATCACTCAAAAAATTTTAAAATGAAATGTATATTATATTATATTAATTTTGTATGATCACATCTATACTAATTGTGTTGCTAATATAATTATTTTTTTTTGATTAATTTAATAGTATTTGATTCAGACAATTAGACTAATTTAGTTTAATATTAGTAATATGTGTGAAAGTACTTTTTCTTTTTTTTTTTTTTTAAAAAATCTGATGGTGCTCTCTCATTTTTAGGGTTTTCAACCCACAGCAGGGACACTCTATAAATATAACAGAATTAGGTCCTTTATGCCGATTTCTCTTAGTCTTTTGGGAATACAAACTTGTTTTTTTGGTAGGCAAAAGCTGCACAAACTCCTTGCGACTTGTAGTACTAGTGCTCTACATCAAGACACTTAGCGATCTCTTGTACCAAAGGCTTTTTCAATAGCTATCCTACCTATAATAAAATGACTGGTCATCCTAAATTTATTCTAAAGGAAACTTCTATACTTTTTACTTCATTCTATAGCACCAGTTTCAACTCTAATGTGCCCTTATTTTGGAAATAAGAAAAAAAAAACTTTAATTGTGCATTAAAATATTAATTTTTTCTTAAAAAATAACATGTTTCATAACACATACAATTTTATAAATAACACTGGAAATTACATTTATATAAAACCGAATCCATAATCCTATTCAAAATCCTCTCCAACCTTCCCGGGTAAGACGGAAATATCCTGAGACAATTTTGGTATTTTTCATATCTATGAACGTTATTGGGTGAGGATTTACTTTGTGAGGGAATAATACAATATTTCTCATGTTTTGCAAGCATTTTTGACATCTTTCTCAAAAATTGTGGAAACTATAAATATGTAGAGCATTTGAACAACGATAATAAGTATAGGAATATGTTAAGACCAAATTTTTGGGAACAAATCCCAAGTTCCAACTGCCAACTAAGCTTTTCCATTATTTATTTATTTATTGGTTGAATAATTTATTTGTTTATATATCTCTTTGGAATGGAATCAAATGAAAGGGGCATTTTGAAGCACGATATCTAAGAGGTTCACTTTACAGTTTAGGGACACATTGAAACTAGTGCATATTATAATGGTTTAGAGGGAAAAAAAAAATACAAATTTGGCAACGCTCTTCTATTATAGCGGTTGAGACTATATGTTATTAGATCAAATAATTAATAGTACTGATTTTAGCAATAAAAGAGTACCTACTAGTAATGCATACATTCATGACTATTATAACTTCGTATCAAAATATATGTATATATAAATCTGTAAATATTTCCATGATCTTTGCATTGGCAAGGGGCTTAAATCTTTTATTATATTTTTTGGTACAAAAATAAACGATAAGAAGAAATAAATAACATAGAATGTTGAGAATATCACAACTAAATTGATACCTCCTTAACCACTAATCTTTTTTTTTTTCGGTACAAGCTAACAAGAGAATTGAGTTAATCCATAACTTTTTTGGATCTTAGTTAGATTGAACAATTACAGATTATATGGAACTTTCTAACATAAATACTAAATAGAATAATTAAACAACACAATCACGTGTTGTGTATGTTACAATCCCGATATATCAAAGTACAAATTCTTAGAATTCTTCTAAAGGATAATTAATTAAACTACAGTATTTTGCTTCTTCAACAACACAAATGAGCTCTCTTCTTGTATGCAGTAGTAACAAATTAATCATATATATATAAAAGAAATATGATTATATATATAATGTATATATATTATTTCGTATATTCATGACAAAATTGGAACATTTGTTAATTGCGTCCAAGTCCCTTTAGGAAAGAGCCACTCTTGGTGATTTCACGCACTGGCTTCTCGGTGTACCTTATAAAGCTATAGGCCAATGCACCACAGGTACACCCAATGACCGGTGCCGTTAGGTAAATCCATATTCCGGTGTACTTGTTCCACACTATTGCCGACCCCAAGCTTCTCGCCGGATTCATCGATGAACCGGAAATTGGCCTGCATGCATGAGTGAATGTTTAACAATTATTATTCTAAATTAGATGTATGAGAGGATGAATGTAACGTTTAGTTCATGAGTTTGAACAAAAAAAATTTGATGTATATAACAAAGGACTTGTTTGACGTAATAAGCAACTTTTGTTTTATAATTAAGTTCAATTTTCCTTTTTGAACATTCGGATTACCTAATCGTAAGAGTTTTCTTTCTCTAAGCATGTTTTGCAAACTCAATATCACTTTTTTTTTTGTCTTTTTCTAAAAAATTTGTCTTTTCTAAAAGTTTTTGTTTCTGAAAAAAAAAAATATAAAAAAAATCAAATCAAATATCACAAACAAACCTAAAGAGTATGTTTTAAAAAATGGATTCTCAAGAAAGATGTTCATAGAAGAATTTGAAACTTGTATAACCATGTGTGAAATTTATTTTTAATTCGATTGCTTATTGGTATATTAAATACAATTTTTGTTTAGCATGTTCTTTAAAAATTATGTTTCCAATACTTGTTGAATTCTTGTACTTTTACTTCTTTTTTTTTTTTTTTTTCCATCCAAAGTATATCATCAAAAAAACTATTGGACATATATAGGAGAAAATTAGGGCATACGAAAAGTGCTTCCAAAATGGTTAGTATTTTATTTGTGTCATATTTCCGGTCGTAGCCAGTTGTACTATGTATGTACACACACACACACACACACACACACATATATATATATATATATATTATATACCCTGCAAACAACACGTTGAGAAGAATGGTTGACCCAATAGCAAGCCCGGCAAGTTCTCCAATCTGCATAAAATGGGAGTCAAATGAAACGCTATTGAGATTCCAAATACAAGATCAAATATACAGATCAGATTTATAAAAAAATAAAAATAAGCCTTGGATCACCATATCTCACGTTGCATCTAAAATTTGTTGCACAAACTCTTAGAAGATAAATGAAACAAATATAAAAGTTAACAATGAATTAGATATTATTCTCGCTCAAATCCAAGCATCCCGCAAACGAAGGTCTTATATGTTTACGTGTATATCAGATATATTATATATATGTGTCATATAAGAATGAAATTAGCATAATTAAAAATATTACCGCTCTGTTATCGGTAGCAACACCGCAGACAACGAACATGAGGAAAAATGCGATAATGAATTCGACCACAAAGGCCTGCGAGTCGGAGCCAGAAGGAACTGTTCCCACAAAGTGATTGTGTTTGCCCGTAAACAATAGCCTAAGTGTACCGTTTGCTAGAGTTGCTCCCGCAATTTGAACCGATACATAAGCCGGTACCTATAACACAACATACATGGTACACATTACAACTAATTAGAAGTGAAAATCAAGTAACAGTTTGGTGACAAACAAACAAACAAACAAACAAAAAATAAAAACAAGAAGACTAAGTGGTTGTTGGCTCGGTCTTATGAAAATACCACGTCTACATTATGTTAAGGTTTTGAATTCGAATTTATCTCATTCTCAAATTTATTTAATAGGTATATATACCCGAAAGTAGGGATTCCGATTGCATAGGGTGAGGCAAACTTTGGGAGCACGAAAATTGCATGGATTGCTTTATGTTTGTTTTAATTTAAGTCATGCACTTGATTGCACTTCACATGTGGCTGCATATCATATGAAGCCAAGAGAATTATCTTTGAATTTACAATTGTTTGAATCTGATGAAAGAGGTTTTGATCTTCTAACTAGTAATTAATTGCGTAAATCCACAAAATATGCCTAGCTAGCTATAGGGAATTGGTTAATTTAGTTTGATACCAGTTTCCATGGAAATCTCTTGATAGCGGCGAAAGCAATGGTAACAGCAGGATCAAGATGGGCACCGGAAATGTGACCGACGGAGTAGATCATGACCATCAAAGCCAATCCCCAAACCACAGCAATACCCGGGAACGTCACCACCTTATCCTTGTCCATGTTTACAAGGATTGAAGCACAGCCAGCAAATATAAAGAAGTATGTCGCCAGTAGCTCAGCAATCAGCTGCACTCATACAATAAAAATAAAAATAAAAATATTTTTTCTGACGTTAAGTTAACCACTCCACATAATAGTTTTCCCACCAAAAAAAAAATAAATAAATAAAAGCTTCCCATGTTTATATTCTGAATAAGAGACTGAAAAAAATATCAAAACTTATTTGGCGGTCCACATGGGATTGAATGTAAAGATAAATTACATCAAAATCAAATACAAAAGAAAGTATGGTCGAATTAATCACTCTACCACCGTAGGATTTTTCTAATAGAAAGAAAGTATGGTCAAATTAATCACTCTACCACCGTAGGATTCTTCTAATAGAAATAGAAAAAAATAAAATAAAATCCACGCACAAAAATCAAGTAATTAACCAAAAGGTAACATGTACTTGACAGATTAATTATTAATATGTGAGGTTCAAAATGTAGTTAAACATATGATTACAAGCATAATTTAGTGCAAATTTCACGTCAAAGAGAGAGCAACAAAAGAAAATTGTACAATGACTAAAACGCGCGTGGTTACCTTACGCAATAGAGGTACAACAGGTGCCGTTGGAACGACTGGTTCTTGGTTGGCTTTGGTTTCGCCACCAATAACATGCAAAATGTGGTCTTCACTAGTCATCGAAATATCAGTCATTATTTTATGTATACAACAAAAAAACAAGCTTCTGAGATAAGAAAGAGATGGGAAGAAAGGTGATTAGAGAAGTGGAGATATATAACTTCCTTAATGAGAGAGAGCTTAAATTGTCTTTCCTAAAAACCTTGTAGCTATAGCTTAGTGGGCACAATCAAAATGGAAAGTGCTATCTCAATTTATAGCAAAACCCAAACGTCCAAAAGAGAGAGCTAGAAAGAGAATCATCAACATGAGAGGAGACGTTGACTAGAATGAAATCATATCTCCTTTTGATTTTTTTTTTTCTTTTTTGCCCCTGCTGACTACTTTATAATGATAATAATAATAATAAAAAGAATGAGAAAAGAAGAAAATTAAGCAAAGTGTATTAAAAATTATTAGTTGTCATCTTTCGCAAAAACAATAATTTAATCACGTTTCCAGCCGTCCAGGGAAGAAGTACTTATTAAACTGATCATGAGGTATATGTGCAATGTAAATAATTTACATGTTACAAGATAAATTTTGATATTTAGATAAGAAAATCAATTTACAATGTAATGTTATTTCAAATGTTAAATTCGATACTCACTATACTTTGTAGAAATTTGGCACCAAATAGACAATTAATGTCAAATTTAATATTTTGATTGCTATTAATTAATAGCCTGATTTTTTTATTTAATATATTAATACACTATTGCCATTTCGAAATTATTTAAATACTAAAAAAAACGATTATTGTTACAAATTTTAATGTTTAATAATTATGACAAAAAACTATACAACATATAAATAGTATTATACGTTGGAACACAGCATATCAAACATGTCATTTTTACACATTTTTTTGGCCAATCTATAGGATTGGCATTGGCATTTTTATTGGAGATGCTCTTAGACTATGTTTGGTAAAAAGTAATTAAGAGGAGTGGGTGGGATTAGGGTCCCCTTCTATTTTTCTCATTATTCCACGCCTAAGCTTTTTATTTTCTTCATTCCTGCCAAACATGCATATACCCTTTTAAGTATACATTAAAATGCTGCTCCACATTCATGAGCTCTAAATGAAAAGGTTCTACCATTTCTCACGTAATATGTTTGAAAAAAAAAAAATTGCAAAACTTGAACAAAAGAAAAAAGTTTTAAAAAAAAATAAAATAACCTGAACGGCAACACAAATTATAAACATGTCATAAAAGCTTACAAAGTTTAAAGAAAGGCATGAATTTGGTTGAATTATGGAGTACTGAGAAGATCAAGATAAAATAATCCACCTTAAAAAGCGAAATATATATATCTCATTAAAACCCTTAAATGGAAAAATTCAATGAAGAAAAGGTAAAAAAAAAAAAAAAGTTTGCATGGCCTCAATGGCAGAAACAGCTTATAGTTTAAATGGGAGTATACATTAATGATAAAGTTTTTAGTGGTTTTATATAAAAATAATAAATATTTAATGGAGTAAAATGAGAAAAAAATTATATGTATAATTTTAAAAAATAAAATTATCAAAAAGAAAAATTCACTAAGACAGAAACTCACTTGATCATGGATGGCTCCATCCCTGCATGATCTTATAGAAGCAACAAAACACTATATGACAGCCAGCTGTGTTTGTTTGCAACTTGTAATGCTTACTTCGAACAAGAAAAACATAAATATTTTTTCTTTCCAAATCCTTAATTATTACAGGCTTCCACAAAATATTAATATCGCCAAATCGGATCAAGAGCAATAAGCTAATTATTTCAACTACACAATTCTATAAGGGGAAACTATATATAAATGGATTTTGGAACTTTAATTGGGACATGACAAGCAAATTAACATGAGAACATGTATATACACAAAGACCATTTATATGATAAATACTTCAAGCAATATAAATTATCAATTTCAACTATATTTTAGAAAGAAAATTTAGAACTTTTTAAGTTTTACGCACCTAAACTTTTTTGTGAATATTTGTTTCAAAAAAAAAAATCGTGAATATTAGTTAGCTGATTACCAGCTGTTTGCTAGGCTTAGTTACAAAAACAAAAAGTTACCATTAATCTTGGCAAGTAAATGAACTATTTGTTTTTTGTTTTGTTTTTGTTTGTTTGTATGTTTTTTGTTTTTGGCTGCTAGAAAGTCATTAATCATAATCTTTTTTTTTTCTTTCCTGTTTTAATTTTTCAGAGAAAAGATAGTCTTGAGATTTGAAGATAATGTTGGCGCGCGACTTTTTTAGGAAATAAACTAGATCCAAACCATTTTTAACGCAAATCAAACCGAGTATTGGTTAAATAAGATAAGACTAAACCACAAATATTAAAACAGTTTTAAAAGACATTGATGGGTGTTCAAACACCACACAATAATACAAAGAGTGAGTCTCACAGTTTGAGACCTACAGATTTGACTCATCCTATGCTATTTGCAATTTTTGTGGTATTTAACATTACCCATATTTCAAAGTACTTATTTTTCAAATATTACTGTATATATATATATATATTTTTTCCAGTAATAAGGCTATATATATAAACATCTATTTTGTTAATTTGTAAATATATATATATATATATAGAGTAATTTTAAATCTAAAACCTAAGATCTTGAGCCCTTCATTTTCACTGTTGAAGTAGCCCGGAGGAGTTAAGTCAAAATGTTACAACTAATAGGATACCGTCCTCGAAAATAGTTGTTTGATTTTCTTTTCTTTTTCTTTTTTGGCTAGAAAATTAGTAGTTTGATTACTAAAGCCGCTCCCATGTTTCTCCCAGATATTATGCGAAGAAAATATAAATAAAAATATTATCCCTTTCAGAAAATGTTTGTGAGAAAATCGAAGAAGATTTAAAGTAAGTAATTTTTTTTAATAAGAATTGAAAGTAATTATTATTAGGGTAAATAATAGCTCCTCGGACAAAATTTCCGCAAATACCACGTGACAAATTTATTGTATGCGTGCTTGGGATCCACTACTTAAAGCAAAAGATACGACAAAATATGCGCCAACTCATTTGGCTACGATTCATACACTATATTCAAACTGCAAAGACTTGATCACTTCCTTTTAATTTTTTCAAATTAAAGAAAGAGAGATTGAATTGATAGTTACTTTCAAAAAATAAAAATTCAAAATGGTACCCTAATTCAATGTCTTAACATACAATATATTTAGATATTGATCCTCGTGTATCATGTACTGATTTTATATAAAATAAACATGCAGTTGAATAAATTTTAGGGCGTTTGGTATTACTTTTGAGGATTGCTAGTGTGTTTGGTTTGAGAGAAGAGGCAGAGGAGAAACGGAGGAATGATTTCTTCCGAGTCCAAAAAATAAAAAATACTCCTTCCAAATGAATAATATCCACTAAATCCATCACATTCAAATTTAAAAAGATTATTTTAGCATTTTATAAATATTATTACCAATCAATAAAATAAACAATATAGAATAATATAATAATTTTCATCTATCTTCTCGACTCTCTAATTGTCTTACCAAACAACTTAATTAGGATTATTATAATTCTCTTCATCCTTCATATAATTTCTCGTTCCCTCCATCTTTTTTCATTCTTCGTACTCACTCATCCCTTCAACCAAATGGAGTAATCTGCACCAGGTTAAGATCTTTGATAAACCTTTGCTTTTACTCATGAGATTCCAAAAAAAATTTGTTCAACAACCGAATTTAGCAGAATAAGTGTTGCTTTCGCTGTCATTGTTTGAAAATACTAAAATTATGTTATAATGAATAATAATTCTCAATCTCCCATTTTATTTGTCTTAATAACAAATAATTTTTTTTATATATGTGTTTGATTATAAACCGTTATTCATATAGTTAAAGCATTCTTAGCAATTTCAATAATTGGACTTTAAATAATCTTGATATAGTAGGTGCTAATTCACTAAAATTATTTGATATATCTCAAAGGAAATCTTCTATTACAGCTTTTCACATGAGGCTATTTTGTGGCTTAGTCAAGTCATCCTACTGAACTAATTGTTTAATATTTTTTTTTTCAAATTTTTTTAAGACTTTAGCGCAACATACACGAAAATAAAATACTCTAACTAAAAAACGTCTCTCTCTATTTGTATGCTTGGGTGTACGCCTTGAATGAATATAACATATACAAGCTACTCAATCTCTTCAACATTATAATACAATAAGGGTCCGACAATAATATATTTGTGTATATATGTATATATTATGTATATAATGATCATTTGAAGCAAAAATGATAAGCTAATATATATCTTGTTCCAGCTTATATCGAAAAAGAAATACCTTGGTCCAGAGAGGATTGTTCCTGTCGTCCCTCTCCTTGATTATAAGTAATGTCAATGATAAACAAAATCACGGAATACCATAATTATATATGATCTTGTGCGTCTTAATCTTCATATTTTCCTAATTTATGTGTTTTATATATTATGAGGATGTTGAAAGATAATTAGATATATTAATTCAGTATTAAAAAAAAAGTTATGTTAAAGAAAGCTAGCAACAATTAATTGCTTATGCACTTCTTGAACACACTAGACTTTTAAAAATTGAAACACGTCCATTTTCTTTTCCTTGGGAAAAGACATTCAATTTGTTTAATGAAAAGGTCATTTTGACGTTTTATTATTAAAGTGCAATTTAAAAAAAAATTAAAAAAAAAACATTAATCGTTTTCAGGTTTCAAGGTCCAAATTTCACCTTTTTTTTTTTTTTTTTGGTTTCTAAAAGATATTCATGGCTTGCTTCACTCCATAACCTTTTAATTTCCTTTTTTTAAATAAAAAATATATTTATATTTGAGTATGATTGGGTAAATTAAATATATGAATATCGATATTTATATTATTGTTGAGAAAAAGGCAGAAATTGTTAGTTCAAATGTTTGGGAGAAATTAGAAGATCCTGCCCTTTTGAGGGGGGCTTAGACAAAAATACAGTCAAGAAAAATTCTCCTATAAGTTTAGTGCTCATAATAGGAAATGTTTAGTCTCTGTTTGATAAATTAGTTTGAGATAAATTTTTAAGTTGGAGTGGGTTGGCTTTTAAAAATTAGTTATAAATTTTGTTCACTTTTCAGAAAAAGATAAAATTGAGATGAAAAAATACAACTAATTGGAGTTAAACTTGAATATCAAACATAGGCTTAGAATGAAAAAATCCTAATGGTTTTACTCCTATGTTAATTTTGCTTGCTGTTGGATTTGAGTCCTCTTCTCTTTTTTTTTTCAGTTAATTTGTAAGAGTTTTATTTTTAATTTTAAATAAAATTCTTTAGAAATGTGCGTTTTGGTTGAAAACTGATATAGTAAAATAATGCAAAAACTTGATATGTGTTGAAAAAGAATAGTAATATGGATCTTGTTTAGTTCATCTCGTTATTCTAAATAATTTTTAAAAAAATAACAACAACTCATTACGACTTAAAATAAAAATTATGAATTTTAAAATTGAGTTTTTGAAAATGAAATACAAGATTTGAGATATTAATAGTAAAATTGATTTACTTTTAGAGAAAAAATAAAAAAAATTATTTGAAAAACTCCAAACTAGAGTGAAGATTCCAAATATCCCCTTGATTTATTACTTTTTTATTTCAATGGGAAAAAAAAATAGAACACGTGTCATTCTTAAAAGCAAAGAATGCATGAGCAATTGCAGCTAGCTAGCATTCCTCTTGGTTGTTATTTGATAAGGATCTATAATATTATAATTAAATTATAATTAAATATTGACTACGAACTTCCACGACATGCATGTTTAATTTTGTATGTGTGAATGTGATGATTTTGTTGGCTGTCAAGCTTGAAGATGGGTGTCTTGTTCTTGATTGCAATTTCTTTTGCTTTCTCTCAGTTTCGTCTAGAGATTGATGCATATAACTTCTTGTTTGCCTTGTGGGAAACTTGAATATAAATATACCTAAAATTTTAACTTCTTTAGAAAGCATAGCATTCCTTATTTAAATCACTCAAGATAAATGGGTATCAAATTCATATCATAAAAAGGTCACTGTCCAATTTTAATAGAACAATAACGAAAATATATCCTAAAAAAGAATTAAAAAAAAACCCCCCCAAAACAAAGAAAAACCTTTTTTTTTTTTTTTTTCTAGAAAGACCTTTTTCTTTGTTTTTGAGTTTTTTATTTGGATTTTTCGAAATTCTTTTCTTCTCGTCATTTTATTATCAAAATTGAATATTGATAACTGTAAAAATAATATATATGTAATAACTCAAAATGTCTCAGAACGTAACTTTTTCTTGTTTTGATGATTAATAAATTAACTTCAAAATTAGGCAAAATAAAAGGGAGTCTGATCTTTACTTTTTAAATTACATACATTATTGTAATAACTTTCCTTCAATTCGGTCTGGACAGCATCATTTTTGGCCAATCTAGACCGTCTCAATCGATATTTAACAGATGTATGGTTGTTTTTAATATTTTGAGTTTTAACTTCAAGTCATATAGATTAATAGCACGGTAACTCGTACATATACTCTAAATTTTGGTAAAATTAGAGTTGTGTGGCTTTTTTAATCACTTAATTTAAATTAAATGATCTAACATTTTTATTAGAAAAATGACTGCAGAGTTGATCAATCAGTTATTACTATCATATGTAATCAATGATTAACTATCATGAGGTCAAAGACAATTAATTAACTATTTTAGAAAAAATAGCATTTTAATTAATTTTAAAAACTTCGGTCATTTATTAAAAAAATTATTTAGCTATAAATTGATAAACTATATATATATATATATATATTTAGAGGAAAAAAAAAAGTAATAACTTTTTCTTGTTCTTTTTGCTGAACACTTGGTGGTTTTGAAAATTCGAACGTTAAGAGAAAAAGAATATGAGCAAAAGCATAATCGTGAGACATGCTAATTACCCGCGTTCATTTAGAAAACTGAAGCAGCAAAAAGGCAAAGCAAAGCGTGTATGATTATTTTCGATTTTTATTCAACACAAGCATGTACAACCTTATATTAAGAAATACCTCCCACTATTGGTCACTATTTCAACTCCATGTAAAGTTGATCTTCCTCCCAAAAAAAAGGGGGAAAAAATGATCAAATAATGTTATTTAATTTCTAGGAGCCATCCCCATTTTGGTTGTTGAGTACGAGCACTTTTTCCATCGTTATTCATATTTTATTGATCATGCACTTTCATGCCCATTTTTATAAGTGTTAGTCGTGAATGGTGTTGGACTTCGTCCTCTAATTTTAGTTCTACATGTGTTGAGCATCATACAATCACGAGATCATATACAAATTATTTAAAAGTATGTTTATTTCGTATGAAAGTGAAAGAGAACATAAATAGTTGTCATTTTCTTTCTCATTTAATCATGTGTTTACTTACAAAATAAAAAAAAAAATAAAAAAAGAGTTTAGTGGGTCTTACAGAATATGAGAAATGAAGATAAAGAATATTAATCTTTACACCCCCTTTAGTATTGATTACATGTCAAAGAGAATAAATATCAAATTTATCTTTATACTCTTAATAAGTTTTCATGTGTCAAATATAAAAGGATAGTTAAGTAAATATATTGCAAAAGTTAACATTACTAAGTTAATTAAAACACTTGAAAGGAAATGAGATTATTATTTCTCTTTATACCATCTAATAGGTAAATAAATATTAAAAAGAGAATCAATATTACTCGTCATTTCTATTACTTTAATTTACTTTTTAATCTCATTATATTTCTTTATAGTTTGTTAAACATGCTCTTATTATAAAAGTGGAGGTTCAACGCTCAGAAAAGTGGGTTCACCATTAACTCAAGCAGTGAACTCAACCCCACTGACTTTAGCAGTGGGCTCAACTCCACTAATTTCAGAACTGGGCTTGAGTTTATAAATAGGCCATCAAGTCCATCATTGAAAAGAGAATTAGAGATTCATTTATTCTCTTGTACTTTCATATTTAGAAAGCTCAGACACTCAGAACTAGCTCATTTTATAGCGAAACCTATAAATTTTGGTGTTATTGTTTACTCTTCTATATTAGTTTTTAATTATTATTTATAATGATTATATTTAATGTAAATTTTTATTAACAGTGATCGACAGTCTCAATTTTACAATAAAATATTATTTTTTAATTAGTAACTTCTTTTTTTTTTTTTTTTACTGTAGATTTCATGTCAGCAATCATAGTGTTATGTAATGTCATGTTTATCTAGTTCATAACTATTTAAATCATCGTTTCCGTAATGGAGACGGTTTATTAAAATCTTATGTCATGCTCGTGTTTTTATTTAGGACTCGAAAACTTTGATCCCGTGGTCACGGGAATGTCTCATGCTCGTGCCTTCGTTATCCCCAACAAACAAGTTCATCATCAAGCCCTTAAGTCCCTTCTTTGGACTTTTTTAAATGTTGAAATGTTGATTTTGTTGGCACAAATCGTATAATAAAGAAAACTAATATCATTTAAAAGTGAAATGAAATGAATGGATGCTTGTAGACAATTTGTACTATAAATTTTAGAGAAATGATCATTTTAATAACTTAGTGTTTTAACAATTATTTCGAAGATGTCCTGTAACATTGAAATGGTACTCTCACGTTTTAAACAACATTTTGCTTACCTGAAGCCTTTTTTTTTTTTTTTTTATTTTACATGAGGTGTATTTTATACCCTTTTTTCCTTTTTCGTTTTTATTTAACTAGTTTGAAATTAAGAGGAAAAAAAAAAAGGACCAAAATGATGTTTTTGTACTGAATGGGTACTATTTTTCCTTTTTTCTAATTTTTTTTCTTTTCCTAACTGCGGACCAGTTAAACAAAAAGGGTGTAAATGAGATTTAAGTCCAAAAATTTGGCTCAAAATACCAAATTATGTTTTTTGTGAAGCATAAAGATACTACTTTAAAACTATAGAAAACATGAGGCACCATCATAATACTTGCGAAAAAAAAAACACAAAATACCAAAATACCAAAATGGTTTCTTTCTATGCAGATACTATGCTTTATTGTTGTTGGAAACATTTTGCTGAGATATTGATGTTGAAGTTGGAACTCAGCTTTTGTGACACTTCAATCTTCCAGGAGAAAAATGCGTTGTTTACAGTCCCCCCCTATGTACATACATATGTAAATATGTGTGTGTATATTTTGGATCTATCATAAAGTAGATTATCTATATACTTTGATCAATGTGCTAGGATAACTCAAACCCTAACATTTAGCCAGTAGGACGTGCGTCTTACCAATCCATCTAAAGTCATAAGATTATCCCCTCTTATACACATATCTGGATTATTATTTCAAATATGAAGAGTTAAAAATCCAAATAAATATTAAAAGAATGGTAAATTGCTTGGTTGGTCTGTAAATTTTTTAATTTGTACAATTTTAGTCCATGTTCTTTTTTTCTTAATCGGAGTGATATTAAATTATTAAAAACTTTGTTATAGTAGTCATTTCCATTATTTTTGGACAGGATTAGTTAGTGAACATCACTTTTTGATCAAATTACTGATCAATTCCGTTCAAAAATTAACGGAGAGGATTATTGAAGTAACATTTTAATGGTTTCAGATAATTCAAGTTATAATAATAATAATAATAATAATAATAATAAGGATCAAAGTTGTATAAACTTAAAAATTAAGGGATTAAACGAGAGTGTAAAAAAGTAAACATGTGGGATGTTTCCACACTTTTCTCCTTTATCCTTTATTTTCCTCTTGTGGTGCTAAGGTGGGAAAGGTTTCACTCTAGGCTGCTCTGCCACTAGAATGTGATTAAGCAATTGAACACCCTTTTTTTTTTTTTTTTTGGGCACTCATAGTGATATATATATATATATATATATATAAGTATGGACGGATGAGGACTACCTGTATTAATTTTTGTTGTTGTTAAATACTACCAGAAACTTGAATCCATGAATCAATATATTAAAATCCAATTCACATCTTTATTAATCTTCAATTGACAGTCATGACTATTTGTGTGTGTATATATATATTTATATATTTTTTACATGGAAACCATTTGTACTAATTATGTTCTCGAATCCAACCATGAAGTTGACTAGATGCCACATGATTGTTATGACTAAAAAGAAAGTGTCTACTCTCCAAAAGTATATACTTTTAACACTCACTCATGCGAAGGTAGACCAACTACAAATCCTGTATGAGTGACAGACCGGTTTAAGGAAACTTTTTATTGTAACGCCATTCTTGCTGCGAAGGAAAGCCATTCCGAAAGCGGCTACAAACTTCACACTGGCGGGTATACCATCAATACGATAAGAAACCCCCTTAATCGATCGATAGGTCAAAGACAAAGATATAGCACCAGAGACATCTCAAATGTTTAAGAACATCAGGTTTTTTCTAGTAATTTACAAATCATTGAAGTTAATGGTTCCTTTCCCTTTAAAAAAAAAAAAAAAAAAAAGTTACTACGTTTAAGAGAGGAGAAAATTTATACAGATACAGATGAAAGAAAAAATCAATGTCAGCAAAAAGGATTTCTCACAATTAAAAGCATATTTTAGTATATTTATAATTGTATTAATATCATTTTTATCCCTGAATTATAAATATATTCACTGTTATTTTAACTAATATTCATTCTTAATAATTTTTTATATGGAACGACTATTGTAAAATACGAATAAATCTATATTTCAAGGATTGTTTACAGCATGTGTTAAATTCAAAGATTAAAATAAGATTATTCAATGTATAATTAAAAGCACATTAGAAGGTGTAATAAGAACCATTCGATGGTAGGAGAGGAAGAGGAAGAATGACGATAAAAATTAAATTGAATTAAAAAAAAAAAAAAGGCGAAGCAGGAGAGAGAAACATAATAAAAAGTAGAGAGGAAAAAAAAGGTGCTCCACAACTGGTTCAAATTTTTATCCGATTTTTTATCTCTCAAGGATGTCTAACTAATAATATTACGTCCCGTCATATTAAAATGTTTGAAATACATTATAATTGATTTTTTGTATCTTAAAAACTAATTTTATATAATGATGTGTTAAAATATAATTAATTAAATACTATTTATGATATTAAAATTAGACAGAAGATTAGTTCTCTATAACAATGAGAATTTACCGATTTTTGAGCTTGATAATTGGGTTTAATAAGTTAGTGTGCGGGTGCTATTTATAAAACGGTAATAACAAGACAGCTGTTTATTAGTCGTAACAACGGTCGACTAATTCGAGCCACCTCTTTAACGCCGTTGAGTTTTAACAAAGCTCAACCGGTACGTAACCGAACCTAACCTCGTAGGCAAAAAACAATAGTAACAAACTCCCATTTTATGCTTCTTCACATTTAGCTTCGGTTCCGAACCTGAACGTCTAGACCGTTACACCGAGCCGAAATTTAAAACCCATTCCCCAAATTTCCAACCTGTTTTCCAACTCGAAATTTCACGACCACCCAAATTCCAAATCCACCATTTCAAAATTTCCCTTCTTTCTCTCTCTTTCTCTTTCTCTTTCTCTTTCTCTCTCTAGATTTTGAGAATCACCTGAAAATGGTGTCCAAGATCGTGAAGAGAACGCCGACGAGATCGATCAAGGACTGCCGGAGCAGCAGTAACCGCCGCAACCGCCGCAGATCGCCGGCCAAGAAAGCCGCCGCCGTCCTCGCCTCCATCAACAAGTCGATCTTCACCTGCCACAAGCGCATCATCAAGCTCTTCTCCAAGCTGGCTCAGATCGGCACTCCGAAATCGAATCGCTCCAAAGGCTACAAGATCCTCAAGAAAACGCCGGAATCCCCATCCAGATCGGCCCGATCGGGGCCAGAAACCCTCGCCGTCTGCCGATCGCTCACCTTCGACGGCCTCCTGCCGCCTCCGACTTCGCCGGAGAAGCGCACCGTGTTTCTTGATCTCGACGAGACTCTGGTCCACTCCCAAGCCGATCCGCCGCCGGCGAGGTTCGACTTCGTGGTGCGGCCAAGGATCGATGGCGAGGTCATGAACTTCTACGTGCTTAAGCGACCCGGCGTGGACGAGCTGCTGGAGTCGCTGGCCGCGAAGTACGAGGTTGTGGTGTTCACGGCGGGGCTGAGGGAGTACGCGTCGCTCGTGCTCGACCTGCTCGACCGGAAAAGCCTAATTGCTCACAGGCTCTACCGCGACGCCTGCAAGGAGGTCGACGGCCGGCTAGTGAAGGACCTATCGGACTCGGGAAGGGACCTGAGACGTGTGGTGATAGTGGACGATAATCCGAACTCGTATTCGTGCCAGCCGGAGAACGCCGTCCCGGTGAGGCCGTTCGTCAATGATCTCGGTGACCGAGAGCTTGGAAAGTTGGTGGGGTTTTTTGAGGGGTCGGATTGTTTTGATGACATGAGGGACGCTGTGAAGCATTATCTTGCTTATGGAAATGAAAAGTTTGAGACTTTGGAAATTTAACCTTTTTCTTGTCTTTTCTTTTCTTTTTTCCTGGAGAGCTGATTTGTATTAAGAATTCAATTTGTTGGACGGCTAACTGTTCAACTGTCAAGTGAAAAGCAGAATGAATTCAGGAAATAGGAATTCTAACAAAATCACTCTAATTTGCCCTCAATTTTCCCTTAATTTTGCCTTAAGTCTTTCAGTTTAAGCTGTTTAATTCGTGATCAATTCAGTACTTGACTTGTTTAAACGTTCACAACGAACTTTCACAAACGACGAGATTTTAAAAAAAAATTTGTGATTTTATGCTTAATCAGATCAGGGCCTTTTAGAGATGAAAGTGTCTTTCTTAAGTTTAGTATATCACCCTGTGAATACAAATTGAAATTCATTCTTCTTCTTCTTCTTCTTCCTTTTTTTTTTTTTTTGGGCTGTCCTGAATTGATCATACTTGAGACAGGTTCGCCTTTCTTTTCCCGATGCGCCATTCCATTGAATCGAACAATTTTCAACCAGTCAACTTCATCCAGAGAAGAGAAACAAAATGGTTTCCTTTTTCTCAAGAAGTTCAATTTTGTGCACTTTACTCAGTTTAGTACTAGTCACCATGCAATTTAGCTTGAATGCGGCCTTAATTCCCACTTTACAAAGTTACAAAAGCCTCGGGAGGAAACTGTGAATGCTCGAGATTAGTATTTAGCATCAATTCCGAATAAACATCTCGTAATTGCATAATGTCTAAACACTTTCTTCCTTAGAAAACCAATCGCTTTTGCAGTACAGGTTTACATGTTTCAGCATAACTAACAACTTAAAAGGCTTTCAACCCCAAGGAGTAGATTGAGTGGTTGAAGAGCCCGTGGTTTGGATGATTCGGATTCTCTTCAGTGCATTCTAGGACCATGACCATAGTAGTGCATTGATTTACTCAATTTGTGTTGGGAAACTTCTGAGGGCAGAGTATGCAAGTCCCGTCGAATTAGTCGGGCTCTTGTCCCACATACTCATTTTTTTTTTTTTTAATTTTATTATTTATTTTTTAAAGTAGCAGGTTCAACCCAACGATAGATGAGAACCATGTCATGTTACTTTCCTTCCCCTTATCCTTTCCCTTTTCCTTTCCCATTTTAGGATCAAATGTTGCAACTCAACGACATAATCAAAGAAACAACGGATTTTACAAAACCAAAGTTAAAATTGGAATCTTGAAAAAATAGAAAACTACAAAATACTTATTGCTAATTCACAGTCAAACATTACAGATCCAAATCCATACCAAGTTCACATATTTTCTCAGCAACCAAACAAAAAACAAAAAAGAGTACCCATACTGAACTACATTGCATCAAATCAGATCGAGTATAATGCCCAAAAACAACAAGAAAAACAAGATCGGCGGGTCTACAAAAGAAGAAGAAGATGAAGAAGAAGAAGAAAGGAATAAAATTAAGAGCAAGAGAAGACCTCGAGGGGCAAACGGGAGGCCTCGGGATTGGAGAAGCACATGTCGTCGAGGGCGAGGCTGCGGCACCAGCGGCACTTGGGGTTCTGCAAGCAGAGAGACGCCGACGACATGTCGTTGCAGTTCGGGATCCGATTCGAATTCCTGCGAATGGTATTGGCATTGCTGCTACTGCCCAACAAGTTTCGATCCGAAGACGCTGAGCCAGAGAGAGACATGGCGTGGGACGAGTAAAGCTGGGTCGGTACGAGGAGTACGAGCAGGAAGAGTAGAACTGAGGCTGAGATTGGAAGATGTTGGATTCTGTCCGCAGCAGCCATGGGAGAATTCAAAGACTGCGACTTGGGTTGGGGTTTGATTTTGAGTTTGTCAGCGACATCTACCTGGGTGAATTCTTCTCCTGGCCGTTTGGGGACAAATGTAAGGGAGAAAAACAAAATCACATTTCCAAAAACGACGTGTCATTTCCTACCAATATTTATTTATTTATTTTAATGAAATGTTTCCTTGCCAGCATTTTGCTATTGGTTAATCGGAAAAACGACTGCCTGTTAACCACTGTCTTTACCATGCAAAGGGGTGGATGAGACGACAAAATGATGGGAAATCTTTCACAGGTATCTCCCGTTCTTTTTTCAGGATTCGATTTTCATTGTTTTTCTTTAGGTCTTTCTCTAATTTTGACTGTTCGAGCTTGGTTTGGTAATTGCATGATAGATCCGGGGTGAATGATTGTGAGAAATTAATCTAAAGAACTTCTTTTGTCATACTTCATGAAGTGTTCCTATTTATGAGACTGAAAATTCTAAAAATAATGAGATCACCCGCAGATCCTTTATTCTTATAAAAAAAAAAAGGAAAAACGATATTTTAAAGAAAGTTTTAAAATAATGTCTTAAATTTTGTTAGAATTAGTAAAATAATCTTTCTTTTGTAAATAGATAAAGGTAGGGAGCATAATGATATTAAATATCACATAATAACAGAGTTATTAGTTGTGATATATGTTTTTTTCCCCCTAAACTTATGAGTGAGTGATTCGAATACTACATCTTTAAAATGAAGTCAGATATGATATTATTGTTAGACTGTGCATCCAATCACTTAGTTGTGATATTTAATATCACTTATGTTTAAAAATATTTTTCTTTTAAATATGATTAAAACTGATCAATTTGTAATTAGCTAATTACTCTATCTAAATGTATTTAATGATTGACATGATTTAATTAACTATCTATCTAAATGTATTTAATGATTGGCATGATTTAATTAACTATCTCATCCTTCATTTTGACAATCAATTAAAACTGATTACTATATCTAAGCTTGCGTTTGGTTCGCTAGTTAGAGATGAAATTTTTATGTTGAAGGTGATTGACTTTTCGAAAAACTAGTTATTAATTTTATTGATTTTTTAAAAAAAGATAAAAACTGAGATGAAAAAATATAATTTAATTGGAGTTAAAACTTAAATACCAAACAAAAGTCTAAATTTATTTTTCTTTTAAATATGATTAAAATTGATCAATTTATAATTAACTAATTACTATATCTAAATGTGTTTAACCATACCTATCAATTACTAATTAACATGATTTAATTAACTCTTGTCAATCATTTTGATAGTCATCAATTATTTAAAAATAAAAATAAGTCGACCTAATTTTTCCAAAACAAAAAAGGAAAATTGGGTAAATAGATAATTTTAAAATCCTTAGTTTTATATAAAAAAAATGGTCAAAATTATTTTATTCAGAAAAAATTCATCATTTAATAATTAACTTAATAAATTAATATAAAATACATATCAAAACTAATCATTAATATATATTAACTATTTTTAGAAAAAAAAATCATTTTATTTATTTCATAAAACTTCATTTATTGAATTATTCTTTTTGAAAAAATCAACCATTTACTTATATTTTTATTATTCTAAAGAAAAAGGGAAAGAATCTTAAATTAACAAATCAGACGCAAGAAAACGGTAAATCATGAAAAATCATTTTTTAAGGTTTTTTTTTTTTTTTTTGAGAATCAAGAAATTCAATTTTTATCCCTATTATAGTTTAAGAACAAATTATTACGTCGTTGTTTTATAATTTAATTATAATATCACCCCTAATTATATTTAAAAATATAAAATTTAAATCTTCAGATTATTGAATTAAAAGAAAAGGAGATTATTATAATAATAAAAAAAACATGAGATTATAATTATATATAAAAAAACTCAAAAACAAATGATAAGCAAAATTAATAATAGAGGGAAGCAATCAAAAATTAAAGAAGGTGCGTGCAAAGCTGTCGACAACAAGAGACTCCATAACACGCAATTATTAGTTCTTCAATGATCTTTTTCCCTTTTATCATCACTCAATTTCCACGCTTTCTTAATTTTCCCGATTTTCCCGATTCCTTCAAAAAAAAAAATTTTTTTTTTCCTTCGGCGCAGTGAAAACCTAATCGGATTGCCCCCAATTTTTCTGATTGTTTGATTTGATATGCTGTGATAAATTTACTATTTTTCATCGCCAAGTAGCTTTCTGGAGCGGAAATCCTTCTGTTTTTAATCCATGGAGCGTGATGATAATCGGAATTCTAAGATTGAAGCCGAAGAAACTGAGGCTTTGGGTTCTAGGGTTTCTGATTTTTCGCTGCGAGAAGAAATTCCAAAGCAGAATCTTGATTCCAGGCTGGTAAGGTTTCGATTTTCTCCGTTTGGTGAATTTGGTTTTGTTTCTTTTTGCTTTATTTTTTTTTTGTTTTTGTTTGTTAAAAAAGGAAAATTTGATCTGGGTACTTGAAAATTTGATAAAATTTGAGCTGGGTTTTCCTTAGCAGTGGGGAAAAAAAAAGGTTTCTTTTGTTGGTTGATGGAAGCAAAGTTCTAAAGAACAGAAATTTTCTGGGAAATAAAAATTTAGTCTTATGAAGCTATTTCCATGAGTTATTTTAACGACTGCCCTGGAGGAGTTACTTTGAATGATTTTAATTTTTCGAATTCGAGTAGTGTAATGTTGATCGCTAGTTATTTGGGTTGACAGACCGATAAGGGGCTTGAAAATCAAAAAGAGGATGAGAACAATAATAGAGTGGCAACTGATGGAGGTGGTAATCCAATGACGGCGGAATCAAGGCCAAAGGACTGTGGTTCCGATTTGTCCCGAGGATTAATGGAAGAGAGTGATGAGAGTTTATGTGGAGTACGGAGGAAATACTTCTATTACGATACTCCGCTTTCGGAAGAAACTGGGGTTTGGATACCAGTTTCTGTTCCTCCTATGCTGGAAACTGACCGCGAAGAGTGGGAGAGAGGCTTCCAATTAAACGGGGGTTACTTCCCTGAGGGTGACATGGGGTGGAATCACTTCGTTGGAGAAGATAAGGAGATGACGATGTGGGATGTGATGGTGGAGATGTTGCTTGCTGCGCGTGGAAAAGTTAGTTCAATAGCTTCTGGTGATATTCATGGATGTACCATTTCGTGGATGTCAGGTCATGTACTTGAGCAGGCTTGGCATGAAATGGCCCAAACTCTTACAGATGCAAATTTTGCCCATGTGAGGGAAATCCTTGAAGCAGAACCGCCAAAATGGTTGGCCGATAGTGCTGCATCTGCTTGTATGTTATGTGGCGTGCGGTTTCACCCAATCATGTGCTCTAGGCATCATTGCCGGTTTTGTGGAGGAATATTTTGTGGCGAATGCTCCAAGGGAAGGAGCTTATTACCAGCAAAGTTTCGTGTTGCAGATCCCCAACGAGTCTGTGATGTATGTTGTGTTAGGCTTGAGTCCGTCCAACCATACTTGATGGACCAAGTTAGTCATGCTGCTCAGCTTCCGACACATGATCTTACAGACCTTAGTACTTTGAGGTCATGGATTAATTTTCCTTGGGGACAATCTATGGAATATGAGATATATAAGGCAGCAAACGCTATTCGAGGCTATAACCAGGTAAAAGTCTAAACTTTATTGCTCTTCAGTCATGACCGTTCACTATTTTATTGCTGGTGTCTAGACCTATGGTGGAAATCAAATGGCAGTGCTCACACCTACTTCAAAATGCTGTTTCTTAAAAGTTGGCTCTCTATCAATGAAGCTACTTCTATTAGCTACTGTAATAATTTGCCAGAGGATTTTTATAAAAGTTTATCATCTTCATGACTTCTAAATTCTGACATTTCTGAGCGTAATTATAAGTATGAATTCTGATATGTACAACTTGGGATATAGATATTTATTTCTACTTTGTAAATCACTTCTTCAGGTGTGTTCCTTGAAGCCTGAGAAGTCAATTCCAGATGCCATTCTACGACAAGCAAAAGGCCTTGCAATAATTACTGTTGTGAAAGTCGGAGTTATGGTTACCTATAACATAGGTACAGGACTCGTGATTGCTCGGAGAGAAGATGGTTCCTGGTCTCCACCTTCAGCTGTTTCTACGTTTGGTGTTGGTTGGGGTGCTCAGGTTAGTACTTTTTCTATAACAAACTAACTTCTAATATATACTTACCTCCTGAACTGATATATTCTAAGTTTTCTGGAAGTAGAGTCGGAAAATGTACCTGCAGTTAGAAAGAGATGGCTAGTGCACTGTGCATTACTCTTTCCAGGCCCTATTAAGTGCATGCTGCAGATATTTATATTTATTTTTTAAGAAATTGTTTACTTTTCCAACCCAAATTGTTTATTTTTCCAACCGACTGACGGTTACCACAGTTTCTGTATGATAATTTTGTGGAAATCTTTAATGGAATCTGACTCAGCTCCAAATTTCCAATTCTTGGCTTGCAGAGTTCTTAAGCTGCTATCCTCTCCTGACCTTGTTCTTTATCCCCCTCGTTTGCAGGCTGGTGGAGAATTAACCGACTTTATTATAGTCCTAAGAACAAGTGATGCCGTTAAGACATTTAGTGGTAATATGCATCTTTCTGTAGGAGCTGGCTTGAGTGCTGCTGTTGGCATTGTTGGAAGGGCATTCGAAGCTGATTTTCGAGCCGGTGATGGTGGCTATGCTGCTTGTTATACATATAGCTGTAGTAAAGGTACGTTTTATGTTGGAGCTTATTTACTTACTGAAAAACATTGTTGGCGTTCCCAAAAATAATGTTTAGTCCAAATTGTTTATTTCTGTCACATTGCTTTTATTTGTATAAGTCTGCCAGTTGGCCTTTTTGATGGCAATATTTCCACCTTGAAACGGTGAGAAAATATTAACTAGCTATGTTATATGCGAAGACTGAATCGATCTTCATTTTGATAATTTGGAGCATGAACTTCTGGTCATCTTTTCTCAGCTTTCCTGTCACATAAAGTAACGTGTCATAGCGAAAGCCATAGTCATTCCCGTGATCATTGGGGCCAACAATAGTGCAGAAGTGTAAATGTTTTTCCCGAAAGGGCTTACCGGTGTATTTTGGTGGTGTATTGTGTGCACCAGCCTTGGTGTATGTGCACGCGTGATAGTAAAAACAAACAGCTAAGTGAGACCTAGTTGCCTATTGCAATCTACTCAAATTGTATATTCAGGGCTTATTTATCGACGTTTTGCAGGTGCATTTGTGGGATGTTCCCTTGAGGGGAGTGTTGTAACAACACGAACACGAGTGAACTCTCAATTCTATGGCAGCCAGTCGTTAACTGCAGCAGATGTACTACTTGGGTCGTTGCCTAGGCCGCCAGCCGCTGCCGTCCTCTACCGTGCTCTTGGAGACCTATACGAGAAGCTTGAGAGGTGATGCTAGCTTTCTAGAACAGCAAATATCAAGACCAGACACCCCATTGCCGTGTACAATTTGTTCATTTTTCTGTGAAGCAATCAAGCTGTAAAAAGGTTCTTACTGCCATTCTTTGCCCATTTGACAGTGTGGGAATATAAAAGATATTTCCTCGTGAAAGCAATGTACATAAATTTCTGCACTTGTTAAACTGGTTGTGCCTCCTTGGCCTGTCTGTAAATAACATCTATTGGTTGAAATTAAAAATTGTCAATTTCATTTTATAAACATTTAGAAAGAGACGAGAAAATTGATGTGCAATGCATAACGTTATCATGCAAACCATTTTTTTTGGTCTACACAATAAGCATACACACATTTTCCCCCACAAAGTAGATCGATCACATAAGCTTTCAGGCCCATAAGTGGATCTTAATAAATTACAATTTTCAGGTAATTATTGACTAAAAGAGAATTCACGTACACTTATATATCACAAAAGATCCGCATTTCTCACCAATGTGAGATTAAGCAATTACTTAATTATGTATATCTCTTTCGGTTAAAACAATGAATCCGCAAAATGGAAATGCAAATTTCCAAAATGCTCCCCAACGGTCCATGGTTTTGCAGTAGTCTTCTTTTTGGTTGTTGTGGGATTCCATTTCCATGGAAATGCAGCCCAAAAGTTCTTTTTTCTTTTTTTTTTTTTTTTTTTGGGTGGGGGATGGTGGTGTCACTCCTATCTAATGATCAAAAGGACCCTCAAAGTTTGACCAAGCTTTTTGAAACTGGGTTTGGAAAAGGGTCCACAAGAAATCAAGTGCCTCTCCCACCACCATTAACCACCACCATGCCATGCTCCACAGTGATGGAGGGTTAGAATTGATTTCTCTATCAACGAGGAGGTAAAAAACATCCCCTTTCATTTGGGTCTCTTACTCTCTTCTTTTTCTAGTCAATTAGTATGGCTTGGACCGTCCTGTCTGTTTCAATGGACTTTTATTTTTATACCATACATAACGATCTTCTACTTTTCCACATCCCAATTTATTCCTAATGAAATCCTTGTGAACGTGTAGAGGGTGGTTAAAGGGGCGGGTCCAAATCCTACAATAGATGCATATCAATATTAGGAGCTTTTTACTCCTATTACACATACGTATTTCTACTGCTAAATTTTGATTAAAATCATATTAAAATTTGAAAAAAAAAAACAAAACAAAACAAAATTAATATGATTTGATATTGTCCCCAAACAGTCGAAATGGAATGGTTTAGTTTAGTTGTCGTTTTTTTAAATTTGTTAATTCAATAGAGTTAATTTATAATGTCCTTGGATTATAGGTCCATCATGATTTTAATTCTCCAAATTTAAAACATCTTAAAATCAATGAGAAAATATAATTACGACGTAAAGATCAAGACGTCTTAAAAGTATAATTACCATATGAAGATTAAGTGCGTTTTCATCAAAGTTAATTTTGTCATTATAATGTTAGAATATAAATATATTAAGAAAATAGAACTTCTAAAATTGAAATCCGAAGCATGGAAATGACAAACTAATGGAATTACAATCAAATTTTTAACAGTATTTTGGAATGAAGGCCTAATATAGATCGAATTGATAGTTCATGAACTATTACTGAGATGTTTTAAACTTTAGGTACTAAAATGGGATCGGATCTATAATATGAAGACTAAAATCAAAGTTAACCCTATACATTATGCTGATGGTGTTGTGAATGAATAAATTAGGATGAAACAAACATGTCAAACACCGAAAAGCAGACCACAAATTTTGACAGCCAAAATCCCTTTCAATCACAAACCCAACACCAAATCAACAATCAGGCTAGTGTATCAATCCTTTTTAATTAATAAAATTCCCTTTGGAAAATAAAATAAAATAAAGACACAAAAGGGAAAAAAATAATAAAATAAAATTGGAACAATGAATTGAACTAAAGGGGCAAAACACCGCCATGAAACTATTTATAACTTAAAAACTTTAGTTCTCTATTTCTTCCCTGAAAAAAGTTAAGGGGGACAAAAAAAAAAGGGGGGTGAAAAAACAGCTGCTCCTACTCACTGTACTCCTGACTTGCCTTGCCCACGGAAATACCCAAAGACTTGGAGTTGAATTTCCCATCAATACAAGATCCAAAACCATCCATATTTTCAAGTCTCCCTATCTGCACCACCACCAAAAACTAATTAACCAAGACAGCAAAGAATGCTAACCATTTTCACAATAGTTGACACCATATTGAAATACATTTGCACTGACCATGTTACTTCCTTTTGTACCAAATAGTGGCCACAGTGAAAATGTTAGATATAGTTATCCGGTGTAATGCGTAATTAATATAAAGAGAATGTTAAGGTATAATATGAGTTCTATATATTTATCATACTTTTTCTTAATATGTTATGATTTTGATGTAATCTGAATGTTAAAAAACAGTAACCTATTTAATTTTTCAGTGTAATATGTAACTAATATAAAGAAAATTCCATGAAATGATATAAAAACTACCCTATTTATAAAATTATTTTTAACGATCAGATTCTTATCAAGTTCGATAATATTTTCTTAATCCGATATGATTCAAATGTAACCTAACCGTTATAAGCAGCATCAAACTGCTCCTTTTTCCATGCATGCCATAAAATTATCCAAATTATGAAAAACGTCATGTTGTCTGACATCAATAACGCTGTGTGTCCAAAAATAAATGTCAAAAAAGTAAAAGCTACTAAATCCAACTGACCTGGTCCTAGAGTTCCCAAGCGTGAGTTCAAGATCATCAGAGACACATTCCTCAATCCTCTCACCCTCCCAAGGCTTGACCAATCCCGTGGCATTACTCCCGAATGCAAACTCCGCCGCCATGTTGCCGTCCGACATGGGCACGTCCGCCGTGTGGTCAGTCCCCGCAGCAACCGCCGGCGAGCAAGTCCCGCTCTGCCCGGGAGTCCACATCCTCGAGCCAGCACCGGACAACGCCTCTTCCCTAACCCCAAACGGGTTTCTCGAGACAAGGCTGAAGGTCGGCGAAGAAGGCCCACTTTGCGGTATCTGCAGCCCGGCAAGCCACCCCGAGTCCGGCAGCACCTGGCGGCCTGGACTCGGCGGGGTGGAGGAGGGCAAGAACGAGGAGGAGGAGTAGTTGGGCCCACCCCAGTTGGGTCCCACCATGGGGTCGTCCCAGTCGCCTTTGGTTCTTGGGGTTCTTGAAGTTGGCGAGCTCAGCGGTGGGGTCACCGGTGCGCTAATGGAGCCGGTGTGGACGAAGAGGTGGTGGGGGAATTTGGATGTGGCGGAGGACGAGCCGGAGGAGGAGAGGTTTTTGAGCCAGGGAATGAGGGAGTTTGGGTCCGGGTTTGTGGTTGTGCTAGCTTTGTAATGAGAGGAAACTGGACTTGGGAAAGAAGATGAAGCAGGGCTTGGATTGTAGGAAGCGCAGGGACTTGGTTGGTATGATGAGCATGGACTTGCTGATGTTGAGCCTCCCATTATGTCCATACGGTCCACGGGTTTGCATCCCTGTACAAATCATTTGTGTATATATAATTGTATATTTGTAAGATATATATGGGCATTCACTTGATAATGCCTACGATAGATCAATCACAGTATGAGAATGTAGTGGTCTTGAACTTGAAACACAATTTGCAAACGTGGAATATATAGAATCAGACGTATGACATTGAAATAAATGTACAACTATGATGTACCGGACTCCATCATAAGGTGTAAAGCTCAAATCTCAACCCCAAATTTAAATATATGTATGCATGATTATTGAAGAAGGATATTGGAGCTTGTTCTGCTATGGTATTCCACCATGTGAAATGTAGATACGTCACATTGCAAGTTGGAATATTTAAATGAGAAGGAATTCAATCCCGAGGTACTCAAAGATGCACAAACTTAAAGCACCATAGAAAATTACTTTGAATAAGAGCAATTAGCTTTTTTTTTTTTTTTTAATAATTATGAACACCAGCTCCATAGATGATCATGATCTAAAAATAAGCTCCTGAGAAGTCGCGGATTTAACTAACAAGTCAACCAATGTCACTAAAGGCAGAACTAGAATAATGTATGTGCATGATTAGCTATAGCTCCCTTGAACTTTCAAGTATTCCTCAATCACATGCACCCTTTACTATTTTTTGATCCGGCTAATTATTTTGAAAAAAAAAAAAATCAAACAAAAATATATTTCTCATTTATCAGGTTTGCAAAGAGGCACCGCAAAGGAGTGAACTTTTTTTATTAAAAAAAAAAATACAGTGTTTTTGTCCTTGGGTACTTCACCAACATATATAAGTGGTCCTAGAAATTCATTAGCCAAAAAAAAAAAAAAAAGTGGTCCTAGTGATACAAGTGTAGAGTTAATCATTCAGTCAAAGAGGGGATCTGTTTGGCGACCACCGAGGAAATTGTAAGCTGGCAAATAGATAATTGTAGCCGGACAATGCTTTTATAAAAGAAGTGCAACAAAAACAAAAAATGTCAAACAAACCCACACCTAATTAAGTCATACTTGAACCCATTACACGCCATCTTCCAACAAATCTGTTTTTTTTTTTTCCTCCATCAACTAATAATTATCTACAGAAAAAAAAAAAAGGAAAAAAGAAAGAAAAGGAATCCAAGGATTCAAAACTCTCTCTTCCACCATATAAATTAATCACTAATTAAGCAAACTTTTTGTTAATAAATAAAAAAAGAAAGAGAAGCACTAGCCCACAAATGCCCATTACCAATTACCGATCATGTGCATCATCTCCAATCACACGAGAAGAAAAAGGTGTTCATTGTAGTTAACCCGGGATTCTCGGAAACAAGGAAAGTCATTGGACGGTGCACTGAAATTACCATTTTGACCTCGTTTTTTCCATAAATATTCAGGCTCTTGGGATGGGTAGTATCGGAAGACAAATTAATACTTTCTGGGTATTAAATAAAGAACTAAATAAACAAATGGGGTTTTCTTTTTCTTTTTTTAATTATTATTTTTTTTAAAGAAATTTCAATCTGCAGTGTAAATCGGAATTTTCAGAGAGCCAGAGGGAAGAAAGGAAACACAGAAACTGTCGCAGACTGAGAGAGAGAGAAAAAAATTTTCAGTTGCATTAAAGCCAATATAGGAATTGGAAAAAATATTGACCCTAAATGACGATAATACCCCTCCAAACCAATCTGAAATTCCGAAGACTTATCGGAATTCTAAGTAATTCTTTAGTTTCATTGGGGGCATTTTGGGAGTTTGAATTCTCTCTTCTTCTTTTTTTTTTTTCCCCTCTGAGAGCTGTCTGCAAAGTCTGAGCGACTTCGTTCCTCGTATTCATATAAAGATCATCAAAAAAATAAAAAAAATAAAAAATAAAGAAATACAAATAATAAATAATAAAAAAAAGCAAAGTGAATCTCAAAATTTCTTCGTGCTTCGTGCGCACCACAAGAAAACAAAGAGCTCTGAGCTCTACTGTGCGCCGGTGGGCTAAAAGCGCAACCCGATCGACACACACAAGATTCGAATGCTAGCTCATGGCGCACATCGGCGCACGTTAGTGAAAATTCCGAAAATCTTTTTTTTTTTCATTTTATTTTATTTTCGAATCAGACCTAATTTAATCGCCGATCAGCCCAACGATGAGCGGCGCAGTTTAAGAGAAGAAAACGACGCAAGAGAAGAGAGAAACGACGTTGAAATGAATCAAAGATTACCTTTCTGTAGGTGGTGCCGTCTTCTTCGACGGTCCAACCGGCTTCGTTGCAGAGAGCTTTGAGGACCTCGTTGTTGTCGCAGTGCTTCGGGAGCTTGTAGTTCCCGTACGTCCTCAGCCCGGTGTAGATCTTCGCTGCGATGGCTCTCCGCCGTCTCTCTCTCCTCTTGTTGTTCTCTCTCTCCTTCCACGTCGGCATTCTCGTCCCCGACGTCATCCTCGAATTTTCTCGGCAACCAAACAGCTCAGCCCGATCTGAGAACCAGACGGAAAATCGATCGGAATGACCGGCGAACCGGATATTGTTTGGTGTATTTTATTTTGTTTGGTTGTTAAATGAGTTTAGTCAAAGAAGAAGAAAATGGTTAATCAAAAGAAAGTGGTTTTGGGGATAGTTGGGTGGGCTAAATACATGTTTGTTCCTACTATTGCCCTTCTTATTTGCGATAATTTACAAACAGAGCCATTTTATTTCCTGTTTTTGAAAAAAAACAAAAAAAAAAAAAAAAAAAAAAAAAAAAAAAAAGCTCTCTCCGGAATCACGGGGCTTAACACGTGTTTAGGCTTTTTACAAAGAGTGATGGTGGTGCAATGCGTGTGGGTGTTACTTTCGGGGTAGTTCTAGGAGATCATGTTTACGTTCTATCCAAATACGACGTCGAATGAGTCGTCGTTTTTTTTATTTTTATTTTTTCTAAGTTTGCATTTAGACTATTAAGTTTTAAATGAAAGTTTTAAATTGAAATTAGTTAATTTTTTTAAAATTAATTATAATTTTATTGATTTTTTAAAAAAGATAAATTAAAATAAAAATCTTAAATCCAACGTACTAAGAGCCAAACAGACCTAAACAGACCTTAACATGATAAGATTGAAACAAAAAAGAACGAATGATTAGACATTTTTCTTATAAGGGAAGGTCACTCGAAGATTATTCTTCATAGACTGTCAAAACATGTGCGTATATGTGGCGGTCATGTTCAATTTGGACAAAGTTATTTACATGTCCAAAAAACGCTCACATTCTTTTTTTGCGTAGACTAAGTTGTGCATATAATAAATACTAGTGAAGTTAAAGTTTTATATATATCATGGTTTGTTTGTACATATTGGATAAAATACATGAATATATAATTATATTACCTAGTTCTTGCCTTTTTTTTCTTTTTTCTTTATTCTTTACTTTTGGGGGGGGGGGGGGGGGGGGGTGGCTAAGCAAGATTATTACAGCTAAAACGAGCTGAAATAATGAGATAAGTAGTGCTCTTATTAATTTAACAGTGACAACCAATATTTTAAAGTTGTGAAAATAAAAATAAAATAATATAAAATAAAAACTCAATGAGAAATGAGAAAATAGGCAAATAGGAATGGGGGCGTTGAGAGACGGGCCCGGAGTGAAGAGAGGGTGGGGAGCTACGTCAGTAAGCGGCGGGGCCGGCGTGCACGCGCGCTGTGGCCTCCAAAGACAGCTGCTGGCTCTACTTCTGTCACTTTTGTCACTCTTTCCGTCTCCAATTAATCTCCTACTATATATAGATATACATACATATATTTATATATATGTGTGTGTGTACGTGTTTTGTTGTAGCGTAAGACGACCAACATGTAGACATATTATATTTGTTTTGTAATGTGCTAGCTTCTCTCGACTTACATGACCCTACATATATATATATATATATATATATGCACACACACAAATATATATATAATAGCTGATCTAAATGATCTACGAACTCTTTAAGAGATGATATTTTAATCCTTATTCTTTCTTTTTTTTTCCGTGTTGATCTTAAATTTTCTAATAAAGATGATGATTTAGTAATTTCCGTCCATATTTGTTAAATTTCTAATGGAATAAGTCATATGTAATGCATGTGATCTAAGTTATAAAGGTGTTTTAGTAATCTAATAATAATTAATTTAACAAAAATTTAAAAAAAAAATCATAACAACAAAATTCATATTCTCCTTTTTCTCTCTGTCTCCTTTCTCTTTCTTCATTTATCAAAACTAGATCGATGAATTTTCATGCAGAGGGGGACGGTGGCGAAGACACTGGGGGCGACCCAAATCGGCCAACTCGAGGGGAGGGGGGACCCAGATATGCGAACTCCAGTGGGTGGTGTGGGGAGGGGGCGACGACAAAGGGGAGAGAAAGAGGGAGGAAGGGGAGGCGATAGAGAAGGCGGGTAGGGTGGGGGTATGATGGCGAAAGGGAGAAGGAGAGAGAGGAAAGGGAAACCGGCCCAGATATGGCACTTGGGTCACGGGGAGATCATTGTCGGGTGAGATGGTCGGATCTGGAGGGGGACTGTCATCGGGGGGGGGGGGGGATTAAATCTGGCACCTGGGTCGCGTGGAGGGCTCGTCATCTAGGGAGAAGGGGCCTGGGTCGACTGTGAAGATACTAGGGGTAGGGGCACCCATAACGATGTTTGGCACTGGGGCCAAACTCGGCGCCGGCGAAGACATCGGGGGGGTGGAACTTGGCGACGGTGAAGGCAGGCATTGGATCATAGGGGTGGGAGTGGAGGGGCTGGGTTTGAGTTTAGCTCTCTCTCTCTCTTATTTTATTTTTTTATTATTTTTAATGTTATTGACATGAATAAGGGTCATTTTATATTTTTAAGGTTAATTGAGCTCATGTGATGGCTCACGTGACTCATTCCGTTAAATTTAACGAATGTGAACGGAAAAAACTAAATCGTCATCTAGTTAGAGAGTTTAACATCAGCATGACAAAATAAAAAAATAAAAAAAACATGTATCAAAATATAACCTCTTAAAAAATTCATGGATCATTTAGATAAATTACTCATACATATATATTACATATATACATATATGTATACACACTACCCGCCTCGTTTTCACGTGACAGTGCCTATGGAAATGCAGTGTTGCGTGTGACTAAAATGATGTAGATAAGGTGTGCCGGGGCCCGACTGGTACGCGCCACCTTCCAAAATTAGGTGCCCTATTGATGGGAAGCGAATGAGTTACACCATGTTTCTTTCTTTCTTTCTTTTTTTCCCCTTAAAAAAAATTATTTGAGCAGTTTTGTACATTGGCTCTATAAAGTGGCCCCACTAGTTACAGAAGAAGAATAATAATAAATATACTATTAGTTGGAGATTTTTAAATGAATTTATACGAGTATTTATAGTGAAGGGAACTTCATATTTAATTGAAATAACTATGTTTTTTCCCCCTAAAAAATATGTTTTTTCCCCCTAAAAAATAATATAGAGACAGTTGTTCAAGTCCAACTTGGAATATATTTTTAAGAGTAACTCGGTTTGAACTACTAGTATTTCATGTTAAGAGGTTTTTCTAATTTGTATTTTGGGACCTACTTGTCACTTTACATTTATATTAGGGCATATTTGGGATATCATCTCCAAATGCCATTTTGCTGTCTGCATTTTAAATTTGTAATTTTATATCAAATTTTCTTTTTCTGTCATTTTCAAAAAACTCAAATATTAAAAATCTATAACTTTCTTATTTCAAATCGAAATGAGATGATTTTATGTTAAAATGTTCGTAACGACGAGACAAACAAAACAATATCTAATTATATATATTTTTTTCAAATATATTTCAAATTTTTACACTTTTTTTCTATCATCAAATTTTTTTAAAATTTTCCCCCAAACACACATTTCCAACTCAACCTCTAAAATATCATTACCAAAAATTATCCCAATCAGACCCTTAGTTTAGTATAATAGAAAACGGATAGTAACAAGTTCAATTAATTCACCTGAAATTTTTTAGATATCAAGTTACTGAGTCTTATAAGTCAACATGATGATTATAATACTTGCACTTAAAAATTTTGAAAAATATTACATGCAATTAACATTTGTTTTTATATAACGATATGACATTGATAATGTGTAACAATAAGAATTTCAATTATTATAAGCAAGTGTTATATCGTTATGTACTCGCTTTTACATGGTGTACACATAAGATCAATTATTTTGTAAAAAACCAAAAAACCGAAGACGCACTAAAAATTTGATATCAAATCAGAAAACGGCATGCAAATGCAAACCAAACATGTATCGCAACCAGCGGTAGAGCCGTGCATCTTATTCCAATAGTGGCGCATATTAATAAGGAGGTTTTTTTTTTTTTTTTTTACAAGGATTTTATATATAATAATCAGTATTAAAATCATGTAAAATGAAAACTATATATAATTTTTTACAGATAAATAAAAGTTTTCTGAAGGCAAAAACTCCCACTTGGCCATTATTTTAATGCAATGTTTCTCTTGAAATCACTTTTTTTTTTTTTAACTTGATATATGACTTTTAGATAAAATTATGTATGATATTACCGCTTGATTATTTCTACAGCCATCTTGAAATCACGTACTTATACATACTCTCAAGTCTCAACCAAAATTTCTATTTACCGGTGGCAAAATTTACTATTTTAGAGTCCTTGGTTCCAAAATCTTCCATTTTTTCCCGAAGAAGGACATGGCCACTTGGCCCACTATTTATCTTTGCCTTTTAATTCTTCTTGTGAATAATGTAATAGATTTGAATAAGTTATTGTGGAGGCTATAACGAGCCAAACGGTCCCACAAAGGTTGTCGTTCAGAATTCCAAGTACTCAAATTAAAGAACCTGCACGTGCGCCGCGGACTCCATAATCCATAAGGCAACAGCTCATTAATGAACTCTATTGGGGCCCCCACTTCGTGGGCCCACATATAGGCCCATGGCTAGTGGTCCATTAAGTAGGGGACCTTGCTTTCTAGTTTCTTCTTCCATCGTGCGTGGCACCGATTGCGGTGGCGTGAACAGTGTGATATTTTTTTTTTTTTTTTTTTTTTGGGTTTTGGAGGTTTGTTTATTTTGAGCTGGTAGGTCCCACACTAATATATATGTACGTCGAAAAAAATCTGTGGGCCACGTGATGGCCGATATGCCAGCCAACCACGAGGCTCATGAGTCATGACCGATATTTGACCAACTTGAGAGCTCAACTTTTCAATTAAATAACAATAAGATTAAGGGACGTTTGGAACATACGCTGCATGGTTAGAGTTTTCGAAAATAAGTGAATGCTTCACGGTATGCTCTTAATTAAAATGAAAATAAATCTGCTAGTTCAAAAAATATATATAAAAATTTGAAAAATATCTGAAAAAATAATAATATAAATTTTATTTTATTTCTCTTATTATTTTATATAATTTAAAAAAATAATCTTATTTTGATGTAAAATATGAAAATTATAGGTTTTTAAATTTTAAATTTTTTAAAAATAAAAAATCAAATATTTGAGTATGTATTGAACCCAATGTCACAATAAAAATAAAAATGAAATATTTTGATATATAAATAGTGAAGTTAAATTATTTTAAAAAACTTTTAAAAATATATTTAAAAAATTCGAATTGTAATGTAACTTCCAAACATCCTCTAAAATTCAACAAATAATAATAATAATACTAATAATAATAAATGATAAATATTATAAGTTTTCTTTTTATTTTATATTAAGAATACGAACTGTCATTTTAATTATTTGATTTTCAATGTTTTAATTTATAATTTAAATAATCATATATCACATACCGTGAATTTTAAAAGTAAACGCATATAAAGCAGACTGTTTACTAAAAAATAATATTGTCCGCAATCAATAATAAAAGGTCTTACCGAAAAAATAAAAATAAAAATAAAAAGAGCCTACGTAGGTGGGTTGCGTTTGTGTGTCTTTTTCTTTATCACATATTAGTGTGAAATTCGGGCTGACCCCACACCTGCTTTATCTATCCTTTTAATTTTATTTTATTTGGGACTTCTACTGTGAATTCCTTTTACTTTTCCCCATCAATGAGGTTAAAATTTTTGATCACGATTGAAATCCAAGAGCTTAAAAAAGCTAAAGACCATAAATGAAATAACATCCCGCATCCCCCCTCCCCCAAACATGTACAATTGCAACACTTATCCATATTAAAAAAAAAAAAAAAAAAACCCTGGACTCCCCCCCCCCCTCCGATGAAAGAAGCCGATTCTGTGGGCCGTATCGGTGGGGAATCGAGGCCCAGATTCTAGTGGATCTTAGGGAATGAGGTCATCGTGGACAAGGGTGAGTCGTCATCGAGTAGGGGGCGGTGACCGGGGCAAAACCCAAATCGGGGATCGCGGTCATCAGGGGGAGGGGGAGAACCAGTGGCGGGGGTAGCGGGGGGAAAGGGACTAACCCAGTCGCTAGGGAAGTTTGCTGCTGGAAAGAGTTTTTTTTTTTTTTTTTTTTTTTGTATAATCACATGTTATTACTTACACCCTAATTTGATGTATCATATTAGTCCTTCCGTTTCCATTTGTTAGATCTTACCCCATTGATAAAATAAATTTTTTACCCTATTGTAGAATCCCCCATCAACAACCCCACCCACACCCCCCCCCCCCCCCCCCCTTTTAATTTTGTTGGCCTTTTGTAGGTATTAAAAAAAAACTACCATTTGGCTTCTAGTATTCTTTTCTTCAAATATGAACAAAATAAACTGGATAGATTACAATAATTATTATTTGGTAAAATGTAGAAAAATAAGAAACGAGATTTTGTAAAGATCAATGGATACAATTTCGAGTTTATGCATGTATTATAGATATTCAGCATGCATTTGATTTGTTGGTTAGAACTAAATTTTTTGAGTTTGAGTTCTTTGATTTTTCTTAAATTGGTTAAAATTTTTGTCAACTTTTCAATAAAAAAAAAAGAAAAAAATGAGTTTAATTTTTTTGTTTTTTGTTTTTTTGTATTCAACGTATTAAGTTAGCCCTTAAACATAACTATTAATGTGGGTACTTCCAAAAAAGAAAAAAAAGAGAGAAGAACTATTAATGTGGAGAGGGGAAATAATCAGTCTAATATATTTTATGTAATATAAACATTTATTTAGAATAAAATTTAGTTTTTGATGACAACATCAATTGTTTATTGCTGGGAACTTTTACTAAAAAACAACATAAAAACAAATTCAAACATAATTTGTGACGTGCATGGGCGGGCTGGAGAACCGGAAAATCTTCAAAATCCCAACCCAAAATCGCCCAATCATTTTGTCGGGTTGAGCGAGTTACAAGTGACAGGGAGACTTTTGACGTCAATATCCAATAAAATCTACAAATTAACAAAAAAAAAAAAAAAATCTCAAACTATTTAAAGTTCATAGTCTGTAATTTCATACAACATTAACATAATGAGAGAGATCTAAAAATAAATACCACATAAACCACCTAATAGAAACCAACAAAACACATAGACAACAAAGATTTATGTGGTTTAGTGAAATTGTTTACTTAACAGACTCTCTCAATCTTTTTTTCTGTGAGTTTTTCTCTCCACTTTTCTAGTCTTAAAACCATAGTCAAAAGACACATATTTATACTGTTAATGGGCCTTGACACTAGCCCTGGGCTAAACACAAAAATAACTTGTCTCAGTAAAAATATACCTAATTGTTTATGGTCAATCTTCTTCTCGGGTGAGAGTGGTCAACGAGGATTTTCTATTTACCGCGGAGAGTCCTACTATCAACGACATTAGGAGTCTGTTTGCTTCTCCGGTTTTGATCTATATTTTTTATTTCAATTTTTGTCGTCTTTTTAAAAAGTTAAGAAAAATTATACTAATTTTTGAAATTTCAACTTTTTTTAACCTAAAAATTTCATTTCAAACCGGTATACCAAATGCAAGTTAGCATGTGTTTAGTTCTCAAGTTTAAACCTAAGTTTTTTTTATTTCAGATTTTATCTTTTTTTAAAAATTAACAAAAATTATAACTAATTTTGAAAAATTAACTAACTCTAACCTAAAAAATTCCATCTCAAATATTTTTTTTTTTCCAAACGTAACCTTAAAAGTCTTTATTTGACTCTCAGGTTTGGATCTAAAAACTCCATTTTTAGTTTTTGTATTTTCATGAAAAATCAATAAAATTTTAACTAATTTTATAAAGTCAACCAATTCTAATATAAAAATTCCAATCTAAAACGGTACACCACACGCACACTAAGATTTTGATTTTGATGGAGGATGCTGGTGGTAGTTCTTGCAGTCATTTAATAAGGTTGTCCACGCATTGAAAAAAAATATGTGTTTACCCTTAATATGGACTGTTTTTGTTGGATTCTTTTCTTTGTGTTATTTATGAAATTGTGTGTGGACATGACTTTTGTTGCTTAATCAAGAGCATCCTTTCCACATTAAAAAAAAAAAAAAAGAAAGAAAGAAAGAAAGAAAGAAAAAAACCTAACAGTTATTCTTATATTCGTAAGATGATTGTATGGTTAAAATAGCAAATAAAAAAAATAAAGACTTCTTAAAGGACAAATGAAGCTGTTCATACGTGGAAAACTATAATACTAAACGTTATGGTTAAGTTTATATTTGTCAAAAATTGATAAGTAAAGTTAAGTTTTTGTAAGAATTTAAGATTGTGTTATATGATCAACGAATAATGAGTAATTATATTAATGAATTAGGAACTTATGTGTAGCTTGAGCTTAGACAAATAATTTACTTCAAAGTTATGATTGCACAAATTAAGCTTGTAGTTTGACATTTTATGAAATCTGCCTCCATTTTTTGTGATTACGTCCCCACATTTTGTTGACGTATTTAACACACCGTCTTAAATTCAAATATAAATCCTACTTTTAATTTTTCAAATTCCAAACCGTATCTAATTTTCTCTTTTAAACACTTATTTATTTTAGATTCTCTATTCAAATTAAGCTTTTTACACTCAAGATAGTATCCCAAACGGCAGCTGAGATTCTGATTTCACCACTCAAAATCGTTGACAAGAAAGAAAAATAAAATTCAAGACTAAAACCAATCTACTGAGCTATTTCATCTTCTTGAAACATGAAAGGAATTCGGAGAAATGTTTTCTGCGAAAGCTATTGCTTTTCATCTCTTAGAAAAAGTATGCTTTTCTTTACTGAATTGTTGGCTTTGTAATCAAGGACGGAGCCATACTTTAATGTCAGTGGGAACACAATTAAAGGTAAATATTACAAATTAATAGCATGAAAGCCAAGTAAAATTTTCCATACTTTTTCATAATGAAATGTTTATTAATAAGCAAGACATTATAATTGTTCTCGACGAGTTCTTGGTTTTTGATACCTCTACATAATAACTTTATTGTCAATAGTATCAAAAATATCTTTCTTAATATAAGCAATTAAAATCTGAATGACAGTTAATCGAGGTACAAATAATTTTAAAAGACTATGTATTTAGAAACTATATAAACTTTTTTTTTTTTCTTAGTGGGGGCATGTCCTCTCTCTGTATATGTTTGTAATTGATGGAGTCAATATGAAGTCCTGTGATTTTGGGTCTAAGAGTCTGTTTTAAACGGTATTCTCAAACAGAATTTTCAACTCCACAATCAATTCTAAAACTTTAAAATCCACATCTCATTTTCTGATTTTTTTTTCATTTTTAAAAAAGTCAACTTTTTTATTTCTAGTCGTAATGAGATGACTTTTTTTTTTTAACAGAATGACGAGAATAACAAAACAAAATCCATATTGAATACTATTTTCATAGTACTTTTAAAATTTTAAACTATTTTCTATATTTTAGTTCACTCCAAATTCACACTTCAACCAACACACATATTTTAATTTCAATTTATAAAACTCTAATTCCAACAACCATTTCAAACGGACCCTAAACCTATCTAAGGGGTGAAATTAAAATAATGGTAATAAAGCTTAATGAGAAGGGTATGGATGTAGTTTTTAATAATAAAAGGTCAATTTTAAAACCATATACGTTAAATATAAGTTTTTTTTTTTTTTGTTGAACTTCTATAAGAATTATTTTTTATTCTATCCCTGCCTCAAATGTTATTGATAAGGTTCATTTGGGTTATAATGATTACTGCACTTTAACTCACTCGTAATTGAAAAACCAAAAAGCATGTATATATATATATATATATATATATATATGAGATTGTTATGTTTCATCATATATGTTTGGTGAGTAGTGAAAAGTTGATGCTAAAAAGGATTGTTCAATTGATTAGCTTTTATGCCTTTGTTTTCTAATAAATCTACTACTTTTGGATGGATAAAGATTTAGTGGGTCTTATATTGAGAAATATGCATATATAGGTGGAAAGTGGAGATATGGGAATGATTATTTAATAAGTTCATATCTGCAATTTAGAGGTGGGAAAAAAAGAAGAAGATAAAAATGATTTCCTTTGACAAATGCTACTTATTATTTAGGGTGCTTAGATTTGATAGTAATTTAGTTTCTAAATTTTAAAATATCTCATAATTAATTCTTTGAATTGTTAATTTATCTCATAATAATCATTCCTTCCGAGAATTTTCCATGACTAAATTAATTACAATCTAAATTTTAATAGTGTTTTGTAAGGAGAGATTATTATGAGATAATAATAATTCAAGCATTAATTCTGAGACATTCTAAAATTCGAAAATAAAAATATAATTTGGGCTTATAATTATATTTAGGAGATGATTCCTTCTCCCTTTTTATTTTTTTGTCTTATTGTGATCATCACAAATTTACAATTTTTTTTCGATTCCACTAACAATAATAAAAGACAGTGGTCACTGACTTGTGAAAAATGGTTGGCCATCTCTAATCATTTATGCCCAAGAATATATATATATATATATATATATATATATATCCCCACTTTGTTGGTTGAAAAATCTAGCAACTGTTGAATATTGTGAAATCTCATATCCAATTTTGCATTCGCAGTTCGATTATAGTATTATTCTTCTCATTTCAGTTGTGGAGATATTTTACCAACTCCTAATTTTATTTTATTTTGTTCTCTTTTACCTTTTGCATTGCCCACCATTTCATTTTACACCAAAAGTGCTTATTACTGTACCTCTTGGGACCATATGGACTACAACCTTATCTCAAGGTCCAATGTTTTAGGCATAGGAAATGTGAAAAGACAACGTAGCTCCAAACACTATAACTACAAACTTATAGTACCAAGGAGATTTTTAGGTAGGGTCTGAAAAGTGCAGTTTCGGTGACACTCTATTTTTTTTTTTTTTAAACTATAAACTTATATGTATTGAAAAACTATAGATGTCAAATCAGATCAGTTCACTTATTTAAGATCTATTAATACTTCGTATTGTGTTTAAGATCTATTAATACTTCGTGCCATTTAGCGTGTTTTGTGTCCGAAAATCACATTAAGTATGACCCATTTAATATACACGGAATAGTGGGCCCATTTAATGATCATATATATATATTGAAATGTATTTAATCATCATATTATTATGTCCACTTTTTAGGAAACAAGAGGTAAATAACATATTTATAAAAGCTAAAAAAAAGTAAATAATATATTTATGAAACTATTGAAATAAATGAAATGTCTATTACTAAGAGTAAATAAAATATTTACCTTTATTTTATCAGTGTTATTTACTTCAATAGTTTCAAATATACGATATTTTGTTTTTGAGTGATTTATAGGATTGTCATTCAAAAAGTAGGTTTTTAGATTGTTGTCATATTCATAATAGTTTCAGTTTTTTTCCCTCCAAATATATAAATATATAAATATAGAAGGTCAAAAAACCAAACAATAAAAAAACATAAACATTTCTATTTAAAAGTTGTTTTCTTTTTATGTTATTTTTGCTTCCGTAAATATGTTGTTTACCATATATTCTCCACTTTTTAACATATCGTGCATGTGTTGGTCCATAATGGTCGGCACAACCTATTTTGACAACTTTATAAAAAATTATTTATTTGGTATGTATAATGTGATTTTTTTTAGTAATATATAATGTGATTTTTATCATATTTAATAATTAGAAACATGTACTATGGATCCTTTTATTTGAATTGTAAATACTATTTATATGGCTTATTATATTGTTCATTCATTTGTTTTCCCAGTATTGAAAAACATTCCCTTTTAGTTATTGTTTAATGGCCAAGTGAGGTTGTTTGGAGAAACAATTGGAGACGGAGTTTTTTAAACGTTTTTATCAGAATTGAATTTGAAAATATGTATTTGATCTCTCGAAATTCTATGTAATTTAAAACTTAAAAAAAAAAAGCTAGCTGATTTCGACCTAAAATAATAAAATTATGGACTTTTAAAATTTGAGTTTAGTATGAATATTTGAAAAATTTTTTTGGCCATGCAAAATTTCCCCAAACGCACACTTGGAAACCAGATGGCAAAACACCGGACACCCCCAAAATACAGCCTCTTAGGGTAAGATGAGGCCAAATGTTCGGTTGGCAGGAGCTATGCACAGCCCAATAAGGCCATTCTCTAATCCCTATTGTTTAGCAAATCTTGGAATCACAAATATGATGTGATATTTAGCTTGTCAATTTCCTAAGCATAATTATATATCAATGATTAATGTTCTAGTATAATGTTCATGAAATTTTCAAGTTATAATTTTTATGCAAATCTTTATAATTTATGATTAAGCTAATACATCTTGGTGAAAAAAAAAAAAGAGATAGTACACTTACTATTTGCAGAGGGATTCACTCCTAAAAAAAATTTAACATCATTAACACAAGACATCTGAAAAGACAAACAAGCCCATTATAAAAAATGAAAAAAAAAAAAAAAGATAAAGATAAAAGATATGAGAAAAGTGAGAATAGAAAAGCAACAAATCTCTGCATATAATTGATTGATTTTATTCTTGAAGCGAAAGAGATATATATATATATATATCTATCCTGGAAATAAGGTCAAAACCACGTGGACGGTGAGGGTTAGGGGATGAGTACCTTTTCTTCCTGATTTTATTATCAAGTGTCATTTTTTATATTAAGGTATGTAAAATTATTATAGAACACAATTCTCTTTTTAGGATAGAACATAATCTTAAATTAACAAATCGTATGAAGATTTCATTAGACTAAGATCATATAATATTTTTTACTTTTAATAAAGAATTGTAGTCATAGATAATAATCTAACTATAATTTTACATGTAATTACATCTTTAATTCGGATATCCATCGTTATCAATTCAAAAAAATAAAACTTAATGAAGAATTAATTCTTTATGGTTATCCAGAGTTTTTTTTTATTTAATATCTTAACATAAAAGTCTCTTTTTATTTAATTAGATTTATACTCCACTATTACTTAAGCATCAATGTGATTATCTCTCTGTTGCGTTTAGTGTCGTGGATTGGAACCAAATCCTTTGAATTTAGCGGTACACGTCAGAAAATATATATAGTAACTAAAAAATACAAGTCTCTTTCTTTTTTCTTTTTTTTTTTTTTTCCATATCCACGTGAATTAAATTATTTCTTTTTTATAGAAATATAAATAAAAAAGAAATTTTATGTCAGCAAAAAATCTTACGTTAACCATCCAATCAGAGCCCAGAACCGAAATTTATTGGTCTTCCTTATTGGTCGGAATTTTCAATTAATATATTAACATATTTGTATTAATATGAAAGAAAAATCAAAGGGTGGGGCTTATTTGAAGAAAAATAATAATCTGAACGCGGTTCGAGAATGAGGATCCCAAGAAACTCCAAGAACCACAAGTGAAAAAAAAAAAAAAAAAAAAGGAAAGAAAATCGAAAACCAGAATCCTTTTCGATTTCGACCTCGCTTTCTGTCTGTCTCTTCTCTGCAACTTCGCTTGTCTTTCTTCCTTTTTTCTAGTTTTCTGAAGGTAAGAAGCTCAAAGACTCTGACTCGAAAGTTACATTTTTTAAAAAGAATTTTTTCCTCATAAAATTGCAGTTGCTTTAGCTCCAAGTTTCTTTCTGTAATGGAATTTGGTGTTTGAGGCTATTGTCCTACAAGTCAGGAATTGTCAGAATGGTTTTTTTGTTTGGTTTTGGATTTTTTTTTTTGGTAGTACAAGTTCTGGTTTTTGGTGTAGGAATTTTTGGCCGTTGCCTCGTTGGATTTTCGCTCTGCTTGGCTAAAGGGAAAATTTTGACAGTAAATTCGGTGGCTTTTGGTTTCTAGAATTCTCGGGAATTTTGACTTTCTTCACAATATCTAGCCTTCACTTCCTGAGCTGGAAATTTCCATTTTCCGGAAGTTTCGAAGCCCCTCGTGGTGGTGCGTAATCAAAGGGTTTCGAATTGGGTTCGATTTCTGGGGAATACAAACTGGGTTTTGCAAAAAAATTCTAACTTTTTGATTTTGATTATTATATCTGGGATTGTCCGTAGAAGGAGATTTGTGGGGAATCTTTGGTGGTTTTGGGATTTTTTTTTTTTTTTTTTGGCTGTTCTGAGGAGTAATTGATGTTTAAGTTCTGGGTTTTGGATCTGGGAGTTGTTTAGGTTTGTGATTTTTAAGGAAAAAATAATTGGGATGGATGAAGCTCAGGGCAGCTCCAATTCGCTGCCTCCTTTTCTTTCAAAGACATATGAGATGGTAGATGACTGTACAACCGATCCGATCGTGTCGTGGAGTTCCTCGAATAAGAGCTTCATAGTGTGGAATCCACCTGAGTTTGCTAGGATTTTGCTTCCCAGATTCTTTAAGCACAATAACTTCTCAAGCTTCATCAGACAGCTCAATACATATGTAAGCGGATTTCGTCTTCAAAACTTTCATTTGTTATCTTTGTTCGGTTTCGGCATTGATATGTGATTTTCTTTATCAGTTGTCAATTTGATTTTGTTGCATTTGATTACCCCAATAGGGTTTTAGAGAACTTTATCCGCAGAGAGTTGATATATTGAATAATACGGAGCGATGGGAAGGGGCTTCATACGGAATGTTGATCGGGGCTTTTTTATTAGCATTTCTGTTTTTTGTTTATGAAATAAAAAGTGAAACAAAGGATGGAGATCTACTTGAGATATTGCTTAAGAAGACAATTTCGTGATTTCATTTCTGGAAAAAAAAAAAAAAAGGGGAAAGAAATTAAAGTGATAATTTCTTCATCGATACATGTCTTTCCTCATTGTTTTTGTTAGTTTTTCCGTAAATTTACTTACCATGATAGGGTTTTAAATCAGATGATCCAGAGCAATGGGAAGCAACCATCATTTATAATGTTTATTGATTTTTTTGTATTCATATGCGCCTTTCCCATCTTGGTTATTAATTATTTTCCCTTAAATTTGCTTACCAAAGTAAGGTTTTCAAATTGTTTGATCGGGAGAGATGGAAATCAACCGTCGTTTGGAATGTTATTTAGGCTTGTTTGGTAACCTTTTGGTTTTATGTTTCTATAAACGAATGGAAAAAAGGGCAGAGATCTTCTCAAGATAATTTTTCCATTTGATATGTGCCTTTCATGTTTCCGTTTTTTTTTATATGTTTGTGTTAATTGACTTACCACAATAGGGTTGTAAATTAGTTGATCCGGAACAATATGAATCATCCTTTATTTTCTATGTTTGTTTATTTTTCGCATTGTGCCTTCCCCTCCCAGTTATTAATTTTCTTTCTTAAATTTACATCCCTTAATAGGGTTTCAGAAAAGCTGATCCGGAGCAATGGGAATTTGCAAACGAGGAATTCATAAGAGGTCAGCCACACCTTTTGAAGAATATCCACAGAAGGAAGCCAGTTCACAGCCATTCTTTGCAAAATCTTCAAGGACAGGGCGCTCCTCAACTGAATGAATTGGAGAGGCAGAATCTGAAGGACGAGATTGAAAGGCTTCAACATGATATACAGAGGCTTGAGTTGGAGTCAAAAAGGTATGAGAATGAACAGCGGGGATTGGAAATGCAAAAGAATGGTTTAAAGGAACACTTTCAAAATACAGAACGGCGACAACAAAGCATTGTCTCTTTATTGAATCAGGCTTTACAGAAACGGGAGATTTCCATTAATTTTTTGCCGCAATTAGAGGCCCATGTCAGAAAGAGAAGGGTGCCAAAAGGTGGTTACTTCGGTGATGGTGCTGGCACTAAAGATAACCTGGTTGGGGGTTCTGAATCTGAACTTGGAGAGAATGAGAATGGCGATTCTGTTTTGAATTTAAATTTAGACGAGTTAGAACAGTTGGATGCATCCTTGACATTTTGGGAGGATATTGTCAATGATTTTACTCAAAGTCACTTTCAAATTAGTTCGAACATCGAGTTGGATGAATCCAATTCTACAGGTTGTGCTGAAAGCCCGGCTATATCTTATGTACAGATTAATGTTGATCTCCAACCTAAATCCCCTGGAATTGATGTCAACTCTGATCCTATCCCACCCACCACGTCTGAGCCTTCTGCCTCAAAAGAACAATCCTCCAAGCCACAAGCGAATGGGCCGTCAGCTCCTACTGCACCAACTGGGGTGAATGATGTATTCTGGGAACAGTTCTTGACGGAGAATCCCGGTTCATCAGATACACAAGAAGTTCAGTCACAAAGAAAAGACTCTGATGACAAAAGGAATGAAAGCAATCCTGGTGATCGTAGCAAGTTTTGGTGGAACATGAGGAATGTGAATAACATTACGGAACAGATGGGGCATCTTACACCAGCAGAGAGAACTTGATAATGCTTCATTGTTCAGCTTTTGATGCCCCAATAGTTCACACGGTAAAAAAGGGTATGCATGATTTATCTCTGTGAAAATTTCCAATTATGTTTTGAGTTACTTTTCCCTTCAGCCAACCTTGAGTTCGGTTGTCTTTTATTGTATTTTTGACAGGCTTTTTTGTTTTTCTGATTCCTCATTTGATACTTGAGAATGACAGTTGACAATAGTTCATTTTAGCATGTGCATGAAGATATGCTTTTCTTTTCTTTTGAAGCACATAGCTGTTTGATGGGCATGTCATCCCCATAAATAAACATTCCAATGTGATACGTGAAGAATTTATATGCTTGGTTAGCATTGTCCTCGCAGCATGCCCCTCTCTCCTTGCTGCTGTTCTTTCAGTGTGAAAACCCAATTTTCGATCTGCTTTTTCCCGCTCTCCTAAGTTAGTGACTTAGTTGAATTGTCATCTCACGATATCAATTTCATCCTGTTAATTTACTTTGTTATTGATATCTTAGATGCATCTTCATAGCCCACTTCTATCCTTTAGTCATTTTTCCGGGATTGTGGGGGTACAAGGTCATCTTCTTCCTGCCATGTTCTAGATTTTTCTTTTCTTTCTTTCTTGAGCTTGTCCCTGTTGAGTTCTTCCTTCTGCTTCAGTTTGGAACAAGGTTTTTCATCAGTGTAATCGCTTGATGTTTTGGGAAGTCAGTTACATTATGATCTTATGCCTTTTTTAATTAGTTCTTCTTTTAGTTCTTTTTCCCACCATAAATATTCTTTATGTAAGTTATTTCCTCGACAAGTATATATGAAATTTCAAGATGTAACCCGTAGGAAGTATCTAGAGTTCCAAATTTACTTCCAACAGCAGGCATACATGACTCCAAAGCGGAGGCATATGTAGCTGTAAGTTTTACCATTAAACATGCACGACATAGATATGTTACTTTGGTGTTTGAGCTACAGTAGTTATTCGAACCGGATATGTGATATCAATGTATGTCTAGCAAGAATGAAACTTTTTCTAGTTCCTCTGGTCTTAGACTAGATGGTGCCTGGTGGAACATTCAACATTCGGCATTTCTCTTTTCTAACTTTTGTATCTCCTACCCAACCTTCCGAGTTAATTTACTTGTTTACTGTATCCGAATGTTAATCTATGCAATTAATCCTCTGCATGTGTAGCAGACCTTTGTTGCTTTAATCAGACATGAAAATTTGGCTTTCAGCTCTCTTTTGTAACACTGACCAAGTTACAATATTTTTCGCAGCATCAGAAGAGAACATTTTCCTGTCTCATCATAGTGATCTCTGCTCAAAGTTGTCTCACTATTTCTCTGAGAACTTGTGCTCTTTTGTTCCGAATGGGTATGTAACCTGATTTCTCTATTTTCATTTTCCACTAGCCTTTAATATTCTACTTGGAAAATGTTCACATTCTTGGGTTCTCTCTCTTTTGAGGCAATGATTCATTAAACTTATCTCGAAAATCTTGCCAACATTATATTTAGCGAGAATTAGTAAATAATAGCTATATTGATGCAATGTGCACTGGTATTTTTTTGACAATCTTTTGTAACTTCGAGAGAGAGCTAAAACTTTAGAGAACCATTATGTTAATTTTTAGGAGTCACATTAGAATTGCACTAATGTTTGGCTTGCATCGTCCCTAGTAACTAAATTCTACCATCAGTTATGGTGAATGGACAAGTTGGAGTCATATGGGCATCACCATGTATCCAAAAAACAAAAGGACTTGACATCAAAGATTATCAAAATGTAACTATCCCCTCTTCGGCATGCTGCCGTGTCAAATATAGACGACCACCAGACGCAAACAAAGACAACCGAATATAATGGTCCGATTTCGGGAACTATGTTGTAAAGGTTTACTCTTTTGACTATTGAGTTCACCTTGTGTCGATCTATGGTAATTCTGGGCGTGACTGAGAACATATATTCTCGATGATTTGCAGAACAATAGCTTGCGCTTTGCGTGCTCTGTACATGATTGCATATGACAAAATTTTTACGGTTTCATAAAAATGTCTTTGCTAACGTACTCCAATAATTATGTGATGCTGTCTCTCATTTACAGATGAATAGAAAATGGTTAATTTACTTTATTCTGATGTTTGCTTCAGTTATCAGGGATGCTTAAGCGATGTGAACATGCTCAACTCCCCAGGACATTTAGGCAGAGGAGCAAGAATTGGATCAGACATGTTTTTCACGGTCTGACACGGGAGATAATCATATCAAAAATGCTCATGACACTTCATGATAGCCCAGTTCTTTGTTTCTGTTTATTTTTCAAAGGAGACACTCATACACACATTGTCGCGAAAGATTAAAGCGTACTCAGCGTACTAGGCACTGATTGTGTCTGGTTCAAATTTCGTGGTCTACCCTTTACTTTTTTTCTTTTTCTTTTTTTCCTCCTCTTCCGTTCGTACTACTCTCTATATGTGTGTAAATTATTCGTTTATTTTGTAAAAATAATTGAAAGTCATAGCGCACAGAGAACACAGATTAAATATGGGAAGCAGAAAAAAAAGTAGTTGACTCATCTCCAGTACTAATTGTCTCCTCAGTAAAATAAAAGCTTCTTTATACAGTTTCAAAATCCAGATGATAGCTTATCTTGTAACTTAAGATACTGAAAAGTGAATGTCTAGATTTGCTTTTATCGATCAATTATTTGGTTTTCTTCCCCATCAGTGAAAACACTTTTATTTTGATACAAAAGTGTTATTAAAAAAAAAAAAAAAAGAGAGAGAACAAAAATTATGATTAGAAGAACGCAATTTGTCATCATGGAAGTTTTATGATGAAGCATGTATAACTCTCTTTCAACCTTTTTTTTTTAACAGAGAATTTTGTGATAGGATATGAAAAAAAAAAATTACGTAAGGTAAGATTCTGAACCAACCTATTACATCTAAATAATATCAAATTAAAAAATATGATAATTTAATGGAATGCGATCCAAATCTAAATGGTTTTCATGCTCTATCATAAAATTTACTGCGTAAAGCAAAAAAAGCAGAGTCTTAGCATTGCAGACTCGCATGCGATTGTGCTTTCATGATGATGTTTTGCACTCAGCAAACTCTTTATCAAGTTTAATTTGGACAATTTTCAACACATCTGAAGCTAAAAACAAAAGTTTAATACATTTTAGATGCCATAATATGAAATAGATTGTATATTTACCTATTTACAACATTGATTTTATGACGCCTATAATCAACTAAAACAGAAAATTAGTCACTAATTAAAACTTGTTCATTCTGTAATTCAGAGCCAAAACGAGCCTGATTCTGATCCAACAACTCGAACCATACCTGTCTGAACACCTTGATGATCATATCATGATAATCATCAGAATTCAGTGTCAGATAGCAAGCCAAGAGTTCTTCTAGCTCCTCCGGTCGGCTCATCTTCTTCTCCGAAATCATCTCAACCATTGAATCTTTGAAGTCTTGTTGAGGATCATAGGAACACTTCACCACCGCAAACCTGTCCAGGCCGGTCTTCGAATTCTCGACTGTTTTCGTTTCCTTAACCTCCTTCTTCTTCATCTTCAGCTTGGCTTTCTTCATGTCCTCCAGAGCCTTAACCTTGCACGGTTCGAGCCTCGAAGCGGTTCTTGGAGAATTAGCTCTGACTCTGTTGATCTGCTTTGTTCTCTTCCTCTGCTGTTGTTGTTCTCTGCTTACATACAGAGACTTCCTTTGTTTCTCATTTCTTGACTTTATTTCCTCCATCTTCATCTCTTTCAGCATTTTCCAATCCAACCCCACCGTGTTTTCTTCCGAATATTGCTCTTCGCTGTGTTCCAAGTTCTGACCTTCCTCCTCAATCGTTTTCAGGCCGGGACTTCTCCCGCCAACCGGAGAAACATACCGGCATTTTCTTCTTGATCTCTTCTCTGCATTGCCCAATTCTCCTCTTGATTTCCTCTCTTTCACAGTTCTAGTACTACTTCTCGGCGATCTCAACACCCTTTTAGCTTCTTTTCTTCTGCAGTTGGTACAAATCGAAACCGGAGCTCGAAACTCATCGTCATCGGGATCATACCGAACCGACTTCACGCGGAGGATTTTCTTCTTCTCCTCGGCACTATCTTGTCCAAATGACAGCCTCCAAAACGCGTCGTCATCAGCTTCCAAACCATAGAATTGGCCATTGGTATTAGTACTAGTACTACTAAACCTCGGCGAGTTTATCGGCAATGGCGGAGAATTGAGCTTCCCTCTGGGGTTTCCCTTTCTGGGTTTTGGCTCTGAATTGCCACTCTTGTGTTTAAACTTGGAAAGCCATGAAGTTGGAAACACATGAGAGATCAAAGAAGAAGGCCTTGAACAAGGTGGTGGAGTAGTAGAATAAGAACTATAAAAAGAAGAAGAAGAAGGAAAAGAAGTTTTTTTCCTACCCCACTTCATCATTTACAAACACAAGAACTGAATTGGAAAGATAGCATGAAGAGAGAGAGAGAGAGAGAGTTATAGAGAGAGAGAGAGTTAGAGACAGAGAGAGAGTTTTCTAGGCGTAGAAGTTGAATTTGAGGAGAGACAGTTGGGGGTGTTAATGGGGGACGTGGGTTTCTTACTGGTTTTTGTTTTTGTTTTTTTTTTTTTTTTCAAAAGAAAGACCCGCCCTAAAATCTCGTGACCACTCTCTCTATCCACTTTTTTTATGCTTTGTTGTGGCTTCTACATGAAAAAAAAATAGCCCCACAAATAGAAAACAAAACACAAAAATGGAATAAGTATTACTAGGGGGACCTCTTGAAACTTGGAAGGAACAAATTTGCATAAGCTAAATTCATTTGATGTGAACTTAATTCAAAGCTTCACCTTCCTTACCTCTCTCTCTCTCTCTCTCTCTCTCTCTCTACATATGTGTGTGTGTTGTCCTCTTTTCCCACCAAGAAGATGTAGTAAGTATTGGTAGCTTCGGGAAGGGAAGTACTTTTTGGTTGGTTATTATTATTATTTTTAACCAAAAAAAAAAAAAACTTTAATTTGTTATTTGGAATTAAAGTAAAGTAAACAGAACTGAGGGTTCCTTTTTGGGTTTTATTGATTTGAGGGAGTACTTGTTTTATTTTCATTTTTTGGGGGGCTTTATTTTCCTTTAGTAAATATACGGTTACTTTTCTTTTGCTTTTATTTGTTTGGTTTTTGGTTCCCTAGTTTATGCAACTCTCTTACTTTAGTCAAAAAGAATAGTACAAGTTCGTCATTGACTAGAATAAAACTACAGTAATTATACTGTATCGCATATTTATAAGAGTGAAATTGAAATATAACAAATTTTTTTTGTTAATATTATCAGATTATACTATAAAATTATGTAGTAATGATGTGAATTTTTACTATTTGTAAAACATTCTAAATTTTTGCAGGAATGTGTGAATTGGTTTGGGTCATGATGAATTTGGGAGGACCGAACTATGGAGATGGGCTAGGTCTATAAGTTCATGGCCTTTCATAGGCTTGGTCCACTGACCATTTTTTTCAAGAAGCAAATGTCCTTTTCCACCTCTCCCTCCCTCTCTCTCTCTCTCTCTCTCTCTCTCACTTATCTTTTTTTATTTTTATGATTGTCAAAGCACAATATCTTGTCTATATCGTCTTCCAATTCCATCTTGGTATGGCGTGCTATCCGTATATGATTGAGGTTTTTGGCACTTTTGTTCTCCTACTTTGATTGATTTGGTAAGTTTGTTACTAAGCTTATGATTGTGACAAATTATTTATGAAATTGATAAAATAGTACAAAGTACCCCTCAAATTGATGAATGTGTAAAAATTTAGAAAGAAACATCTTCATGAATATAAGATGACATGCTCTGATTATCATTCGAAATTTTAATATGTTCTTTTAAATGAACTAATATAATGTGTGCGACGATGCTTTCGTCCAAATTTTAATAACCATCATCGATTTAGAGATACTCTATAAAACTTTATTAAATTTTGTCAATCGAGAAAAGTTTAGAGGGCCGATGCGCTTACTACCCTAAGTAATTTTCCACATATACTTAATCAAGTTTCAAAGCTAAAATAGTAGCTACTTAATCCTACCAAAGTACAAGTACCAAAGAGAAAACTTTTGCAAACCCCTTTTTAATGTATAGAGAAAGGAAGAATTGCATTCCAAGATCATGTGAAGATGAGAATCCACATTCTTCTTCTATCTTACTCTTAAGGATTGAGTAAGGCATCACTTTGGTGGAAAGAAAACCTATATACTCCCCAACACGTTTGCGGTTACATGACTCTTTTTTGTTTTCTTCTTCTTCTTTTTTCAAAGGTTTCTTTACGGGAAACCATTAAAGAAAAAAAAAAGAAAAAAAAAAAAAGAGTAAAGAGTAAAGAAAAATTTCCTTTAAGTTCTTTATCAGAGATTTCATTAAAATTGTTCGTCTAGAAATTTCTTGAAAAGCTAATAATATATTCTTCTTTCCATCGGAATAAGAGGGATGTTATGTTCATTACCAAAATTGTTGAAGAGAAAACAAATAAAAGGAAGCTATCTCTTTCTGATTAGAGGTTACGTTGATAATCAGATGAAGAATTAGACCCAAAATTATGATACATTCTGAAAAAATAAAACGACATAAAAAATACTGAAATTACTAGTAGTTCTCTCACAATGACAATTGCCTAAGATGTAACCCCATAAGGGTTGTGAAAGGGAGTAAATGCAGCTTGCCAATAGGTTGGTAATAAGTTCCTTTTCTTGGTACTATCTTAGGCTTTAGCTGAAATTAGTTTTTCATGAGTAGCCAACCTATACATCTCAAGGAAAAAAAAAAAAAAAAGCCATTTTTAAGTTTATTTCAATGGGTTTGTTCCAATAAGGGGCCAGAGCCTCCTAACTAGATGGTGCTTTTTCTCCAGCCTTTTTCAAAATCTTGACAATTAAGTAATTATTACTATCTTCTACAACTAGCCTATGTTAGGCACCAATGTTGACAGACAAATATGGGATGGTAAAATGTTATTAGTTTAACTCTTATGTACTATTTAGAGGTTGACTTTGGGCCTTTGTTGCAACGGATATAGTCAAGTCGGGTGAAATTGGTCAAATGATCATATAAAATTTTGTCTTGTAGATGATTATTAGCTTGCGTTGGTTCGCCGATGAAATTTTTAAGTTGAAATTAGTTGACTTTTGAAAAATTAATTATTAATTTTATTCAATTTTTAAGGGAAAAAAAACCGAATGAATAAATACAGTTTATTGAAGTTAAACTAAAATGCAAACGAAAAAACTAGTTAATAGAGTTGTGCAAAACTGGGACAATTTTGGAATCATTTAATGTGGTTTGGTGTTAATCTAATTTTACAATTACATATGTAATCTTTCACAAAAAATAATAATAATAATAATTATATGTCTATAAAAATAAAAAAAAAGAAAAAGAAGAATTATATTTATAATAAGTGCCACGTAGTGCTAGGCCTTTCAGAAATAAATAGTTGTAAAACAATATTTACTAGTGATATCTGCATTTAAAAAATGAGAATCTCAACCATACTTTAATCAAGCTTGATTTGCGCCAGCTCAATATTTGAAAATCGAGACCACTCAATTTGAAATTTATAACCACAGATAAGAGATTATATCTATTTTTTCCCTTTCCGTGTATATATATATATATATATATATATGTTCAATACTCGAGATGAAATTCCACAAAGATCTTTTTTTCTTCCCTCTATATATAAAAAGATTAATCTGAAAATAAAAAATTTAGCCATTGGGTAAGAAAAGTAGAGAATAAGTCATGATTCGTGAAGAAAGGTAAGAATATACGTGAAACAGAATAGAAAAGAACTAAGCAAAGGATAGACTAGAGGAAGACTTATTTAAAATTTGTATTACCAAAAAAATAAAATAAAAAATAAAAAAACGATAAACGATAAACGAAATCATATCATAATAAGATATTCATTGTAGTTATAATTTTTGAGGCCGTTTAAACTGCAATACCTATAAATAAAAGCAAGCAATAGAAACACATGCACTTCTCTTTTAAGCAATCTCGATTCTCACCAAATGGAACGACAATGGGCAAACCTATGCTGTCATTCTCTTCTTGCATTTTTCGTTTTTGTGTTTTTATGTGCTGAGGCTTTGTCATCTGTGAGAGCCGAGGACGGATACATATCGGCGGTGGGCGACCCCGGAATGCGAAGGGACGCCCTGAGGGTGGCGATAGAGTCATGGAATCAGTGCAATGAGGTCGGCGAAGAAGCTCCTCTCACCGGAAGTCCAAGGCATGCCGATTGCTTTGACGTCTATAGAGCACCTTCACTTTCTAAAGGTTCATGGTTTCTTAACTAATAATTCCATTACTTTTGTTTCTGTTTCGTTCATAATCTGTCCCAATATTTCTTCGAATCGTGGCATGACAAAGATTATTATATATACAGTTTTGAACTCTATACCTTGTGTTGTAATCATATATAAATTTACTGCTATTTTTTTTATTTATTTCACATTTAAGTTATTTGTCTTGAAAATCCATTTGCTGTTAGAATTTTTTGTTTGTTTCATATGGCATAAAACTACACATTCACATAATCATAAGAAGAAAAATGTGTGCGAGTTATGTTGGCCTTAACGCGTAATTTGTTACACATTTCACAGAAACCAATTGTTCGCTTTGCGACAAGATTCCTTACTTGTTAGTCCACAGAGTCACGCCGGAGGAAAACAAGTTGAGGACAGGAGAGTATTTTCTAGGACTCTCAATGGACGCCCTATTCAACGCGGACCTTTACGCTGCTGAAAAAGAACTCTATTTAGGCTTCAAATGCCAAGTTGAAGACTTTCCGAATCCATGGCAGTTCTGGATGATTATGCTCAAGAGCGGGAACATGGACACTTATGCAGCCAAGTGCCCCGAAAACGGCGTCAAAGTGGGACCTTTCGGGCCCGACGATCGCTTCCCCTGCTTTGGACAGGGGTGCATGAACCAGCCGTCTATTTTCCATGACTACACCAAATTGGAGGGTCCTAACAGGACTACTCTTAAGGGGAGGTTTTTTGGGTCATGGGATTTGGATGTTAATTACGATTTAAGCGGAGGATTAGCGCGAAATGTTATCGATAATATTTCGTACCATTCTGTGACATGGGAGAAGGAGATTGGGAAGGGAAGTTGGGTTTTTCATCACGTCTTGAGGACTTCACTCAACTATCCTTGGTTGATGCTTTACTTGAGATCTGATGCCACTCAGGGGCTTTCTGGTGGATACCATTACCCCACAAGAGGGATGTCCAAAATTGTAAGTACCTCCTGTCCCTCTAATACCGATCCACGAATTTGTCGTTTTATTTTATTTTATTAGTAGGTGTTTAAAAAAGCTATCGCATAATTTAATATTAAAAAGCTACCTATATACGGATGAAAATATGAAATTTATCATCATTGAATTTAGTTTAATAAAATTGAGATAAAAATTGGGACCCAGCTACTTTTTCATTAGGTTATGTATTTGTTGATTAGAAGTGAACTAAATTGTTAATTTGGTCGGTGGAACTCGGAAAATGATGACTAGATATTGAGTTTGTTAGAATGTTTTTGAGTGGGACTTTTTAACATTTCCTTGCAAGTGAAGTTTTTGATCCGTACTTTCCCTTGGTTTCAAATTTGGTGACTTGAATTTGAGTTTTGAGAGAAGATGAATACACTTTTTCCATTATTCAACTTTAACGGTTCTAATTTTCATGATCTATTAGTTTAATTCTTAGATATAGTCAAATTAGTATTAAATATATATAATTTCATTACAGCCCCCGGGATGTCGACTCGTCACATCCAGAGGTTGAAGATGGTCCCAAGGGTTTGGTTGTTGGCCGATTCAAGTGGAACGTGATGAGTTGGGTTTAGAACATCCTGAAACAGTTTGGTTCCCATCTGATCAAGATTAAAGTAGTTAATCTAATTATAATTTGTTTCTCGCTTCGTCAGCTTCCTAACCCAATTTATGCAACACATATAAAACGATATAAATACAATATATAATATCGACCACAACAGATTCACCAATTGTGTTAGTCAATTATTTGACATGTTTTGGAGTTTCAATTAGTAGTTTTTTTTTTTTTTTTTTTAATTTCAAAATTGGTTGTTATTCTCACTACTATATTATTTTTCTGCGCGTAAAAACTTTTGACTTGCTTGTGGAATTGTGAAAGCTTATTTTTTTTTTCTCTCTCGTTATTAGTGTCATCTCATCTTCTATTTTTATTATTTATAAAGATAATATTACGCAGAAACTGATGTTGGTTATTTAGTACATGCACATTCATAAATCAATTACCTTGTGCATGCATGCATGCAGATTCCAGAATCACCAAACTTCAAAGTAAGATTAACCCTCAACGTGATCCAAGGCGGGGGTCCCAACAGCCAATTCTACTTGACCGACATCGGCAGCTGCTGGAAGAACGACGGCAGGCCTTGCGACGGTGACGTGACCTCCGATGTCACCCGATACAGCGAGATGATCATCAATCCCAACACGACGTCCTGGTGCAGCCCCGACAACCTTGGCCTCTGCCCGCCACTCCACACCTTCCCCAATGGCACTGTCGTCCACCGGAACGACACCTCTCGATTTCCTTACTCTGCCTACCACATGTACTGCTCCCCGGGGAACGCACAGCACCTTGAGGAGCCTTACAGCCCGTGTGATCCCTACAGCAATCCTCAGCCGCAGGAGATTCTCCAGATTCTGCCTCACCCTGTTTGGGGTGATTATGGTTATCCCACAAGACAAGGAGAGGGTTGGATTGGGGATCCAAGAACTTGGGAACTCGATGTTGGGAGGTTGTCTCAAGCACTTTATTTTTATCAGGTTTGATTTTTTTCTTTTTTTTTTTTTTTACCCCCTCTTTAATTTTAATTTTTAGGTGATAACTTTTAATTGGTTGAGTAGTAACAAGTTACATTTAGTTTTTAGTTTTTTTTTTTTTTTTTTTTTTTTGAAGGAACTTTTTATTCAATATTGAAGATAGGGATTAATACCTTTTGATTGATCTTGCAGGATCCAGGAAGTCTGCCGGCTAAAAGAAGATGGACTTCTATAGATTTGGGAACTGAGATTTATAAAGACCCAAATCAAGTTGCTGAGTGGACAATTACCGACTTTGACATCCTTGTACATAAATTTTGAAGACCTTACTATTTTACCTTTTAATGACAGAGATTAGGATTTTTTTTTTTTTTTTCTTGGATCATTCTTGAAAGTTTAGCACATTGTTTGCCCATCTTAGTGCTTGGGTTACTATAAAGCAACAATTAGTTAGTTCTATTTCTTCTCTCGTTTCACTGTTTTTTGAAAATTTCAAGTCTATAATTAGTCGTACCAGCTGTTACAGCTCTAATTTTATTTCTCTTGATAGTGGCCAATTTACATAAACACAGCACTAACTTTTTATCACCATGATAATAATATAGAATACTTAAAATCTCAAGAAATATGATGTTGGCTTGATTCGGTGATATCAGAATAAGGAACCGGTGAGAGTAAAAGCATTCGTAAGACAAATATTTTGTTTAGTATCTAAAGAAATGCAAGTTTTAGGCTTTTTAAACTTATCTGATTAATTAGCATCCATTAACCTTGTAATTAATGTGGTATTTGGTTCGTAGGTTTGAACCAAAAGTTTCAATTTTTTTAAAATAAATTTTATAAGAGAAAATATTGTCGCAAAATGTGAGTAAATAACCGACATCTTTCGTGTCAAGTAAATGTTGAGAATGGGGATTCGATATGTTGTATGATTAATTTCTGACCATTACTTTTGCTTGATCAGGCTGGAAGATCATTGAGAATTCCTAATTTAAACTGCATATCTGTCGCAGCTCATGACAGAATAGAATCTACTTTTGGTATAATATATCTGGCATATTACTTGAATATCCAAAATAGAAAACAAAAAATGTGTACTTATATTCTGCACTTAAATAATTTGTTGAATTTCTACTGTACTGTCTATTTATTATTAAGCACTCTGACTTTTGCTGCTGCAAAAGGAGGAGGAAAAAAAAAAAAAAAAAAGATGCTCGGACCAATAAAATTGTGGAAAAGGTTGTTTACCAGGTCTGTTTTAAAAAACTTTGGAGAATTTTCGGAGATGGGATTTGAGCATCTTAACATTCGACGACATTTGGCTACAAAACACCAGAATAAATTTTCCTTTTTTAATTCAAAAAAAAAAAAAAAGAAGAATATTAGAACTTTTCAAGTTGCTTTAATATTTAAGAAAAGTCCCAAAACTTTCCCTCTCTTTTAGTTTTCAACCAACACTTAAAAGAACATCTTGATTATAATACAACCACAAGACCAGCACAGGAATCTGAGAATCTTTAAACTTAAAAAAAGTGATTTACATGATAATGCTAAGGTTCTACAAATCTTATAAATTGAATTCTTTAAGCAAAAAAAAAAAAAAAAACCCTAAAAATAGAATTCAAATCTTGACTAGGAAAGAGGAATCACCCAAATGACAAGACAAAGTGACCTTCCTTGTTAAACATTCTTGAACTAAAATTCTATCTCTAAACAGCCTTCCCAAGCTAGCACTTTCTGTTAAGATAAAATTTTTATAATTTTCAAACTCCTTTGTTTCTAGGAATTAGAATCTCCTATTTATAGTACAGATAGAAAGTCATGTTTAACTGTTGGATTAAATTTTTAATGATCTAATTTATGATTAGAGCAATTTTGTGTCATGTGCTGTAAAATTTTAAGGTGGATCATCTTAGATTATATCGTTAAAAAATTAATTCAATAATTAAAAAACAGTTCATCCTAATAATATAAAATAACAAGTTCTACCTTAATACACTTTATATGCCTTTATGCCATTATAATGATAGAGCCACATATAACTTCAAGTGTTATGTATCACCACTTAAAATTCGAAATTTTATTTGTTATATTTGAATTTCTTAAAAAAAATTTAATTGTGCTCCTATTTATTATAAAAAATAGAGTTATGCCTTTATTCAATAACTAAGATTTTGTTTGGTATTAGAATTTAACTCTAACTAAACTATATTTTTTCACCTCAGTTTTTATTTTTTTTTTTCTGAAAAATCAACAAAATTATAACTATTTTTTAAAAATTCAATTAATTTCAATTTAAAAATTTTCATCTCCAACCGACGAATCAAATACAAGATAAAACTAAATATTAAATTCTCCTCAAGTAAAACCGATCTCTTATATATTATTTTCGTAACGTTTAGTACTGAAAAATTTTCTGACTCCATCTTCATTTTTACTCTCTGATTAATCCAAGTAGTTTAAAAAAAAAACACACACACACACAACAACAACAACAAATTTTGTTTTTCGGAAACCAAAAAAAAAAAAAAAAAAAAAGGGAAAAGGGAAAAGGGAAATTAGCGAATTTTCATTCCTCTGCCTTTCCTTTAAATACGATTTCAATGCTTGTTTTCATTTTTCTAGTATCTGTCACTTTCTATGTGATACAAAGTAGTAGTATTATACGAACTCTCAACCACCAAAGATTCAAAAACATATATTTATTATGCAAAGACGTACCATTTTAGAATTTGAATTAAATTTTTTAAATTAGAGTTAGTTGATTTTTTAAAAATTAGTTATAATTTTTTAAATTAGAGTTGATTGATTTTTTAAAAATTAGTTATAATTTTTGTTGATTTTTCATTAAAAATAAAAAATAAAAATACAGTTTAATTTGAGTTAAATTAATATGACAAATAAAGCATTAGTTGTTTTATTTTTTTTAAAATTTCCCATTATTCCCAAATATTCATTTTTTTTTTGTTTTGCTGAGAAAATGAAACAGAGAGAAAGGACGTGAGTGGGAGGAGAGAGAGAGAGAGAGAGGGGTTTTTGTTTTCGCCTTTGGAAAAATTACAGAGAAAGTAAGACGTGGAAGAGTTGGTGGGTAAGAATGTGTGGTGCAAGGCTTGACTTTTTATATTAATTAGTACAAATTATGTTTGGTTTTGCTTGAAATCCACTTTACATGTATAATTTTGAGTCAAATCCGAGCTAGAATATATTTTTCGGAAAAAATAATATAAAGTTTCATGATTAATGTTAATCATGAGGTTTTCTGTAATTAATCCATTCTCGTCACACTTGTGACAGTTTTTCACATTTCTTTTTTTACTCATATTATTGTTCACGTTAATTTGATTTATCTATTTCTTACCACATCTATTCTATCTTAATTCAGACTACTCCCACATAATTATTTATTTCCTAACTCAAGCAAATCCGATCTCAACATATGACATCACTACACATGCATATTTCTACATTCAACGAAAACACTTGTTTCTTCTCCCTCTCTCTTTTTTTTTTTTTTTTTTTTTGGGGGTTACATATTGTTATAAAAACTAAATATTAAAAGCATTTAAAACCTTACAAACCATGTGTATATTATCTATATATAATGATCCACTGCCTTCCATATATTCTCCAATTTGCTAATGCTTGCACATAGATATCACATCACTACAATATTCAATCTCATTTTTCAAGTAATGTTGTACACATTTTATAGGCGTTTTACAAAGTTCATATACTACTAATAATCCCTTCTCCTTCCACTGCTCCCAAAAATAAAACTCCAAAACCGGTTTTTTCTTTTGATAATCCGTTTGTGACAATATTTCTCATAATTTTGTACAAAACATTCCACCTTTGTTACAATCTTATACAACCACTCAAATCTCTTTTCACACTATCATATCCACTCTTCCAACGGCGTGTGCAAAATTACCATTCACGTCCTAAAGCTTCTTATTTTAGGGATTATTTAATGTTTCATTTCATTTTCAACTAAACTATAGTCTTTTTACTTTTTTTTTTTTAAATCAATTAAAATTATAATTAATTTTTTAAAAATTATCCAATTCTAACTTAAAATTTTTAACTCCAATCAACAATGGAATGGAAGCTTATTTTTCTTGGGCTGACAACATCTGTTTTTCTTTTTTTTTTTTAACTTTTCTTTCACCGACACCGACTGCTTCTTCCTTCATAAAACTGACGACTTCTCAGGCTCTTCGCTGACCAATCTACAAGCCATTTAGCTGCCGTAGTCCGCCAGTGCCCAGTGGTGTATACAAGAGCCCGCTATATATATATATATATATATAAATATTAGTTATTACCCAATGGTTTACTCCTTGGTCCTTTGCTAATACAAATTATACAATACATAGTAAGAGGCAGTGTCTGTGTCAATCTTAATTATGACTTATCTAATTCGAAGGCCAAAAACTAGCCTTTGTTGCAAAATACTATAATTGATGAACATGAACAACCATATAAAACAGAAAACTTTACTGATCACTGATCAGACAAACCATAAATGTTTTTTTTTTTTTTTTTTTAAATTTGAATGGACCATATGAGCCCCACCTGACAAATAGACAAATCAAGAGCTACAAAAATGTCACCTTACAACATCTGCAAGTGGTGGTGTTCATTAAATTCCCTCCTCATGCTGGCAAGAAGCGAGTCACCTCAACGATATTCAATGACACTTTTCATCGAGACGGACAAAAAACCAACCTTCATATTTAAGATTCCCAAAAAAATTACCGAGCACTTAAACCTTTGATCACTAATCTACCATGGTAATTCATTACCACTAACCACCACACTCGAGGGTCTACAAGTGGTTCTTATTAACACTTCTTTCAATTTTAATTGTTTCAGGAGAAGACCTCTGCATGTTTGTTTATTTCTTATGCCCAAAAGAGAATCAACTGTAGAACTTCAGTTTTCCAAGGTTGTTCCTTCATAACAAGACCTTGGGAACCCAAGAAAAAATCAAGCTGAGCTACTTTTATAGTTTCTTTCCTCTCACTTTTTGTTTTGTCTTGTTTTTTTGTTTTAATTTCCCCTCCTCTTGTACCCCCATTTATTTATTTATGTAATATAATTATAATTAAGAAAAAAAAAAAAAGAAAAGAAGAAAGGCTACCAAAGATATAAAGAATGATGGTTGTGATGTTATTATCATTAACAGAGCTCTTCATCTATCCTCCAACTTCTCCCCAACCCCCAACCCCCCCCCAAAAAAAAAAAAAAAAAAAAAAAAAAAAAAAAAAAGCTCTCAACAGCAACCAACAGTTAAATAACTGTTCATGGGATTTATTGCATCAGACAGGACTCCAATTCCACTTGAGGGTTTGTCCATCAACTTACAATACCTTCCATTCAATATGATGCTGGTGAAAGGAAAGTGCGTGTCCCACCATCACGCCCTTATTATTTCTATTACTGGTGCTCTTGATTATTTCTAATTTGATGCTATCGATTACAAGAAAGATTCTGCCTCTAGTGGGTCTCCCTTCCCTTCCCTTCCCTTCTCAAATAGCTAAAAAAGAAGAAAGGCTTTCAATGCATTGCATGCCCGACAATGCGGCGGCAACATACCACTACAACGGGATTCGCATTCATCATCGTCGCAACTGAGATTGAACATTCACAACATTTGCAATTATTCTGTAACTACATATTTTTTATGGTGCTTGACTGACGGGATGGGATGGGATGTGATGTGATGAAACAGACTGATTTGATGGCATTTTGACACGACTTTTTGAGACTTGAAATTCAAAGCCAATAAAATGAAAGAAGAAAATTTTGAGCAAACGTTGCATCACAACTTGTCATATTCCACCGGTAGTTTTGTCTTCATAAGGTTCACATTACCGTAATACCCTGTTAACTCACGTTTGAATCTCGAATAAAGAAAGTCTTTAGTCTAACAACAAAAGTCATCTTCCCATAATTTTCAAAGATCATGAAGTTCTGCTAATTTCCAAGCACGAGTAAAGAAGAATCTGCTTTCCTGACTACTACCCTATTAAAGTGTTTTTCACGTTTGATTATTTCCAAAAACCATAATTGAACACATTTGAAACTTGAATCTACAAAGTGTCTGGTGCATTCGACTTTGCTCCTATCGGAATTCAACTCCTGTGTCCCCCTATTTCTATCGCCTTCTGTAAATGTCTACTAATATCATGACACAGTCAATTAAAATGTAACATCAATTTATTGATGTATTGTGATTTTATTAGAGCGACACAAAAGGAACACGAAAAAGAGGACATACGAACCAGATCCAATATTGCGTGGTATCATTATTCAAGGGGTCTTTTAATAAGCAGCCACCATTTCAAAGCCAAATCATATCATGAGTTCATGTAAACCAATAGTACAGGATCTAAATTATCACTGAATCAATTAAGTGAATACCCTTATTATTACAAAGTTCTTCACTTGGAGCCCTTACGTTCATAAAACAAAGCAACAAAGTTGAGAACAACCTAGTGAAAATGCACTTTCTCACCAGCCATATTGATCTTTTAACATATTTGTGTGACGCTTAATTCTGGGTTTCTAAATCATTGGATGGTATACAAGTATATAAACTGAAATCCAATTGCTCAACAGTACAGAAACATTGGCTTGAAAGCACATTTTATATGGTATTCCTATAACTTTCTTTATGACCTTAGAATATCAATGAAAGAATTTTTTTTTTCTTTTTTTAAATATATCCAGCAAAAATGGGAGCATATTTAGGCATGGAATACAACATGTGGGGTGGATGTTTACCATTACAAAACGGGCACTGAAAGGGACATTGGCACCGAGACGTCGCTTGCGAAACCTGAATCCCTTGTTGCGGCTGAATTGCCTGCGAAAGCGTATCCTACACCGAGACCGCCAAAATGCATGATTGCATTCTCGCACCTCTGGAACTCTCTGGCAAGAGATGCTGCCTTTCTTCTCGCCCGCTTTGTACCGGTAAACAACAAAGTCTGAAGCAAACCAGCCAGTGATGGTGCCTTAACTACCTTCTCTTTTGTGGCTGCCCCGCCACTCCGGCATAACTCTAGCAATGCTGCAACTGCATTCTCTTTTCCCTTTGGTGTTCCACAACGCATCATCCCAATCAAGCCTGCAACTGCCATTTCTTCTTTCCCAACGGCTTCAGCCCCAATTGGCTGCCTTACAATCAAGGCCAATGCGCCTGCTGCTTCTTCCGCAACGCCTTCATTTTCCAATGCACTTACGAGTGCTGTCACTGCCCTTGCCTCTATCATTCTCGAGCAGTTATCTGTATGTGTTGACAGATTAAACAAAGCCGTAACAGCATCCTTCTTTCCTCTTGGAGTGCCTTCTCGTAGTAAACCTGCCAAGGCTTCGACCGCCCCTTGCTCGTCTGCTATTCTCTTCTTGTAGTCGTGAACTGCTGAGAGGCTAAACAAGGTTGCCGCAGCATTTTCCTTAGCCTCTGTCGTGTGCCCAAACCTGAGAACCTCAACAATGGACTCTAAGCACCCTTCTTCATCCATAATTCGGCTTTTGTTTTTGTCATAGATGGAAAGATTGAGCATTGCAGTTACAGAATTCTCCTGTGCAACCGGGTTCAGAGATGAGAGTATTGTTCGTAGATATGGAATTGCCCCAGCTTCTGCAATGAATGCGCGGTTTTCCCGCCCTGTTTTTGCCAATAAGCGTATCTCACGAGCAGCTACAGTCTTCGCAACCTGCGATCCGTTTGCAAGCTGGTGAATTAGAAGCGCTGCCGTTGCTCTGTTAGCTTCGAGAGCAGCCTTAGTGGGGGAAGCTGCGGCAAAGATTTCTGCAGACGTATCTGAACACTCTGGCGGGTCATATGGAATTCCATGAGCATGGCACCACTGCATAATCAAATTCCTCAAAGCTCGATTCGGAACAAGACGGGTGTTGATGAGCATCTGCCCTGTCTTCGGGCAAGTGCAGTGCCCTTCTTCCATCCACCTGGAAATCGCACTCCGATCATACGTCTGCCCTGTAGAGATGATCACCGGGTCTCTCATCAAATCCAATGATATCGGGCAACAAAAGTCTTTCGGGATCGTTATAAAGGTATCCGCAATTTCTTGCGAAATCAGCCCCTTCCTCGGCTTCTTCTGACTCCCACTTCCGAATTCTACTTCATCCTCCTCAAACCCGATAAGTAAAAACCTGCAATATCTTGTAAGTGCCACAAAACCATTAAGCACCCCAACTGTAGGCTCAATATCTCCCTCATGATTAACAATCTGCTCCTCCAAAAACTCAATTTCATTCCTACAACTCTTGGCATCCCGAATCTGCAATCGCTCGGCGAGAAAGAACCGCAACTCTGCCGAATCGGGAATCTTCCCATTCTCAAATTCATCAAGGAAAGAAAAGAACTGAATCCTCAGCGCCTCATCGCCTTTATCGATAAACAACTGGGACCTCCTCGACTGCCGCCGCAAAAGCTCGATTTGCTCCCTAACATCCTCGCCCAATTCGACATCCGCCATCGGAAAAACATCCAAAAGCGTCGAAATTTCCTGGTTCAAATCATGAAAATGGCCCGAAATCGAATGATTCTGAAGCAAAAGCCACAACTTACTCGACTGCGCGCAATAATCAAGGAGTATTTTGGAGCGATACAGGAGCAAGTAAAGCTCTTTCAAGCAGAGCACGGCCGTCCATGGCAGACACATACCCGAATCCCTCAAATACTCCAACAGGACGAGAAAAACCTCCATTTTCCTCACCAGCGACCGGGAATTCTTCCGCTGAAAGAAAAACGAGACGTCGGAGAACGACGAGACGAGCTCGGCGGTCAACGACGCTAGGGTTTGCACGAGAGCGACGTCGGTAAGATCCACCGGAGCCAAAAACGCCTCCAGAGAAGGGGACCTCCGCCGCCGCAAGGAGGAAAATATCGCCGCCGAAGCCATCCAAAAATCCGAAAAACGAAAATCCACAGAAAAGACTTTCCCTTTATCCAAACAACAAAATCAGAACTTTCTCTCAACCAACAAAACGAACTCCGATTTCGCCGATTACCCACCCAAATTTTATCCCTAACCTCCCCAGACAGATCTTCAAGAAACAAACTTTTTAAAAAAAAAAAAAAATCGAAGGAGAAATGCAGAAAAGGAAAACAGAATGAAGACTATGAAACAGTCTTACTCTTCAATTTCTCTTCTTCTTGTTTGTTTGGTCGATGTTTTGTTTGGTCGATGTTTGAATCTTCAAAGGAAAGGGGAAGAAATTAAAAGAAGGAAAGAAATATAGAGGAATGAAAAATTCCCCAAACTTGTGAGCCTGAATTTCCTTTCCTTTTTTTTTTTTTTTTTTGGGTTAATTTTTTTTTTTAATTGAATTTAATCTCTGGCCGATTCCGCGTCCTCTAAAAAGGAAGGACTGAATTTCGGAGACTTTTCCTTTGCCTTTCAGTTTCCCTCTCTCTCTCTCTACAACTCTCTCTCTCTAAAACTTTCTCTCTCTAGGAATTTCGATGCAGCCTTCGTGAAAAGGACTCCAATGGCTTTGACGGATAATTTATTCAGATTCCTGACCGTCCGTTTCGTCTTCCTTCCTCCCACTCTACTAGTTACTCACCCCCCCCCCCCCCCCCTTTTTTTTTTTTTTCTTTTTCTCCCTTCGTTTTGTATTTTTATGCAAAAACTATGAAACATTCCTTCAAAAAAATAATGATAATAATTTACATCATATACATAGTTTAGATTTTTTTTTTTTTAGAAATACATAATTTAGATTTATTTATTTAAATATTTAGGATTTAGTCTTCAAATTTCAAATGTTTATCTAATTTCCTGATAATTATTTGATTATTTTTCTAACAATTATCTGATTAGTTTCTTTATTTTTCAAGATTTAAATTGTTCCATTAGGGTTACTATTGTAAACATTATTTATATTCAACTTATTCGTAAACACTGTTTATATTCAGTTTATTAAATGAAAAAGATAACGTTATAATTTCCACAATTCAATAATACAAACATGATTCGGGATCTTTTAGAAGAAAAACAATAATAATTTAGGGAAATTAAAATGTGCATATTATATGAACAAAAATCGTAAGGAAATTTTTTGGATGTTAATATTAATCGGTTTTTATAAGAATTGTTAGATCAACATGAACTACGTGTGGGATAGCTCATAATCATAATTATTAGAGAAGTGACGTTCTTGTAGAATTTCCCTAACGTTATATGAACACAATTTTGTTATGCTTTGACCAAAAAGGACAGACATTTCGGTTGGAATTACGGCCTAGACTTGGACTTGCGGGTTCGTTTCGTACTGCCTTCTATTAAAGAGCCCACAGTGACCCGGCGCTATATAATTTAATAAATTATGTGATCTCCAACCGCACGCACAGTGTGTGAATACAATATATATATATATGTCTGTATATATGGAGTTATCAATATATATATATATATATATGGGATTTGGAGACAACTACATGAACTTGCAATATTTTTCAATATCTTGATATAAGATCAACTTTTCTTGATTTATTTTTAGTTTTTACTTTAAAAGAATTTAACTAGTAGAGATATGCACCGTTTTTTTTTTTTTTTTTTTTTGGCTTTCGAGTGGGGGCTCTAGTTTTTTTTTTATTTTTTATTATTCTTTTTGGAGAAACAAGTAGTTATTATTATTATTATTATTATTCACATCATTAGGGGGAGTGACAGCCGAGAGGTTAATTGTTTTTGTAATTACAAGAGAAATTGTATCATTTATCTAAAAAGAAAAAAAGAAAAAAGAAGAGAAATTGTAACAACTTTTTTTTTCTTGAAAAATAATAATTATATTCTAAATCAAGAAAATACAAACATCAATGGTTGAAATGATCTAAAAACATAAGAAAATTTAACTCCAATTACAGATTGGTTCCATCAGTAAGTTCTAATGAAACATACAAAAAAACATATACTGGATTCCAATAACGGAAAATTGAAAAGACACACCAATTATAGAGCACACATATGACTCTTTCAACAACACTACTACAATTGATGAAAAACTCCAATCGATTGAGACCAAGAAACCTATAGTAAAAAGATCACCACCAACAATGCGTAGAAATAACTCTAACAGATTTGACATACATTCAATACGAGAGGGTGAGAAGACCACCTCTGTTATTACAAAATATAAATAAAAACGTAACAAAAAAAATACATCTACATGACGAAAATATTATCGTCTTTATTTCAAACAAACAACTATCACAAATAGGAGAAAAAACCCCAACTCCATGGATAACACATCTGGTGACAAGCTAAACTACATGACTAAAGAGATCAAAATGTATCCCTTCCGACCACGAAGTCATCTTGTCAAAACCATCATCGTGGAGTCTAAAAGCATCTTCTCTAAAGTCGGGAATACGGTAACCAACTAAAGATGACTCTAAAAAAAATATAAATGGTATAAATCCTAACAATAGAGATAGAATTATTTGGGGATAGTAATGATAAAACCGAAATTGTAACAACCAGTAGTGAATATGTACGTCTAACTTGTACAAAAAGTTAGTAAAAAGTTAAGTTGAATATTACACTACCAAAAAGAATGCGTTTTATAAATGACATATCACTTTTTAGTCAATAATTATCATAATCAAGAGCCACCCAAATTAGTACATTTTATAATAAAGTTTAATATAAAATTAATGTTACATTACATCTACAATTAGTATATTTGAAATTATAATAATATATTATCAGTAGAAACATACATTGTATTTTTCTATATAAGAATTTTCCCAAAAGGCAAAAGAAATTTAAAAGGAAATGCCTTTTTATTCAGTTTTACTCACTAATATATCGTGTCTACTTTAGAAAAGGTCATTTTCTCATATTAGAATTTAATAAAGAAGATTATAATAATTTTTCACCCATATAGGATGTGGATGAGTGTGCCATCACGAGGAGTGTTATTTTATTTTATATTTGGTAAAGTATGGGTTGAAGAGTTAATTATCTCCTTCTTATGATTGCTTAATATTTTTTTTAATTATATTTAGAGTAATTGGTCTAAATAATCCCTGAACTCTTTCAAATGTGACGATTTGGTTTCTGTTTTTTTTTTTTTTTACCTAGATGACCCTAAACTCTCAGTTTTTTGGCCGTTATGGTCCTTTCCGTCCAAATCTGTTAACTTATAAGGATATTTCAGTAATTTAACAATAATTAATTTAATAAAAATTTTAAAAAATCATTAAAAAAAAGTTTCCTCTCATTTATCTCTCTCCTCTGCTCTCCTTTCTCTCTCTCTTCTCAAAACCCAATTTGGGGGGAGGAAACTAGATCTAAAGAAGAGAGGGGCAGGAGGGCATCGGCGTCGCGGTGGGAGGAAGGGCCCAAAAACCCAAATCACGAATTGGGGGGAGGGGGGAACCAGATCGGAAGGAGAGAGAGGTGGGGGGACATCGGCGTCGCGGTTGGGGAGGGGCCCAAAAACCCAGATTGTGAATTTAGGGAGGGGGTGAACGAAGGCAAGAAGGGGGAACCTAGTCGCAGGGTGGGGGCAAATGGCGGCGGGAGGGGGGAGGACCCAGTCGCTGAGGGGCAAGCGGCTGCAACTGGGAGGCGGCAAAACTGAGAGAGGGAATAAAGGGGCAACCTAGTTGGAGTTGGTGGGGGAGCAGACCGAGAGAGAGGGGTGAAGGGGTTGGGCAAAAACATAGAGAAAAAGAGGGGGTATTTTAATCATTTTAGTATAAAAATTAATCAGTTTAGTATAAAAATTAGTCGGGGTTGGTGGGGGAGCAAACCGAGAGAGAGATGGGGTTGGGCAAAAACATAAAGAAAAAAGGGGGTATTTTAGTCATTTTAGTATAAAAATTATTCATTTCAGTAAGATTCTGTTAGAAATTTAATAAACGTAGATAGAAATGATTAAATTATTATTTTTTTTAAAGAGTTGAGGGTTAATATGATAAAAAAAATAATGATTAAAGTACCAAGAGTTGGGGGATTATTTAAATGAATTACCTTTTATATTTATTTATTTATTTTCTCCCTAAAGGCAATGGCAATGGCATTTGATTCAAAGGTTGACAAAGATAAAGAAGGTGGGCCCACTTGGCTTTATTTATAGGCGCGTGGAAAAAATGAAAGGATATAATTAAAAGGGGATTGGTAAAACCCATTTAAGAGGGGACTTGGGCAGTTTTAAAAGTACTTGTCCAAACTGCCCCCCCAAAAAAATAAAAATAAAATAAAAAATCCCCTACTTTTCCTTTGACTATAAAAAAAAAAAAAAAAAAAGGAACGGTCTAACGCACAAGTTGACCCCAAAAAAGCGAACAACCAAAAAGACCTCCCTAATTAGTACGTACTCATAAATTATCTATATGTTTTGGAGTTTTGTTTGTCGGGATTAGCCGACTTTGAACCGTTCTTCGTGCAAACGCTATTAAAAGCCAATGCGGACGCTACACGTATACAGCTTTGCCAACATTTTAATGATCGTCGACTTTGAATCAATAAGCATTATTTTGAATCAAAAAGCATTATTTGACGAGTTAGTTAGAGTTTAAATTTTTAAATTAAAATTTATTAATTTTTTTAAAAAAATAAATATTAAGATGAAAAAATATAATTTAATTTAAGTTAAATTTAAATATTAAATGGATGTTTAATTAATCTTTTTCCTTTCCTTTAAAAAAGAAAAATGTTCGTTTGAAAAAATGATTAGAGTTGGAATTGAATTGCGAACTTAAATAAATCGTGATATAAAAATAATGTAAAAATTTTATATATGTTCGGAAAAAATATGCAATATGGATATTATTTCATTTTTCTAGTAATTCCGTATGATTAAAAAAAATATATTTCGACTTGAAATAAGGAAATTATAAATTTTTAAAATTTGAAGGTTTTTTTTTTATGAAAGAGAGATATAGTTAGATGCAGATTTAGAAGTTTTGTAGTTGAGTTAAAAATTTCAATTCAAACCAATGTAATAAACGCCCCCTAAAACTCTTGAACTAAAGAGAATGGGATTTTACTATTAAAAAAAGAAAGAAAGAAAGAAAGAAAAAAGCAGAGAGTTTGGGAATATTTAGGAAGGCTAGGGCATGTTACCACGGGTGGTGGTAACATTTAGTGATCGTGTATGTCTCTTTTATATATAATCTTCAGTCTAAATATCATATTTTAAATTATTACATCCTCATTTTAAGATATGTGTCACGTGTGATTTCACTGATTTGTCAATAAATAGTGAATAAGAGGGTGAAGATATCATTTATCTCTTTTCTTATTAAAAGAAAAAAAAATGATGAGCGAATGTGTTATATATATATATATAATTAATGATTAGAGAATTTAGTGTTATATTGTTAAGATTAGGCAAAAGTTAATCTTAGAAGAATTAGCTAAAACAAAGATTTGCGCCATTAGGCAAAAGGTTATGGCGAATGAGATTTAGGCACCACCTTGATTCGTTAAAATGTAACTTTATCAAAGAATCTTCAAATCCTAACTAGCTAGTACTTTATTTAAAAGTTCTCTAAGAATATGAAAAATTGGAAAGTACTCGACTCTCTCTCTCTTTCTCTCGTATAGATGTGATTTTGGTGCATGAAGAATAATATTTGTGATCTCGCATTATTATTATTATTATTATTATTATTATTATTATTATTATTATTATTATTTAAGATGAATTGTTATCTTGTACGTTAGATTAAGAAATTGTACAGATTTATTTCGGCCTGATAATATAAAAGCTAGAAGTCTATTATCTACATAATAGATAAGTGAGAAAATTGAACCTGTATATGTGATTGATGATTTCAAAATCATTCCAACTTATGCATCATAAAAAGAAAAATTAAACATAATTTTACTGTAGACTAAACTTGCAATCACAGGGGGAAATGAAAAACGTTAATATCATATTACAAGAAATTACATGCTTATTTATTGCATTTTTTTTTTTTTGGTTAAGAATTAGCACATTACATCTCCAAATCATATTTAATACAAAAGTAAAACATTTCTCGCTAGATGAAAGAGGAATTTTGGGATTACTTTTTTTACTAGATTAATTGATGTTTAATAGATATGTGAGTTTTTTTTTTAATATATCGGGTCGAATTAAATCAATTTTTACTGTCACGTTAGATTCTTTTTGTGGTCAATGACTTCAACTAGTAATACATTTCTTCTACTTGTATAAATTATTCCATCTTTTTATAAAATTCAACATCTAGAAGTGTCGTTTTTGTGATTAATTTCTTATTTCAATTTCAAGATAAAAGCAAGGGCAACCATAATCTTTCAAACAAAGAAAAAAAAAATACATAAAACAAAAAAAAAAAAAAAACAAAAAAGAACGAGGTTGATGAAGAAAATCATTCCACTAAACATATACGTATATATCTTGAGCCAAATATATATATATATATATGTACACTTATTTTTTTTATTCTTGAATATATATTTATTGAGAATTTTCTTTTAATTATAAGGACATGATAAAAATTTGGAAATTTAATTGCATGTGGTAAGCGGCTCGTGGGAGGAGAGGCTGGCGCTGTAGAGGTCCCAAAACTACACGGCTCCACTTGTCGTATTGTCTCGTCGTTTTGCCCTCAGAAGTACATTGCAGGCAAAACGACACCGATTTAACGTCATTAATTATTTAAAAGAGAGAGAGAGAGAGAGAGAGAGAGAATCCCAACACGTGTCCGTTGCGATCACGCCACGAAGAATGATGTCAACGCGTGACTGAGCGGGTAACAAAAAGTCAATGAAAGGAACGGCCCTACGTACGAAGTAAAACACTCCATCGTGTTTTGAGCTGTTTCCCAAATTAATATTAAACAAAAAAAAAAAAAAAAAAAAAAAACGACAATGACAGCGTCACCGTGGACTGTATCACCCGCTCCGCACTCGTATTATTATCGACGTGGCGCTTCGCTATTCGACAGACAGTTTAAGGTTGTTGATAAGACGGCCACGTTATTGATGTGCTGGATCCAGTGCGGTCGCTACCCGGTTAATTCTCGTATGCGTGGCCAGTTCTTGGCTACAGTGTTGCCACGTAAGGCTCACATCGGCGATTGCTTTTCATTAACCTCAAAATCCGTATATTTGGGGAGAAATAATAATAATAAATTGGATGACATCATTATTGTCAATTTAAATTTGTGATTTAAATTACGTTACTAGAGAAGCCACTTAATTGTACAAAGTTTTATAATTAAGAGGGGATTTGAATCAATACATTATTTATATTTAAATTAGTAATATCAATTAAGCTATTAGAGAAGTCATTTAATTGTATTAAAGTTTTGTTAAAGAGTGGCATTTCAAACACTGGGGGTACCATATCTGACTAATTAGTACCATTATTCCTTTCTCCTCTCTCCTCTCTCCTCTCTCTCTCTCTCTGCTATAAAAGAAGTTTCTTTTGTTTAGTTGTTGTATAATTATTCTTAAGATGTTAGATAAAAATTAGAAACTATGATTTTGCTTTTAAAAATTATAATCAGTTGATATTATTGTTTTTATGGTTAGATTAATTTTTCAACAATATAATCTATGATTAAGAATAATTTTATATTATACGATGTAAATTTTTAACATATACATTCACATATTATATCATTAAAAATTTAATATAACAATAATCGGTAACAATAAAAGTATAATTTTTTTTATCATAAATTTAACTTAGAACTAGTTAATTCCCCATTCAATCCTATATGCCACGTAATTGCTCTTATCCTTTTGTCGTTTGTTGTAATTTATCAATACTTTATCATTGAGAAAAATATAGCAATGCGCGTTCTTCAAAAGAGGTGCTTGATATTCAATGCAAATCGTGAAAGATCGTTGCCTTTTTTCAAAATTCAACCCACCTAATTCCCATATAACATAACTGCTCTCTTTTATTTTTATTTTTATTTTTATTTTATTTTATTTATTTTGTTTACGATTAGAATCATACTAAGTTTCTTATAATCTACAGCCAATCCAACTTATGTACTAGTTAATACAAAAAAGGAAGAAAAAAAATATCAATTGACCATGTGCAAAATAAATAAAAAAAATAAATAAACATTTTTATTTCACCAAGAGGTGGAATTTCCTATCAAACTAAGAGAGAGAGAGAGACAGAGAGAGAGAGAGAGTAGAGAGAGAAAAAAAAAATGAAAATTCTAATTTGGGTCAGACTAAAATTTTGGTTTCGCTTCTAAAGTCACCCTATACTGCCATTTGTAGACAAAATCTAAGGCTGCAAAGTCAAAGATTGGTTCACCGGCGCCAAATCAGCGGTAAGGCTGCAGGCTGTGTGAAAAATTAATTCCCTGATATATACATCTATATTTGTGTATATATATATATACACACACATATATAGTCAAAGTCAGAAACCCTGAGCATGAGGTTTTCTACATTTATAAACTTTATATATTTAGTTTTGTTTGATTTAGGAAGTTGTCCAGCTGTTACAAATAACGTAATTGGCCTTAGTTGCCGGCTGAAAAACATGCATACATTTGAGAAAATTAAATTGCTGATGCTTCTTCAATGTTCATGCCTGTGATCATGTGCCACCAACTCGTTATAATTGTCACCATACGGCAAACAAATATTGATAAATTTTTGGGAATTACATTTCAAAGTTATATGTATAGGGTGTGTGTGTGTATATATATGTACATATTTAAGAAGAGGACTTAAAATGCTGGTTTGTATATTATGATCGAGTTTAAAATTGAGGCTTTTGAGATTAATGAACTAATATCTTAATAATTATTAGTCTTTAGTGATTTGAAATGACGTGTTTCGTCTTTTAATGTTTTAGTAATTATGGTTGGATATGAACATTGCTTAACTTATGAGGATTTTTATATATTCACATCACTAATATGTGAGAAGAATAGTTATATATGACAAATCGCTCTATTTATACTTTTATATTTAGCAAAAAAATAAATAAAATAAAAATAAAAAACTTCCTGTATATTGATCAATGTCATTCATAAACTACTATACGGGATTGATAGTAACTGCACTAAATGAATCGATAAAATACTTATAGCTATTATTAGTTATAACATAAATGGACTAATAAAGAAATATAGGGTAAATTTCTAGTCAATAGTGTTGGAAAGTTGATTTCATCCATGACGTACGAACATCATAGCACAAAACCTAGACAATAAACATATAGGCAAAATAAAGTATTATATCTATTCTTCAATTGAAAAAAAAAAAAATTTGTAATTTGTGATTTGTGAATCTAAACAAGAAATGTTGGTATGCCGCAAATATTTATTAATTAATTTTTTTTTGCTTGAATATTAATTAATTTGTTATCGTACGTGTATTGATTGTGACACTATTGATGATGATTAGTGTATTTTTCTTAATAAAACTTATTATTTTATGGATTGAGCTAACCATAAGGATGATATAAGATTTTGATTAAGTGCCCTCCAACTGTGAGCATGTTTATAATATGGCAAAAAAAAAAAAAAAAAAAGAAGAAGAAGACAAATGTGAATACAGACGTGTATGACTGTAATTTTGTATCTAACTCCACCGTTAAAAGCAAAAAAGGGACAAATTTTCAAAAAGGTGAATGAACAAATGGGATGGAAGGAGAATCGACAACCGAAGTGCAGCCAATGCTTTCCCACTGCATTGCTTGTGAACTGCCTTAGATATCGTATTCCACACACACACACACACACACACAACTTTATTATATAGTTTTAGACCGAAGAGAAAAGCAATTAAAAAGAAGAAAGGTACGTACTTAATTTCCATAAAGATATATTTTCTGCGACCACGGAAAATGAAAAAAGGATGGAAAAAAGTGTCGCTTTTTGCAAACGTAAAGAGATGATTAAATATTAGTTTACTTGTAATCTCTAGTTGATCATTTTCTTGATTCAAACTGATTATTACCCACCGACCACGGAATTTGAAAGCCGTGGGCCTAAGAATGAAATGTATACATTTTGTATATATGTATATGTGTCAAATGGACGTCTGATAAACCAATTAGTAAAAAATTTAAAGTATTATTTTACTATGTGAGTGTGATGCTAATGAAAGGGACTTGCAAAGTTCCATATTCTAGGATTTCATACCAGCACCGTTGAAAATGTCAAATATTTGGGTTTTTCTTCTTCTTCTTCTTTCTTCTTCTTTCTTCTTTCTTCTTTTTTTTTTTTTTTTGGGAGAATTTGCAGATGCTTTGGGGGACCAAAGATGGGTTCGAATCAAAAAACAACCATGATTGAAAATTTCACATGCAGCCCAAGGCGTACGGTATCAGTTTGGCGTTTGATATTTTGTGTTCTAGTTTTCTTGTGTGTGTGCGCGTGTGTTCTTTTTTTTTTTTTTTTTTTTTTTTTCCCTCCCTGTTGACTGGAAGCATAAAAATACGCAGATATTTGGGAGAAAGAGCTTAATTAAGTGTTATCTTACTCATCAAAATAAAGGCCCATTTATGGAAAGTTTTGAAAACGGAATTTTAAATGTTTCTTTTGAAAATATGTTTGGTTGAAGTATGAATTAAAAATAATTTATGATATAGAAAATAATACAAAATTTTAAATGTGTTAAAAAAATATACAAAATAAATCTTATTTTGTTTATCTTATCTTATAAGTATTTTGAGATAAGAATCATCCTATTTTGACTTGTAATAAGAAAATTATAGAGTTAAAAAATTTTAACGTTTTGAAGATGAAATAGATAGAAAGTAAATTATAAATTTGATAGTTTTAAGTTAAGATGGCAAAATAGGAGACAGAATGCCAAACGGGCTCCACATAGCAGATATTTGGGAGGAGTTTATGGTATATAGAATACCTACCATTACTATAGGTTTTATTAACTTTGATTTTATATGACAATCAACAGTCATAAATAGTGGCAAAGAAATTTCCAGGAAAAAGAGGGAGAGAGAGAGACTGTTTCACTTATGGCACTAGTTTTGATATTACATACACACACATATATATATATATATATATTGAGTCATTGTCAAATCAATAACTATATAAGTTATTTATAATTACGATAATCATTAAAGCATGCACAACAATAGTTTGCGGTAATTACCAGAGTAACCAAACGTGGAAGCGGTACAGAAGAAAAATAATGGCAACAAACAAGTGGTGCAGTACAACCCGAAGAAAAAAAGGCTAAATAATTTACTTCCTCTTGTCGGCTATGCACTGTGGAGTGTACCATTAAATATGGCAACTCCTTTCCATAGCAAAATTATAGCAAATACAGTAGAATAGCCACATAGGTAAATGAACTAACTGTTTATCAAGAGGAAACAAAAAAAAAAAAAAAAAAAAAAGAAAAGAAATAACTAATCTTTATGAAGCACTGTAAACGAAAGAAAAAGGAAAACAGGATAACTGATATTGTTTTAGAATTTTTTGTATTTTAGTAGTTCTGGGTGTGAAGGGACTGATTGAGAATTGAGATTATTTCCTGGTAATTGTAAATATTAATATCTAGCAAAAAAAAAAAAAAAGAATAAAAATTAGTAGCATGTCAAGATTTTTTATCTTTAAATTCTTGTCACAATTTATTTGCGGTTAGATTTCTATCCTGTTTGTTTGTAAAGCAGACAAAATCCTTTTAACTTTCAAAATCAGCTGCAGAAATCTAAAAACAAAAAAAAAAAGAGGTTTTCCCAGGCCACTCTTGAAAATTTTTTAAAAAACAAAACGGGAATATATAGCAACTAGAATTTACCAAAACTAAAATAAATAATCAACATACTTACGAAATTATTGAAGTAAATCTAAAGTAAATAACAGATTTACTAGATAATAATTTATTTACTTTTAATGAAAAAAAAAGGTACTTACTCATAAATATATATTTTTTTAAATATACTCTTTTGAACTTCTTGTCATAGAGAAAAAAAGATGTCTAAAGGCTTGAAGCCCAGTTCTCATTGATGCATTGTTTTTTATACAACTGGCCAGAGTCAACACAGTCGATGACTCAAATGCTGTTCAACAATTTCCTTTGGGAAATTTGGGGCTTTTTCGTTTTTCAACTTTGTAGAAACACCATTTTCTTCGAGAGAATTCTCAATGACAATTAGCAGAAAATAACTTCTAATGACTTCGTCAACATGCATGTAACCGTGCTCAACTTACTCTTTTCAAATTTAAAATTTCTACCATACGACATTTCATTTCACACCATCCATACAAACTATTGTTTTAACCGTTTGATTAATTTTTCAACATCTCATTAAACACCATCCATACAAATTATTATTTTAAACATTGGATTAATTTTGCAACGGTATAATCTATAGCTGAAACAATTCTATGTATTTTAAATATGTACTCATAAGTCATAAATTATACCGTTAAAATTTAATCAAACGGGAGTTATTTCCCATCCGTATTGAAAAATAAGAAGCGCTACTGTAAAAGTACTCGTGTTATGAAACTTTAAACATGGATGTCTTCACCAACTTTCAAAATACTAACTATATAATTTTACAGCTAGTATTTTGAAAGTTGGTGAACATATCCACATTTAAAAGTTTCATAACATCTTGGGAATTTTATCATTGTCAACATTTTTGTCCAGTTGTTGTCTAGAAAGAACCCATCTCTCTGTATGAAACAGAGCTGTATTTCAAAGAAAAATCACAAAATTGGAGACCAGAAACATAAAATTAGCCATTTCCATTGTGAACATTAAAACGTGTTTGAAGCAACAATGTGACTTTTGATAGTCCCCACCTTAAACCAACGAAAGTGTTTGGGTCTTTTTCTTTGCATTTGGAAGCAAATCAAAGTAACCATACTTGGAAAGTACAAAACAAGTCCTCTCCAACATGGTACTTTTTGCCAACAACAAAGGACCAACTTGTTAAAGCCGCAAAAGATTTTTAGGAGGTTAATTAATGACTTGATTGAAATTATGCAGGCCTAACAACAATCTGTATTTTTCTTTGTAATAAAAAAAAAATTATTGAATTTTTTTAGAATACTATCAGCTTGTCTGTCCCCTACACTTTCTCTTCAACGTAACCCATACGTACGTACCTTATTCGATAAATTGGATTTCACAGATAAATTTTAACCCTAGTAAACTGAATGAGAATGACTAAATACAAGTAATACAGATGAGGTAATACAAACCCTTCAAAGCTAATCCAAAATTTCTTTTTTTTTTTTTTTTTTTTTTTTTTTTTTTTTTTTTTTTTTCTTGTTTTACCTTGGGGATTTGGTTGATAGACATCTCCCGCAGGAGACGAGCTTCAACAGTGAGCGTGCTCTTCTTGGTCTAACTTTCAAACGTGAAAGCTGCAGATGCAACATGTTTTGTGAGCAACATCAGACTAAGCTAAGATCATTACGATGATACGAAAGTGAAGAGTATCAGTGGAACGATGGTTTTTTGTAGTCGTCATGCATTACCTTTCGGCGAGTCACTCTAGACGCCTTCCAGCAGAGTAAACTTCTTGATCGAGGTTCTAGTCTCCTGTACATGAAATAACGCCAGATCAAACTAAAGGAAATAGCGACGAGTAACAAACTTGAATCAATCTTAGGTAAAGTACTACATTTTGTTAAACTCCAAGGTTAGTGAAAATTGTTAATGACACTCCAACAAGAAGAAGGATAGTAGTGTCTTGAAACTTACAAATTCTCCTGTTCAAGCTTTTCAGCGATAGAAACTGCTTTGCGTCTTGACCATCCATTACGTTGCGAACACCCTTCGGCCTGTTGAATTACATGTGCAAGAGAGACTTTGCTCCTGACAATGCTCTGACACTGATTCTGTCCACCAAGTTTCCGCTTTTCCGGAAGTGACGCAGTGGCCGATTTTTTAAGGGAGGCTGCTGCCTCTGCTCCCAATGTACCTTTTGAACCTCGTTTACCAGATTCTTCACGGTTGTCAATGCACTCACCACCCTTTGTTTCCCTCGGAGAAGCTGCAATTTCCACAATTTCACTCTTACCGGTTTCGCGAGTGTTGGAGGGCAAGAACTGACCTTCACTGCTGATTCCATTTGTATCTCTAAAATGAGACAGACCATCCTTCGAAGCTGGTAACATCAGAGGCCCATGCACCCCTGCTTTGGAGTCTTTTTTCGACTCGCATCTAATTTCAATCGTCACTGGGGACCCTAGAACTGACTCAAATGCCTGTAATATGTGGGCTCTAAATTTCTCGGCAGTAGATTTAGTGAGATGTGAACTAAACATTAGCTGCACCGTTGGAGCTGTAAGAGAAACAAATAACAATCTTTAAAACACACCTTTTTAAGTTTGAGAAAAAACTTTCGAGATACATTTGATGGTAACGTAAGTAAATGTATATCAACCGGGCATATGAAGTTTATCTACGAATAAGGGTAATGGCGTACGCAAGCATACCTGCACCAAAACTGACGGAGATCAACTTTCCTTCTTGATACAAGAACTCTTTAATCCCTACATATTGTATATGGTTAAGCACCTCCAACCAAATTTCTTTGATACCTTTATGGCTTTTCCCAGAAGCCTGCCTCCCATGCGCAGATATCTGTTGGGGAGCCGTAGAAGCACCAGTATGTCTTTTCCTATCTAAATCAGATGTTCCGGCTTGTCTAGCGTTTGATGGCAAACCTCTCTCGTTATTTGTCATGTGATCTTGCTCACCAGCTTTCCTGGCTACATTTCTTCCACCCGCACTATTCAAGGCCAACGGACTTTGATTAAAACTAGTGTCCGCAGAAGAACTAGGCAACATATACTGTTGATCAGGAGCAAGTTGGAGCAATGCAGCTGTTAACCATGTTAGTTTATCATTAGAAGTCCTCAACTGTTTCTCAGCCTCGGATAAAGTTTTGAGTGCTTGACGCAGTTTTTCCATATCTTCTTTTGACACTACAAGGAAAATAATTTCAACTCAGAGATTTTAGACAAAAGGAAACAAGAGGTGTGAAAATTAACTAATTTAAACAAGAATACTAAGCTGATAACAAATAACTAAATCAAGGATAAGCGTTGCCATAACAGATATTGCAAGATCTTCGAAATCTGATAACAATATCGACATCGATCTTAAAATTAAACAAATGGATTAGTTCAATATGCATCCTCAGTAAGACTTTTGGACTCACATGGGTGGTGCCGAAAGAATTTTCTTCTAGGCCTTTCTCTTGTGTAATCATAACTACCGGCAAGTATATCCGTAATGATCGTTGCAAGTTGTGACATCAAGCCTAATGGCTCAACACCAGTTTCCATAATGACCCTCAAATTCTTCACGGTGTTTACCGTATCTGCAGATAATGCTAAATCAAGAAGATCTACCAATTTTTCATCAGAGATGAGCCCCACCTGAAAGGAAAAACATAAAAAAAAAAAAAAAAAGACTCAAAGACATTTCAGTATATGACCTTTCCAAAGGTGTTAAAGAAAACAACGGCAATGGCAAAGAAATAAAATCCCAGTTCAATTCTTGCAAAGAAAGAAACATCATACCAGTTCCTGAACGAGTGGGACTGAGATTCTCTGACCAAGCAAACTCAGTTGCTCGAGAGTCATCTCAGCGTCTCTTAATGAACCATCCGATCGTGATGCAATAAGTTTAAGAGCATCCTTATCAATTTCTAAATCTTCTTTGGTGGAAATCCACTGCAAAGTATAGATGATATCTGCATCCTTTAGCTTTGGGAAAAAAAACTTTTGGCACCTTGATATGATTATGTGAGGCAAAACATCAAGGGTCGAACAGACGAGGACAAAAACCACTCGTCTAGGTGCTCGATCAATAACCTTCGATATGGCACTCCAACATTCGGGGGTTAGCGTGTCACAGTCATCAAATATGAATACTCTGTAATGGGATGGCAACTGAGAAATAATCATATTGTCAAGTAGGTCCATAATTCTCTCGAAGTCGAAATTACTTACAGGGCCAACTTCCCTTATGTTTCTGCTCTTACCCATATCATGGGCTATGCAAGAATTGCAAAACCCACAAGGTTTAGGGTGTTCCACAGACTGGCAATTTAAAGCTCTAGCAAATATTCGAGCACATGATGTTTTCCCGGTGCCATGTGGACCGTAAAAAACATATAGCAATCCCACTTTCTTTCTCATGACAGCATTGGAAAGAGCCTGAGCCACCAAATTCTGTCCCACCAGATCTCTGAAGGTTCTTGGCATGTACTTTTGCGTCAGGTTTTGGTGCCTACTTCGGTTGCGCCCTCTCAACTTGCGTTGCTCACCTGATCTAGCTTCAGAAGCAAGGTCAGAATCAACATCATGCTTAAATAAATTATCAGCATAAATACCAAGTTCACCGGAATAGCGACGCACCCACCCACCATTTTCGGTGCTTTCCTGTGATCCCGATCCATCAACTAGTAGAGGCAGTGCCTCGGCATCAGACTTAGACGACAAGCTCGAGTTCTCAGATGCCACAGGCATCTCAGCAATATCTCTCCCACGGCCAGTTGGACCTCCTTTCTTTAATCTTGGATCAGACAAACCGCAGGAAAAACTCCTTCCAGCCATGTCAAGGATTGTTTTGCCTCTATTATGAATTCTTGACCAATTCCACGGAATACCACATCCATTTCTAGGAGCCTTTGTGACGTTTTGCTCATCGTAATCTTCCTCTCCTTCTCCCATGTGATACTTGGGGTGCACCAAACCTTGAGCAAGAGAATTAGAAGCTACAGACAATTCATTCTGAACATTGATATCTCTGGAACCTGCAGCCGCTCGACGTCTTCTTGCAGCTCGAAACTTCCGTCTTTTTGCCCTATTCAATCCACTACAGTAACCCCGTATGCCGTCTTCTGGTTCATCAGCAGTCTTCTCATGTCGACTTTGCCTTCCAAGCCTATGGATGTTTGAAGAAGCCACACCATCACTATCCATCCGAACATCAACCAACTGCTCCGAAAGGGTCTTCATTGGAACATCTTGAACATGTTGCTTCCCCTTTTGTTTACTCTTCCTACTTTTAGACACAGAATTCCCCGAAACAGCATCGAAAGACGCCTCTTTGCCGCGATCTTGATGTAGTGGGCGCTCCTCATTGCTACCCAATACCTCAACCCTATTACTCTTCCGACTAGACTCTTCTCTCCTAGTTTTTCTACCATCCCTAGCTCCACTCCTGCTACTACTTATAGCCGCCACCCCATCATTGCCCTCAGCAATCTCACCGGGAGCAACTTTTGACTTCATAATACTCGCTAAAGGCGGAGAATTCCCCGAAAGCCTCCTACTTTCCCTTCGACGTTCAACACCTACCGACCTTCTTCCCTCCCTAACCGAGGGATCATTTTCGCCTTTCTTAGGAAGCAGATCGAGAATCGAGGGCGAATGCCACGAGGGAGGGCTTGCGGAAGGGTCCCTGAGAGACCTCGACCTCTGAAGGACAATAAGGTCCCTCATGAGTGACCGGTCGGTCAAAATGGGGCTCTGCTTATGCATGTGGTTCTTCAAGTGAATGCAGTTTGTCAAATGGATGTGGTTTCGTAGATGATCACTGATGTCACCATTGGCTTCCTTTAGAATTCTATCTCGAACAGCCTTGGTCATGATCATAACCTTTTTTTTTATGTATCCAACAGTTGAATCTCTTGTGCAATAAGGAAACAAATCGAGGCGTATCGCATCTTTTATTGCAAAACCCCCCTCCCAAATCTTCCAAGTTATGGCATTACAAACAAGAGATTCCCTCAACTCCCCAAAAATTACATCCCCACAAATTCTTTTTCTTTTTCTTTTTTCTTTTTTCTTCCAGAACTCAACTTAAAAGCCTAAACGCAAGCAATTAATTACGAGAAAAGCAAGCATTTTTACACTATAAAACCCCATTTCAAATGAAGAACGCCACAAAGAAGAGCGATTTTTCTCATTCTCAAGACAACCCTTCAAAAAAAAAAATTTTTTTTTTTTTGTCTCAGTCAAAGAATTTACCATATAACAAATAAAGCTATAATTTCTTAAAAACTCATTAAATCAAACAGATATAACATCTACGCAGAAAAGAAGTAAGCTTTCAATCGTTGTATTTCAAAAACCACATACCTTAGAAAGAAAAGAACCACCCGACGAACTTAAATCCACTGAGCTTGAACATACTCAACAAAAATGGAAAACCAAAAAAAAAGTAAAAAAAAAAACCCATCTTCTGGAAATCTCAGAAGCAAGCAAAAATCCAAGCTTTTCACCTTTAGAACCCTAAAAAGCAAAAGGGTATTTAAGAAAAAAGAGACAATAAATAGGGGAAAAAAAAAAAGAGATGTATTAACATCCAAAAAGGCAGAGAAGAGTAAGAACAAAAAAAAAAAAAAGCAAGGAAAAGAACACAGGATTCACCTGAAATCAGAAAAAGAGAAATGACCAGTTTCGATCAACAAACTAAAAACAGCGTCAGATCTCTCTCACCCCAAGCTTCTTCACATGCACTTCACAAGAGCTTACCTCTAAAGAAAACGATACAATATATACACTCCCCAAGAGTTAGAGAGAGAAAGAGGAGAGAGAGAGAGTTTAGCAGAGTAAGAAAGAGAGTAAAGAAAAGGAGTGTTTAGAGAGAGAGAGGGACTCTACAAGACTAATGAAGAGGGGAGAGAGAGACAGAGAGAGACAGGAAGAGGGTGAGATCTGTTACGGACAGACTCACAGAGAGAGAGAGAGAGAGAGAGAGAGAGAGAGCAAGGTCTCTGGGAAACAGAGGACACTTTGCCCATTAAGCGGTGTGTCCGTTTGTTTGAGCATGCAAATACTTGTGTTCTTTATTTTATTTTATTTTATTCTTTTCTTTTTTCTTTTTTCTTTTTATAATCATTTTTCCTTTCCTGACTTGATAACAGAACTCAACAAATGGTTTGCCCCAAAAAGATAAAATCTAAAAATGAAAAATCGAATTTTTTTGAATCTGGTGGGGACCCACGCCAACATTGTCCGTTCCGTTGAAATTGATAGTTTTTTTTTCTTTTTTTTCTTTTTTCATTTTCTTTTGTGCTTTTATGTTTTGATAAAAGGACATGGAGAGTCTTTAAGCTGTGGATAATTTAGCCGCCGCATGATGACATTAACACAACAGGATAAGAAATTATGCCTCAGCTTTAAGATAAAAATTTTAAATTAAAGTTGAGTGATTTTTAAAAACTTAATTTTAATTTTGTTAATTTTTAAAAAAAAAAAAAATTAAGATGAGAAATTTAAATTGATACATTTTAAATTTGTTTTAAATAGGTTTAATATTAACATGATTAATATAATTAATAAATAGGTATTGTTTGCATTAACCAACCTTATATAGATTTGCACAAATTGACACGATTAATGCATCATTTACAACTTAAGTATGTATCATAAAACCTAAAAGCTTATATAATTAATTAAATAGAAAAATACATATAAATTATTAATCTAAACGGTTTATGTGAGTTTGAATGATTAACACCATTAATTGATGGATTGAATTTGAATTAAACCTTTTTAACATGTTTAATAAATGAATAGTGTTTGGATTGATGTTTTTGACACGAGCACCAACTATTAACATAGATTGCCACTCCTACTAGTGTCATTTCTGCTTTCGATTAGCACCTTTGTAAAATTAACAGAAGATAAACCCTCCATTGTTTTTTTTTTTTTTTTTTTTTGGGAAGCAACTCTCCCATTTTTCTTAAACAAAAAAGTTAACAAAATAGCAAATAAACAGTAACAAAAAAATCAACTACTTAACTAGTTCAATATATACATATATATGATTATTGTACCTCCATTATTCAAAGTCCATCGCCTATGATTTCATATATATAGTGAAATACTGTTAAGTGTAAATCCTACTTAAAGTCTTGAATTCTCTAAAATCTAATTATACTATGAGCAAAATAAAAGAGTTCACAACATGAAATCACACACACTTAAAAAGAAAAGAAAAATAAAGATATTAAATGCATAACCCTAGTTAAGATATTAAAAATAAATCTTATCACCACTTTTTAGCAATAATTTATAAAATTATGATTTTACCCAATGCTAGAAGACACGATGCCAATTAATAAAATACCCTACCACAAAAAAGTCTCCTTTTAAATTTCCTTTGCTCTTCTTTTCTTTGTTGTAAAATTGTACCATCGTGGGAAGTTATCTGATTATTTGGTTTACTGACTTTGGAGATTAGTCAATCAAGTTTTGTGGATTCCAGATGGGAAATTTTAATGTAAAATTATTGAACTCAAGCAATGTTACATGGATACCTAGGTTGTCCTTTTCTTTCTTTCTTTCTTTCTTTTTTTTTTTTTCCTGAGTTAATTAGACTTACAAGTAAAGGGTTTTCAAGTATATTTATAATTTATCAGACACTGTGCTTAGAAACAAGCATATTGTCATGTGCAGATGTGAGTTGTCTCTTATGATAAGATTTACTATATTTTTCCCCTTGTTGAGAATGTCTTTGTTATTTAATTTATTTTTATTTTTATTTTTTGAAATCAATGCCTCTTGTAGTTATGGGTGTACATTTTCTTCTGTCTGCTCACAGAACTACTTTTTTCAGATGTACTAATATTTTATCATCAGAAAAAATAACTCAATGTTGACAATTTTAAAGTAGAATTTGAAATTCCTCAAGGAGATTTCTATAATAAGAACTCATATATATACATATATATATTATTGACAAAAATTGCAGCTCTAGCTGGTAAATAGGAGCAGTTTTATTTGCATGGTACAAAATATTAACACAGACTCTCACAGATCAAAATATTGAAAAGTTAATTGATAAGTTAAAATTATATAATTTTTTATTAATAATGAGAAATTGATCGTCCAAAAAAGAAGTGGCACTCAGAAGAATGGAAAGAAATTGTGAATTTCCAATCACTAAAACAATATAAACCGACTAACTTGACTATATCTTTAACAATATTTGTAAATTTTCTTATAAAAAATTTGCATTTTCCTAGCATTGCTTTAAAATTTGAAAGTATATTGGAAGACGTGCCTAACACCTTATTTGTAATACAACTAATCTTGAGTGTTTTTAATCACTCTCGATTTGAGTCATTATATCTATGTAGTTGGTAAGGTATTGGCATTAAATCTTCAACGAGAATCACATTCAAAATTTTGATTAGGAGAGACTAATTATTACGAATGAGAAACTTAACTCTCAAACTAAAGTAGTGAGAACATATACATGACAAAATGAAGAAAAACCAAGCAAGAGGACAAAAAGAAGCATGACTTTGAAACTCAGCAAAAAAAAAAAAAAAAGTCTTCCAAAATATTCCTTGCTTGAGTACCAAAACGGCACATGATAGAAATGATATAAAATTTGAAAAATCCATGACTTCTCTCTAATGAAGAAAGAGCGTAGTCAATTAACAATGATGGCACGTTCGTTGGAAAAATACTAACAATATGATAATGTTTAACATAATCTCATGCATGTCCATCTCTCTCTCTCTCTCTCTCTCTCTCTCTCTCTCTCTCTCTCTCTTCTCTCTCTCTCTCTCTCTCTCTCTCTCTCTCTCTCTCTCTCTCTCCTCCATCCACTATAAAGTTTTGAAAACTTCAATTACAAAAAGACACAAGCAAATATATATTGACTTGTATCACGTAACTCTCTCGAACAAATTACACGCAAGATCAAAGCATACATAAGATTAAAGCATGTTAGAGCGATAATAAATAAATAGACACCATCGACGGTGATGGCATAATGTTAAGAAGGTATTATATATGGAGTCTCACTAGTAAAAATTATGGATTATACGACGGTTATTTACTATCGTGTAAAGTTTACACGACGGTTGAGCCTCATTAGTAAAAATTGTGAATTACACGACGGTTATTTACCGTCATATAAAGTTTACATGACGATTAGACAACTGTCGTGTAATCCAGTGTCGTGGAAGATACCATGACGGTTTCATAACCGTCATGGTATCTCAATATTACACGACGGTTCACACCGTCATCGAATCAATAAATACAATAACAAACACTGCAAATTAAGAACTTTACATGACGGTTTTCCTCCAAAACCGTCGTGGAATGTAGTGATTACACGACAGTTTCGGCTCAAAACCGTCGTGTAATCACTATATTACACGATGGTTTTGACTACACGACGGTTTTGGGTCAAAACTATCGTGTAATTGGGCTTGAATTTAAAAAAATTTTGACTTTTTTTTTGTGATGGCACACATTACACGACGGTTTCGGAGCAAAACCATCGTGTAATGTGTGCAAAACCATCGTGTAATATGTTCATCACAAAAAAAAGCCAATTTTTTTTTAATTCAAGCCTAATTACACGACGGTTTTGAGCAAAACCGTCGTGTAATGGTACACATTATATTAGAATCAAATTCCATATGATTATCTAAAATAAAATTTCATTTTGACATTTCATTGAGCATATGGTGGGCGGATAAAACCATGTTAAAAAATGTGTTAAGTGCCAAAACCGTGCATAAAACATTCATCTTCAAAGAGCAACAATAAAAAAAAAACATTCAAACAACACTACAAATTACACTCCACGCAAGTTATTAAAGCATTGTGTGTTCGTAGTTTTGTTAGAAAACAAGAAAGTGAGCAATATGGAAGTCACCTTGCTTTTCTTTAAAGAAAAATTATCACGAGATTAATGGGAACACCAGGAGAGAGAGGTGGTGGTGACGGCGGCGGCGGAAAAAAATCAGGACTATGGCGGCGGTTTGGGAAAAGTTTGAAGTGGCGACGGCAGCGTGACCGGATTTTAAGTTAGGGAGGGCGAGCAGGCGAAGGAGGTGGGGAGGAGAAAAGTTTGAGTTATCTAGAGGGTTGAAGATGAAAATGATGATAAATGAAGAGGAAAGTGTATTTATGTAATGGGTTTTTATGCGAATTCCAAAACATGAAATTTGAAAATTTTGAAAATTTTCAGAGGATTATACGTGTAATCCTTTTTTTTTTTTTTCAAAATTTGAAATTTTAAAAATTTTGAAAATTTTCGAGATTACACTATGGTTTTAAATAACCGTCATGTAATCCGAGGATTACACGATGATTTTGCTCAAAAACGTCATGTAATCTTAGGATTACACGACGGTTTTTATAACCGTTGTGTAATCCTTTTTTTTTTTTTTGAAAAATTGAAAATTTTGAAAATTTTCGGAGATTACACGTTGGTTCTAAAAACCGATTAGGATTACACGACAATTTTTTATAACCGTTGTGTAATCCTTTTTTTTTTTTTTTAAATTTGAAAATTTTGAAAATTTTCGAAGATTATATAATGGTTTTTAGAACCGTCGTGTAATCCGAGGATTACACAACGGTTATAGGATTACACGACGGTTTTTAGAACTGTCGTGGAATCCTCTTTTTCTTTTAATTTGAAAATTTTGAAAATTTTCGGAAAATTACATGACGGTTTTCTATAATCATCGTATAATCCTTTTTTTGAAAATTTGAAAATTTTGAAAATTTTCAAAGGATTACACGACGGTTTCTATAACCGTCGTGTAATCCTTTGTTTTTTTTTTTGAAATGCGGCCGGATTACACGACGGTTCCAAAAAAACCATCATGTAATCCTGTGTAAGACGATGGTTTCACAAAAACTGTCGTGTATTTTCTATCTTCTAAGCCAACTTTTGTAGAAGTATCTTCATTAGCATTAGTTAAATATTCGATTTCTGCATTGAACATTACAGTCTATTTTTGACATATATTATGTTCTTGATGGATTTTATAAACCTTCTGTTAGTTGATAAATGTCTAATATCAGAATCCTTACACGATCCTCTTTATGGTTTTAATAGATTCATATAATGCATATAAGGACATCTTAAATCCCCTTACTTCCTATAAAAATAAAGAAATAGATGAAAAAAAAAATTTATAGTATTTTTTTATAAGAACAAATTAAAATGAAACTTTAGACTAATACGTGATACGAAAAATGTTCTCTCTCAACATATTTATAAATAAATAAATAAATATAAACGATGTATTCACTTATTTGATTGAGAACGATATATGTTTTTTAAGTGTAGAATGTACTAAACAATATTAATGAGAAATGAATAAAGTTCTTAAAAATAAGAAAGCAATCATCACAAAACTAATAAGAAATGACAATCATTATATTCAAATCGATCGCTAGGATTTAAGTTTCATTATGAAGTTATCAAATAATAATAATAATAATAATAATATCATAGAGCTTTTAGTTGCAAAAGTTGCACACAATGGCTTCTTGTTTTCTTGATCGTTTAGGCATTTTATATCCTCTGTTCTTCTTTTTCTTTGATTTCTCGTGATACGCTTTTTATATACATTCCTCGTCTTTTAATGGTTTCATAACCTATTTTGCTTCTCTAAATATAATTTTCTAGTAATTTGATGGATCAATAAATTATAAAATTTGAATTTCTCTCTAAAGTAAATATAGTTTTGTTTAACCAATTTTTAAATCAGATTAAATAGGTATATTCATATATATATATATATATATGTATAGATAATTATATTGTTTTTGCCAAGAAGAGGACATAAATTAAAATTTTACAAGTATATATGCAATTTATGAAAATTTTAAAAGTAGGCATGGCCTCAACCCCTCCCTGAACTGAATAGAAATTATTTGAATATCACTATTATGTTTTGTATGGTTTTAGACATCTATCTAACTTCTCTATATTTGAGAGATTTGTGCAACCAAATTAGAAAAATAGAATTCATTCCAATTGGGATGACTTTGGGTCTTTCATAAATAGTGAGTCATAGGGCTTTTTATATATGAACGACCCGTAATTTGTCTTCGTTCGATTGATTTTTTTTTTTTTCCTGCTGCTGCTGCTGCTGTTAAATTCGTTCGATTGAATATGGATACTCTCCAAATTATTGTTGCATAATTGTCACACCTAACCTGTGTGTGGTGTTGAGTAAAGAGTGGCATAGAAATGATGGGAGGTTGAGTACGGGGGACAACGGGGACTACGACGGACGGGATTTTTATGCAAGTACATGGATGCCTCCTAACCAGAAGGACAAGAATCGATATATATATATATATATCTACATATTGGTTTATATACTTACATTTTACAGTTGAGTTTTGACAGTATATATAATAAGAACATTTTAATTATCATGATCATAGGAACTATCCATTTTTATCATGTTTGGAATTACAGTTTTGATTGTTAATTTAATTTTGAATGGTATTGAAAACATGACTTTTATAGTGCACAAGTTCAATCTTTACGAGAATATTTATTGATCTGACCTTTAAAAATTAATCCAAATAATTATAATGGTTCCAATTTCTTGATTCATATAATTTGTTTTTAACATATATTATTTACAACTTAACCATGAACAAGAAACATTTAAAAAATATCCTATTGCTAATTTGTATTTCTAAACGTTGGATCTAATTAAAACAATAACAAATGAAGAGTATATAAAACTATTGATACTTAAAATCTAACGGTTAAAAATAGAGTCTAATACTTCTTCACAACTTAAAATCTATCGGTTATCAATGTTTTAGGGAAGTGGAAAAAAGAGAGAAAAGAAGTTGGAGGAAAAATTTTTATTTTAAATTGTTTGGAAGAGAGGAAATTGAAAAGCAAGAAAGTTATAAATCTATGATTTTTTAATTATTCAAACTTTGGAAAGAAAAATGGAGAGATAATTTGATAAAAAAGTGCTCTACAAAATAACTATTTTGACTTCAATTCTTATTCATCTTTTTATTTTTATGTAAGATTATAATTGCAAAATAGGTTAGATTAAATTTTCTTTACTCTTTTTTTTCTTTCTCTTTTACCATAAAATAAAAGAAAAGAAAATATTACTCTTTCTTTTAAATTTTTCTGACCTAGTTATTTTGCTTCTCATTTCTTTATATTTTTATCCCTGTTATCAAACACTGATAAAAAGAAAAATAAATTTGAGGGTTGTATTCACAAAACGGCCCCAAACTACATACATGTTAAAATTAGATGAAAATTGAATAAGTTCTTATCACATGAGTTTTAATATAAATATTCATTAGAAACATTTTATTCTTCATTATAGCAGTAGTTTATCTGACCTGAATGTGTTTAATTTTTATGAAATACCAATAGAAGAATTATTTGCTTAACAATTTAAAAAAAAAAAGTAATGTGATGCATAAAATAAAAAATTAGAGACTTAACTAAGATTGGGTATACGAAGGAAGGGTTATTTTTCAAAACAATCCTAAATTCAAAGCCAAATCCAAGAAAATCAACTGTGACGTGGCTACACTTATGTTCCCCTGTGGGTGATGCCAGCACTGACCTTTTTCCTAAATATATTTTTAAAAAAATACAAAACAAATAAAAAAGGCATCTGAAGAATCCTCCTCAAAATCCACTAACCTTATGTCATGTCACTGCCTAACATCATGTCGAGATGGAGGTTTAGGAGGGAAAAAAAAGTGTGTATTGAGTTTTTACTTTTAAAGCTCTTAACGGATTAATTTAGAAGAATCCGAATTTTATTTTTTTTGGTAGAATCCGAATTTAAACTTTATAGCATATAAGCAAGAATCATTCCAATTATAAATTATATCGGTTAAAATAAAAATTTTTCTCAATAATACAAAATAAAGATTCTATCATTGAAGTTCTTTTTTTGAAAAAAAAAAAATGCAAAGGAACTTTTTCTTCTAGCTTTTTTTTTTTTTAATTTTAAATACTAGAACGTTCATAAAAGTGTTGAGTAATTGAAAAGCCTTGCAAAACGGTCCAATGTTTGGGAAATATTCTCCGTGAAGAATGACAGGACACGGAGTAGTGGACAATGAGAGAATATCACATCATTTTTGTTTTGTTTAATGTGTCTCCTTATTATAAGGACACAAAAGAAAAAGAACATGCAATATTATTTTGGAAATTTAGTTTTAAAAAGAATATGGGATGGCCTTTTTTTTTTTTTTAATAAGAAAAAAAATGGGATACTTGGATAGGATTCCCTGTCACCTGTAAGAGGTAATAAATAATATTTCGTATTTAATTGTCGTTTTCCTAATAATAATAATAGAATCACACATCCTTTTACGGTCAATAACTTCTGCCATCTCTAATGGTCTCAAGAAACCAAACAAGTGCACATCTATAACAGGATTTGCTTCTGTACAAATATACATACATACATATATAGATATATACGTATTTATATATTTCAGATTTGCTCTTTAGAAAATTTTGATTGGTTGACGGGAGTTTTTTTTTTAAATCAAAGAGTGTTGCAAGATTTGAATTTTACATTGTAAAAACATTGCAAGTTGGAACCTTTGCCCTATGTGGACATGCAAGTTAAAATCAATGAAACTATCGATATTACAATTTTAAGAAAATTTCAGAAATATTATCAATATTGGTAAAAATATCAAGACAAATAAAAGAGAAAAAACATAATTTTGTTTAAAAAATATTTCTAATTTTGTATGATAATACAACATTAAAAAACGCATAAACACACACGTTTTGTATGGAAAAACATCTTATATATTACATATCTCAATATCAAAAAGAAATCATGTGAGGTTTTGGGATGTCATCATGTCAAATAATATTGGTATCATGACATGTTATTTTAATAGTATTAAATATAATTATAAACATATCATATATAGATTTGTTCATCTTGCCCCACTGTATTTTTATGAATAAAAAGTTGTGTATATTCTCTCACTTGCTTGCCTGGGATGGTGATAGTATACTTGGATGATGATAGCTGAAATTTCTATATCTGTCATATATATCAAGCTCGAGATTATATGGATAATAAACATAAGAAATCTCATTGGAAGAGCTGCTATTATTTGATCCCTAATTCATATATTGGAAACTCGAGAAAAGATTCTCTTCATCAGAAGTTAGCATTCTAGGTCATTCCTCTCTTTCTCTATTCTAACCAAAATTTTCATTGAAATTTCATCCAAATTTCCCGATATTTTTATACAAATTGCACTGAGTTTTTCTAATAACAATAATTATAGCAATATTTCCCCAATATTTTGACAGAAATAATTTTATCTCCAAAAATATTTTGGTACCCTTGAAAAGCCAAAATTTTGCTGAAAATTTTGAAAATATCATAGATATTTATGAGCATACATTCACCAAAAAAGGGCGATAGAGAGAGATATAAAATATGGACTCTAATAAATATTTATCGGGAAGACTCCGATCCTTAAATCAGACATGCACCTTAGAGAGATGTGAGCACAAGTCAATATTGTTAAGTGAAGTAACGGTAGAGGTGCACAAATGGTTGAGGCGGTGGGATTCACAAGAGTAGATTAAATGTCCAAGTATTGATCTCTCGAGAGTACGAACCTTATTTTCCTCCAATGGAGGCCATGCGTAGAATGGAGAGTTGAAAACATATACATACGACTCTTTATACTTCTAATTAAAGAGGTCGCTAGTAGCTTTAGACTGTTTATACATCTATAGAGATAGAAGCTATAAACTTTGATAGGAGAGATGGAATATAAAAAAAGGGAGGAGAGTTAGACAACTTTTTTTTTTTAGAAAAATGTCATAAATTCCTCCTGAATTTTGTCATTAGTGTCAATATGCTTTTTAAACTATAAAATGTACCTATCATACTCCCTGAACTTTAACATGTGTGTTAAGTTACCTGCTCAGTTAGTTGCTATTAGTTTTTCTGTTATCTTTAATGTCAAAATACCCCGTGAACTTTGCATTTGTGTCAAAATACCCGATAATCTTTAATATTTATATCAAACTACCCCTGATATTTAATATTTGTATTAAACTGCTCCACTTATATTATTTTAATTATCTAATATTGTGTATATATATATATATATATTTATTATAATAAAGAGATGTGCATCTTTTTTAACACACTTTTTTTTTTTATTTTCATTCAAGTTTATTTGGGTTATGAGTTTACTTATGCATAACCATAGTTGGTAGGACTCAGATGTAATATTTGGATTTCAAATACACTGTTTACTTGGCTTACGTAATTTGAAATTATAGTCGTAATGAATTTTATTTATGTATTTGCTTAAACTTATAATGAGAATAAGTATTGTAAATTTACTATGATACCCATTCTTAGTTATATTTTTTAATTTAAAAAATGATTAGTTTGCATATTTTGGTATATCAATCGTAATTAAACTAAAAATTGTAACGTTAAAATAATAAACATAAGTTGTGCAGTTATTTTTGTTTAAGAAAATAAAAATAAATGTAAATTAAAATTAAAATAAGAAAAAAAAGTGGGACAGAAAATGATGTAGTTTCTTTAGTAGAAAAAATAATTTTTTAAACATATATTCTAAAAAATTTAGGTTATATACATGTTAGATAAATGAAATAAGATAGATAGGACAGTTGAACACAGATATTAAAGATCTAGGAGTACATTGATACAAATATTAAAGATTATAGGGTACTTTGACTCAAATAATAAATATCAAGGGGCATTTTGACACAAATGTAAAGATCATAGGCATTTTGACACAAAAACAAAGTTCATGGGACATTTTGACATTAAAGATAGCGGAAAAATTAACAGCAACTAATTGAGGGATTAACTTAACACAAATGTTAAAGTTCATGGGGCACAATAGATATATTTTATAATTTATGGGACATATTGACATTAGTAACAAAGTTCGGGGGTAATTTATGACATTTTTTTTAAATAGTAAGAAGGAGAGTTGGATAACTTAGGTAAATAGAAAGTGATCCATTCTCTTTTGGCTTGGTATGTAAGAAAACATAATAAAACCATCTCTTGTTTAGTACAGAGAGAGATGAAAAAGACAAAAAAAAAAAAAAAGACTTTTTTTTTTGTATAATTATCATTTATCTTTAATTATTTGGTTACTTTATTTAATCAAGTGGATACGTTCTATTCAAGAATCCCATAACTAGAAGGAAACAAAATTGAGATTCTTAGAAGTAATTTGAACCCCGTCACTCTACTCCTCTAATCCTTCCTGTCAAATGATCATAAACCCCAAAAATTTTCCATTAATCTTCTCATCTTTGTTCGTCTTTTTACTTTTTTTTTCCCCTCTTACCAAATAAGCTCTTTATTAATTTTATTAAAGTTACAAGTTAGAACCTTATGAGACGTTTGGACACGCAAATACTATTCAACATTTGAATACATATACTCCAATACACACTTTTTTTAAAACACAAATTTATTTATACATGCATTCAAATGTATAACAATATTAACATCTAAGAGCACGTTTCATTAGAATACATGCACTCAAATGTAAAATGCAACATCCAAACATATATTGAAATACATTCATTTCATTTAAATACAACACAAAATACAATGGGTATCCAAACACACCACAAAACTTACAAAGTTACGAGTTCTAACTAAATCATTCACATTGTCATGTCTCTTTCTTGTTTAAATTGTTGCAAACTTTGCAAACACTATCTTCTTTCATTGGATTCTCCAACTATAATTGTCCATCATGACGAGGTACAAAATTGATGGTATGTTTCGCCTACCAATAATCCCTTGTGTAGATTCATGCCCAAAATAAATAAATAATTAACAAATAAATAAATAAATAACTTTGGAGTCCACGTGTCTAATGGAGGGGGCGATATCAAGATTCCCATGACCCCCACAATTTAGCCCACAAAAATTAGGTTCCCCAATGTTGCTCAACTCCTCATTAGTCAGGCCACCATTGTCACCCACTGAGATTTGTGGAATTTGGGACCAAAAGCTACTTTCTGTGACTCTCCTTTTTGTCAAAATATATATGGTCCACAAAGGAGCATATTTGAGATAATAAATAACCAAGGAAAATGTTGTCTTGATAGCCATGTCCAATTTAAGGTTTTTTTATTTTGATTTTGCCTTACATGTCTCTTTTTTTTTTTTCCAACTTTTTCGTATCCTTTTAATAATTCTATGACACATCCGTGATATAAGATTTATCAGCGAATATGGTAGAGATATTATAAATTAATGTAAAATTTTAATTAACATTGTATGATATTAATAGAAAAACATGAAAAAAAAAAAAAAGAATAAAGAAGGAAACGCAGTAGTCGAATCCGGTTGATTTTGAATATAGCAATCCTCTTTGGTTTGTCCTCCTTTTGTTTTGTTTTTTTTCGCCATTCACAATTGATATTCATTGTGAAGGCTCGAGACAACAGAAATATCACTATTTTCACTCAATTAGCATATTGAAAGTAAAAAAAATAAAAAAAAATAAAAAATTATGGGATTAGAAAAAGTCCTTCCGTACATTTTTCCATTCTCCAATATTTTGATGGGAGAAACTTACAATAAGAAAAGCCATTAATAAAGCTAATAAAAGAGGCCCCATTTGATTCTGAGTCCCAACTCTGGCATGTACTGTTATAGCCGTTGAGGGCCAAATCTTTTGCTGTCGTGTACTGATTTTAATAAATTATTCTGATTTCTAACAGCTCTTTTTCTCCCTTTATTGGGTAATTATCATTTATATATCGTTTTGATCTACTTGTTATATATTATAACCAACTCAAACCAAAACCTTATAATGAAGAAATACGTATGGACAATCTTAGTAAAACGAAAAGAAGGTTTGTTTAGAATGTCGTAATTTCATTAAAGCTATGTTTGGTAAGAAGAAAGAAAACAAGAGGAAAAAAGAAAAATGGAAGTGAAAGAAAATAAGAGGGAGAAGAAATATTTTGTTTTTCTTTTATAGTGTTTGGTATGATGAAAAGAAAGAAAATAAAAAATATTGTGTAATTACTATTTTCTTCATTTATATATATTATTTTTCTTAAAAAATGAGGATAAAAAAATAATTTTAAAAGTTATATAGTGGATTCTAGTTTTCTTCTCACTTTTAAAAGGAATAAAAAGGTAGACCCCGCTGTATATTTTTTTATATCCTATTTTTCTTTCCCTTCTTATCAAACAATCAACTTCCATGTGCTTTTCCCTCATCCCACTTCCTTCCTTCCTCCTTTTTACCCTACCAAACATTACATAAGGATTCTCAATCAAAACCAAATTAGAAATACAAGAAGGGTTTTCTTCGAGCTAAAAATTTTGCAAGTTGGCTACCATATTGTTTTTTCAAGCAGCATGATACCCTTTTGATTGATTTTTAAGCCTTTTTTTCCCCTCCTAATACGCTGGTAAAGTACGTAAAAAAAACCTTGCTTAACTTCATTAATATACAATATTTTTACCTTAAGCATGCAAAGAAAGACTATCTCAGACCAAGGGTCTGTCAGTATTAAGGGTTCAAATCCAAAAAATTCCGCTTCCCAACTCTTTATTTATTTTTAAAGTGTTTTCTCTCATAATTATATTTTAAGAAAAATTTAATCAGAATCCTTTACCCTAACCGATCTTATTAAGTTCCTGTCCAATTGTCAAAACTAGTGCTCGTAAAAGCAGACATTTTATTTTTTGATAATTTTTGGTGAAAAAATATAGTTTTCTTATAATTTTCCACGTTGTGATAGTAACAAATGAAACCCGTTGAAATTGTACCAAAACAGCGGGTACAAAACGGTACAAACGGACATGAACCGAAACGGAGTCAGAAATAATGCACTGACGCACTGTGTACTGACCGGTTCTTTGTACCATGTAATGCCGAAGGCTACAACATAGACATGTCATCAAGTACTGCCGTAAACAATTTACCCAAAAAAAAAAAAAAAAAAAAACCTTGAAGTAAACAATTTCACTTTTTACTTTTCCTTACGTCGCATGACTGATTTACTTATAAATTTATATAAAACTGCATATAATAGGATATTATTTGTTATTAATTTATTTTATTGTATATAATTATATAAAAAATTATAAATAAATTAACTGTTTATCATAAATTATTTAAAAGAAAGTTATAATAAAAAACCATTTCACCTTTAAATGGTAAAAGAACCCAACAATTTTATTACTCATCTATAAAACATTATAGAAAGGAAAGCATCTCCAACTATTCTTTTATCATTTTATCCAAAACGACCTTTTTTGAACAAAAAATTTTTAGAGCTTTGGGGTTTTTTTTCGGTACAATTTTTTTTTTCATTTGTCATTTTTTTTATATTGGTCTTTTTTTTTATTTTATTGTCGTCCTTTTGCTTTTTTTTTTCAATGCCTCTTTTTTTTTTTTAGATCCTTTGTTTTTTTGTTTCCTTTTTTTTTAATCTTTTTTTTTGTTAAATTCTGGTCCTTTCTCCATATTGATCTTTTATTTTTGTTTTAGTCCCCTTTTTTTTTTTTTTTTTTTTTTGTCTTTTTTAATGTTAGTCCTTCTATTGGTTTTTCTTTACGTCTTTTTGTTAATTTTTAAATGTGTTGGGCTATTTATTCTTTTAATTTTTCCATAATCAGATAAAATTTCCCAAATATCTCTAACCATGTGCATAGCACTTGTTTCAAACTAGTAACCAAAAAAAAAAAAAAAATTAAAACAAAAGAATGGTAACAATAACATATACATTTTGAAAACATGTTGAATACTTTCCAAAGACGATTTTATTTTTGAATTGAATAGACAAATATTCGCTTTAATCTCGATCTATACTCAAGATGGATTTAGTACACACATATCTTCTTTGTACTTTTCTCGTTTTTGTGTGTTTTTAAGCGGTCTCTTGTAAATTTGAAGGTTCTAAGTATGAGATCTGAAAGGCTTTAGGTTGACGAAAATAGACATCAACAACATATTCTTTATGGTATTACATAAAAGGCAGAGACCATTTTCAAAGAGCCAAAAAAAAAAAAATTTATGAAGCTCGAATTAATGTTTCTTGTAGAATAATATGCATGCGAATAAAAAAAAGAGTGGATATTGAAAGAATCTTTCCTATAAATTCTTTATCAAATCAACATATTTCGAATTTGTTTATTGTAATAAATTAGTTTTTTTTTTGGTAGCATATTGTAAAAAATTAGTTGTTACATCGATATTGGTTTTTATTTGTTTATTATCAATATCCGAGTGCTTGATTTTCCCACTTTGTGTTTCTTTAAGTGTGTGATGGTCCGCAGTTATTATTATTATTATTCTTTTCTCAAAGTTTCAAGTATTAACCCCACCAAATTATAAGGTTGACTATTTTTGTTCAACGGCTAAGTTTTTGCAGTTTGGACCATTCCCAAATATCCATATAACTTAGCATCATTGGCTTGGGACCATCTCCAATAGACCACAGCCAAAGATGTTCTCCTGTAGAATTTTGAGGGACAACATTAAAAGCCGTAATGAATAAAGTTGCATGATGAGCTCTTTTACAGGTGATGTGAGTGGGTTATTTATGTATTTTTCATGTTCACATGTTTTTATTTTTTTTTTCAACTGAAAAAAGGATCTTTGGTCCCGTTTTGCTTTTTCATTAAATCACCGTTTTGAAAACCTCGAAATTTGTAAATAAAACAGAAAGAATTTTACCCAATTCGATTTAAAAAATTGGTCTAATTTTATCCACACAGAGGATGAAACCAGAAATTATTGTGACGAAAGGCTATATGTAAATTTGTAATATATAGATGTGTGTGTGTTAAAAACAAAGAAAAAAAAAGTTGAGGGAAGGAGCTATATGTAAATTTATACAATATATAGCCGAAAATAAAAAAGAGAAAGTTTAGGAGGGGATCAACCCCCGAGGCCTTCATTGGCTTCGCCCATAACCACTACTGGGGCGGAGCTACTTTGTTTCGAGTGGGGGGCTGTCACCTCCACTGTTTTTTTTTTTTTTTAATTAGTTTAAAATATATTGTATTTTTTTCTTTTTCTCAACACTCAAAATTGATCATCTCATATGAGCTCTACTAAAAACTCTACTATTTTCTCTATAAGCTCATTGATCGTATACATCAAGTAAGAAAGTTTTGATTGCGTCAAAAATAAGTTATCAAACAAGACTTAGTTTTAATATACATCTCCACTGAACTAAGAGGGTAACTCTGTCACTGATTGACCACACACCTAAAATGGTTTTTGAGTATCGAATTCTAGGTGAATTTTTAAAGAGAAATAAGAAAAGATATCTTTATTGCGCCAAAACATAATTTTGGTGGCTTTTAGTTGAGAATGAATGATGGAACCCGTGCAATTCTAGAGGTGGAACTGTAAGTCAATAAGCTTGAAAGTCACCCATATGAATCCCATGTGCTTTTGCACTTTACGTGCTTCGTTCAGAAGAGTCGTCTTTATTTAAAATAGTTTTTTGCCCGTGAAGACAAACAAGGAATATGCAACAAAAGGGCATGGATTTTTGAAGGGAAAAAAAAAAAAGAAAAGAAGAAAAGAAAAGAAAAGAAAGAAAGGGGGGAAAAAAAAAAAGAAAAAGAAAAAGAAGAGAAATGTGAGCTAAATTCAACCCTCTAGATTGTAGTAGAAAAAGAAGAAAAATGATTGGGGATATCCTTTAGCTCTTCATAAATCTTTGACTGCTGCTTTAAGAACTTGACAGACATTATATTAAGTACTAATAATTACTTGAAAATAACTAAAATATTTGAATTTGATAAGCATCATTGTGGAAACTATATATTTACACTTTAAGCAATGAAATCTAGCATTATGTACTTCCAAAAAAGCTGAGTAGGCCACACTAAAATTTTACTTTTTTATTTTTATATTTGTTCCCCATGTTAAATTAATAGAAAGCCTTTTTTTTTCTAAATAAAGATGATGCCCCTCGTGCAAGGGCATTTGAAAGGCCAAAAGAACAACAAGAGGATGAAAATAATGACAAGTGCAAAATTGTCTTTTTGTTACATGAACTGCTAATCATAATGGTCAAATCTTTGATTAGCAATTTCTCTTGATTCCTTAACGAAAGATTGTGTATCCAAAGCTGCTGACTTTGTTGTTGAAAGATTCTTCCTTTTTTTTTTTTTTTTTCCTGTTCTTTTTCACAAAATAAACATTTTTTTTTGTTTTTTTATTTACACACACAGGGTGGAGTCCATCATTGTTGTTCATTGGAAAGGCTTCTTTTTTGTCTAGTTCCGGAGGGACAAATATGTGGTAATGTGTTCCAAAGTGTAATAAATCTTTTCTGATCTCTCATTCTTTTCCTTTCATTTTCATTTTCATTTTTTGTTTGGGGCGGTTTTATTTTATTTTATTTGGTAATATTTAGGGGGTGATGCAATCTCTCAAATCTTGAGAAGAGGAGTTTCTCTGCATTTTGTAAGATGTGGTGATTAGTTAATCGCGTGACAACGTGCAAGGCAACCTTATTTGCGGCGGCGTGGAACTTGTAAAGTAATTTGCTTTTATAACCACGCAAGGGCTAACCTACGGTGGCCAATTAAGCTACTTGCATTGCATGTGGTGTAAGCCCCCAAAGGCCACAACCAATTAGGGTTCTTTTATGCTCATCTTGTTTTTTTTTTTTTTTTTTTTTTAAAGAACTTGCTTGGGAAATTTAAAATCACACCAATAATACGGTAATTGGGCATGGCTCAATTCTGTTAAGAGTTGGGATGTGTTTGATTTAGTCCCACTACTACAAGTCTAAACACCAAACAATCCGTTGATTAAATAAGTATCTTAAAAATGGACCCTCTGGAATATGGAATTTTGGGCTAATCCTGTGATGAAAAAAAAAAAAAAAAGGGAAAAACATCTTAACCGATATAGTAGCCTAAGATTTAGTGACCGAGTTGGTACTTGTTCTGAAGTTCAAGTATGGCATGGACTTGTTTGGTATCACAGACAATGTCTGACCCTAGAATGGTTTTGGAGGAGGCGGTCGGGTGAAGAAATTTCAGTATTTTGAACTTGGCACCTAATTTGACAAGGTATAGATTTTTTGGGATACTGATTACGTAATTGAGTCCCACATCGGTTATGGAGTAAGTCTTTTGTCTCATGCAGACTTATAAATGAGAGCTCATCTCATCATTTTAATTATCTCAAAGTTAGATATATTAGTTTGTTGATTAGTTTCATTTGTTTTTGGGCATTTAGGAATTTTTTTCAAGCAAATATATTATTTTGTAATGATTTTAGAAGCAAATTGTTGTGTAATAATTCATTTTGCTCAACAACTTATTTTATTAGAATGCGTCTTCTAGTACATTTGTTGCATTAGACTAGCACCAAAAATTTACTAAATAAAATATATTATTTTTTAGTAAATATTATTTTATTCACCAAAAAATATAAATGTTTGTTGTCATTTGTCTCAGTTTTAGGTTCAACTGTCACATCCTTTCACTATCCGATACAACATTGACTAGTCTCAACTCTCACAAAACAGTCCTTCCATGTGTTATTTTCAAACTTTCAAAGGTCCTCTTGTTGCATTATGTCAAGTTTTTGCTAAAAATTTTGCTACGGAGAAAGCTAAAAATTGACTAGTAATATGACAACTCAACTATCGTCTTGTTTGATTGCCAAAAGAGATAGACACATCATTATCATATATATTGTCCCTGTAGTACTCGACGTGAAGTGATCACTGTAGATCCTTTTTGGACACTTGTTGTAGTACTCAGCGTAGACTTGCCTTATTATTAAAGACAATATATATATAGATACATACATATATATATATTTGTATATATAATTATGTATGTGCAATGACTTTGGATCCTTTGGGGCACGCCTAGATTTTGCCCCATGTGGTCAAACTTTATTTTTTGTGTATTGTTCAACTAAGCTATTGCAGCTTGGCCAATTGGACATACACATATAAACAAAGTTATTCACAACCATATAATATATGTGTACATGTATATAAATATATGAAGGGGACAACTTTTGGATAAGATAGACTAAGAAATGAATGGTTTTTTTTTTCCTTTTTCTTTCACTAAGAATGATTAGGAAAACAGCCCATGTTATGTTGCTGGGCTGTCACTTTTGGTACAAACGCATGAGGTTTATTTCGGCTTGGGACAATACTTGGTAGTTGGAAGTCTGTAACTTATTCTGTTACCCTTTTAATCAGGGAGTATTTTATTTTATTTTATTTTTTTGGGCTGAGGTTCCCTTAGTAGTCCAACTTGAGAAAGTTCATCTAACCAAACGAGCCCTTAGTCTGGCAAACTGTACAAAATATTTGGCAATGTATTGTTGGGCCATGATCGGATGTTAGACACAGACAAAGGTTAGACCATTCATAACTTGAACCGCTTGTAGCAATAGAGATATGAAATTTACACTTTATGAGCTATTCATAGTAATTATTTTGAGTTTCCTATATGCACTTTTCTTTATAAATAAAAAAAAATATTAAAAAAAATAGCGGCAGTGTGTTGCTTCTACCACACTTTAAACCTTTCCAAAATTGTGTTCGTCAATGTCCTAAGAATCATCTCAATGCATTTATCTATCCCAATGCTACATTTTATTACAAAAGAGTGAAAAATAGTACTATCCTATTTTGAGTCCGTTTGATAAAATTTTTACTTTTGCTTCTAGTCAGTAGAAGAGAAGTAAAAGCTGTGACTTCTTGATAAATGTTTGAAATCAATGAGCTTTTGAAGTCAAAATGATATTTAAAGTTTTTTAATAAGTAGTAAAAATGTTAAAATGAAGTTTATAATGTCAAAACTAAATTTTATTATAAGTGTTAAAGTCTACTCAGAAGAGCTTTTGTAAGAATATATATATATATATATTTTACTTTGACAAGAAATACTTTTAGAGATTAGAAGCTCTTCTAACAGATCATCAAAACATTTTTAGAAGTTGGTTTTAGCTTCCTAGATCCAAACAGGCCCTTTATAATCCAACGCGTAATGCTATTTTCATTTTTGATCGTCATTTTTATACTTTAAAACTGGTAAAAATGAACTTTTAGTATTTCGATGAGTAATTTATAAGCTTTACTTTGCTTAAAAGTTTCTGGTGTGTGGACCTAAACATTAAAATAATGAACTTCACACAAAAGAATTATTAAACATGGAAATTATGAATTATTTGGACAACACCATAATAGAATTTGACTCACTTATATTCTGTTTGATGAGTCAAATAAATTATAATTATTTTTTCCTTCGAAGGAAATCAAATGTCATTTTGACCACAATTTATTTGATCTTCTTGTTATTAATATAGCAATACTATTGCTTTTACCACACTTTAAACCTTTCAAAACTGTGGCTGCTATATTTTGGGTGAGGGTGTGCAGGAAAAACTGAAAACCGTGTAATTGGACATGAATCCCCATCTGAGAATGGTCACAACGCCTTTTACTATTGGGCTACACTCAATTACACATTGTTGTGTTATTTATATTATGAGTTTTGATAATTTGATTTTATGCATGTTTAAGTTTTATAAAGGTAAATTTGTAGCAGTCACACGTTGGAAAGACATGAGAATTTCTTCTACTAAATTTGCATGGCCATTATCTCCTTTTTTTTTTTTTTTTTTCTTGAGGGATCATCTCCTTTTGAAATATTATATATATATATATATATATATATAAGAATGGTCTCGCGTATAGCAGCTCTCTTATATATATATATAAAAGAATAGTCTCGTATATAATAACTGGACATGTGGTGAAGAGAGAGAGGAGAGAGAGATGATCAATGGCTACAACCCATAAAGGAGCGTGACATAACTCGAAAGGAGGAGCGGTACAACCTATGGGATAGAAGCTCTTCGCCACCGATGATGGCAGAGATAGAGCTGGCTTCGCCGCAAGGGAAGGACTAACAGCAGGCAGCAAGAGTCACCCTTTCGCTTGAATTAAGAAAGTGAAGGAATATTTGCATTGTCTATGGCTAAAAATTTGAAGTTGGCAAGAGTCACCCTTTCGCTTGAATATTGAAAATTTAATGTTTTACTTCTAAATACTTTCTATAATTTCAATTGTGGCCTCATTAAATCAAATATATAATGATATTTTTACTTAATAGAAAATTAACTCTAATTTTAATCATAGTGTTTTCACTGAAAAAGGTTCTAACTTTGTCACTATCTTCCAGAATGGTCTTTCCATATGTGGTAGATCTATTAATTATATGACCCTCTAGTTTCTCAAAAAAGCCATTTATTCTTATAGATATAGAATAATTGCTAAATTATAATTATAACCACATTTTTTTTTCTCATTATTAAAACTGAAAAACTCCATAATAAATAAATTATATATTTTTTCTTTTTAATGTCACTATGTTATAGTTGCAATCACAAGATATATATAACAAGAAAATGTAATTTCGTAATAAATTCAGAATTTCATCCAAAGAAATCAATTTAGGAAAAATAAAATTAAAGCAATTTTTTTACTACAATTATCGCATAATCTTTTGCTAACCAAACCTATGAATTTAGCGCCCCCCCAACCAAAAAAAAAGGACAAAATTGTTGAACAACTAAGTTTGGTTTTTCATCTCCACTCAAACTAAATTATACTTTTTTCATCATATTTTTTATCTTTTCTGAAAAAGTTTTTTGTCTTTTCTGAAAAAATTAATAAAAATTACTATTTAAACTTAAAAATTTTAATTTAACTCAAACTCAACTTGTACATTAAACATGCTATAAATAATTATATTAGAATGTCAAAAAAATTCCACATTAATTTTGACTGTTTTTGGGAGGGATCCACGTGGTATGTAGCTGGGGCGCTTTGAGAAAGACACGGAAAAGCCAATCTGGGGAAGTAAGAGGCCGTTTTCAGCTGCCACGTCAGATTCCCCTGCCCTCCTCCGCCGATCAACATAATTCACTATTTCATTCAATTTCCCCTTCCTTCCTTTTCTCTCTCGTCAACCCCCCCATTTTCTCTCTCTAAACACTCTCTCTCTCTCTCTCTCGAACCATGAATATCTTCAGGTTTGCTGGGGATATGACCCACTTGATCAGTATTCTGGTTCTTCTCCTCAAAATCTACGCCACCAAATCATGCTCAGGTAATCTCTTTCACCAGCTCTTTTTCCTCTGCTTCTTGTTTGTTTCCCGAGAAAAGACGCCAAATTCAATCATTGTTCCTGTCTCATTTTTATTCTCTCTCTCTCTCTCTCTCTTAATGGTTTATAGCTCGATGAGAGAGAGCTTAAGTCTCTAATGGCAATTACACGCAATCGAATTTATTATAAATTGAAGTTATCTCTCAAATTAGGTTTCCAATTTTTCAAATTTTTTCTGGAACTGGCTTTAATTTTCGATATTTTCCCTTTTTTCAGCTGGGAAATGGAACACTAGGGTTTTGTTTAGTATTTGATTGCCGAGAATTCAGGCAAATAATGACGAGCTCAAAGGTTTAGAACGTTTTTCCTTGCGTTTTCTCGGCAAACAAACGGCGCATTTTGGGAATATTGATCATTTTTCTGTTTGGTATTGTAAAGGGATTTCGCTTAAGACTCAGGAGCTGTATGCGCTGGTGTTTGTGACTCGCTATTTGGATTTGTTCACGGACTACATTTCTTTATACAACACTATGATGAAGCTGGTGTTCATTACAAGCTCTCTGGCGATCGTCTGGTGCATGAGGGGTCACCGAGTTGTGCGGCGCACCTACGACAAAGAGATCGACACGTTTCGCCATTACTTTCTTGTTCTGGGATGCTTTGTTTTGGCGCTTATTCTTCATGAGAAGTTCACTATTCAAGAGGTTACTCATTGCTCATTTTTAACCATATACTATGTGGCATTATGGATATGTTTTGTGTCAATAACAAGTATTTATGGCCAGTAATTGTGATTTATCTACTGGAATTACGGGTTATGCAAACTGATTGATGGGCTAAGTGACTTACCTTGCTTATTATGGTTTGTGTTGGGCTAAATTGAGTGAATTTCGAGGTATAATTTGTCCGGGTCAGGCGAAACTAGGCTAGTTTTGCTGCTATTGGGGGAAGTGGGTGCTAATTTCGTATCGGCTTGAGCTGGTATTCTGCCATGAAAGTAGGCATTGGGAGTAAGTAAAGAGAACAAGAGGATTTCTTGACTCATTTTCATGAGTTTGTCATGGTTTGAATTTTTCGTCTAAGAATTTCATCCAATCGTCTTTAGGGATAGTGATACAAGTTTAATACAGTTACATTTATTTTGTACTTTGTATTGGTCCTATTGATTCTGCATTCTCTGAGAGTCATACTCTGCATCTCATAATCTTCTTGTTCTTTGTGCATACGTTGGGAAAAATTGTGTTTTGCAACATTCTCTGCTTCTGATTTGGATTCAAACCTTCTGTAGGTCCTCTGGGCATTTTCAATATACTTGGAGGCGATTGCCATTATTCCTCAGCTAGTTTTGTTGCAGCGAAGTGGGAATGTGGACAATTTGACAGGGCAATATGTGTTCTTTCTTGGGTATGTATTTTTCTTTCCAGTATAATCTAATTATTACTCTAGAATGTTTCTTTTCTTTTGGTTGTCTTGTTAATGCATTTATTTTCATCTAGCATGTGCAATGTCAGTCAATGAAGAGAATGCAATTGTCGTCAACCATAATAGTGTCGTAAATTTCTGCAATGTGTTCTCGGATTTAGAAATGTCCGTTTTTTAACCTCGTTACTTGCAATTCCATTTGAGATACTCTGATATGAAAATTCAGAGTTGCTAATGAATGTTAATGGCATGGGAAAACAATTGTTGTTCCGACACCAGATTAGTTTGTTCGTCAATAAGAATTTGATTTTAGATGAATAACTTTTGGCCCAACTGCATATGCAGAAGAAAATATTTGTGTATGTCTCTCTCTCTCTGTCTTATTACATTTACCCGGTTTTCAGTTATAGTAAACATATTCGTACCATGCACCAAATCGAATAATATGTATTATTTTTAATCTGCAGAGCCTATCGTGCATTCTACGTTCTCAACTGGATCTATCGCTACTTCACTGAAGCACGTTTCAGTCGATGGATAGGTAGAAAAAAAACTATTAAGAACAGTTTTCTCTTTCATTTTCCCCACTTTTCCACACTACTGGTTTCTGTATGCTTATCTGACACCCGTCTTTCGAACTTTGTAGCTTGCATCTCTGGTCTGGTTCAGACTGCTTTATATGCAGATTTCTTCTATTACTACTTTATGAGGTAATAACATCTGCACCTTATTCTCAATTCTTCTCACATACACTTGTTCTCAGTATACCGATGTGAAGTTGTTCGTTTCGCAGCTGGAAAAACAATTCGAAGCTTCAGCTGCCGGCCTGATCGAGAGAGGGATAGATTCTAGCTTAGGGTTTTCACTGCGTGATTGGTGATAGTATACAAGAAAGGCATACACCACTTAGAGCTTGCACTTGATACCGCAATCCCGAACTGTATTAATGGAGGGGGGGAAGTTTAATGGGTTTTTTTTTTTTTTTTTTTCCTTTTTTGGGGGAGAGTTGTCCATCTCAATTGGCACCTTCTACATTTAGACTGATGCTCATGTAAAGACGCTAGTGAGAGGACGAAATCGCAGAATTTGCTAACACCATTGTTCATTTTTAGGGGCAGAATTAAGATTAGTATATTGACTCTTTAAAGTTAAAAAGGTCTACAAATTATGGCTAACCAAATGTCAAGGCTTTAAATTTTTTATGTTTTCAGTTTCTGTATTAACCAAATTATATCTGACTTTTAGTTTAGTCTTTTATTTTTCTTGGTCTTTATCAAAACAGTTTTTGGTTTATACGAGTCCCGTTTTATTCAGAGTGTTTCTTTCATAATTAAAAAAGGGGACAAAGAATAGTGATGTCATTGATTTTGCATGGCAGAAGCTAATTTTGATGTTTTTATTATTGGAACCTATAAACTGTGTGTTTTGTGAATGCTTCATTGTGTCGGTTTAAATCATAATCTGTCTTTAGGCCAAAAAAAAAAAAAAACATAATCTTTGGTATTTTGCAATGAAACTTTTTATTTTATTCATAAGAAATCGAGACAAATTCGATCTCGATGTTAAACTTTGCAACTATGTCGTCTTCTTTTTGTTTGTTCGTGTTAGTTTAAGGATTTGTTTGATATTTAAATTTAATAATAATTCAATTATATTTTTTCATCTTAGTTTTTGTCTTTTTTTTAATGTTAATAAAATTTATAATTAGTTTTTAAAAAGTCAGTCAATTTTAATTTAAAAATTTCATATTCAACTAGTGAATCAAATACATACTAAATCATAATCTTTGTCTTTAGGCAAAAAAAAAAAAAAAAATCATAATCTTTGTTATTTTGCAATGAAACTTTTTATTTTATTGATAAGAAGTCGAGACAAATTCAACCTCGACATTAAACTTTGCAACCATGTCGTCGTCGTCGTTTTCTTTTTTCTTTTTCATTTTTTTTTTTTGGCTAAAAGCAACTTTTTGTTTCTCTTGCTGTATTCTTCTAATACAATTTACCTTTGCATCAAACGACCTTGTTTTTTTTTTTTTTTTGTGGGTTCAAAAATACGTTAGTTCGTCTACGCATGATTTATTGTTTTTAATGCCAACGAATTGTCTTTTATGCGAAAAACGACGCCTGCGTGTTCCCTGTTAGTTTTTTGTCTTTTGTTTTTTTGTTTTTTTATGAAAAAATCAACAAAAATTATAATTAGTTTTTGAAAAGTTAATCAATTTCAACATAAAAATTTCATTTCATCTCAAACTCAACCCGAACACCAAACTTACCCTTAATTTTATTTTTAATTTCAAACATTTGTAATTTGAATAAATGTTCAAAGACAATTTACTCCAAACTGTCAATAAATCGCCACCCTACTTTAAAAAAAAATTGCAAAAATGTTTCCTGTAAATGAGCAAAATTTTTTTTTTTTTTTATTTATGTGTTTTGTATTGAGTTGCTCTGAGATAAAACTATTAATATCATCAAAAAAGGATTTAAATTCCGTAAACATAATTTGAAAAACTTATATTACGAACAATATATATTGATGGTTCAGGAACGGGTTTAAATTGTCATGAAAGTAAATTTATACGTAACTTTAATGGCTATTTTAAGCATTTTTTATGACGTGGATGACGTAAATCTTATAAACTAGGAGGATTTGAATGATTTCAAGTATCCTGGGCTTGTGGTAATACCCCTTATTTATAGATAATGATTACTGGCTTTAGTTGTCTGATTTGGTACAGATCTTGTTATATTTATTTAAAGAGGAGTTGCCTTCTTTGATCTCAGTTGACTTCCATAATTGGATTAGGAAAGTTCATTTTTAGACTGATTCTTTTTTTGATTCTTTATAAGAGTAAATATGAAAGGTTTTATGATATTTTCATATGATAATTTTGGGTAAATGTTTGATTCTTACATTGATCTCATTGATTTATAGTGTTACATGGACGATAAGAGATAATGTACGAAATTTAAACTCAAAAAATTCAAACATAAGGCCAAAAAAAAAAAAAAAAAAAAGAGATTAAAATCCTAACAAATACTGAAATAGTTCAAAATGTAAAGATTTTGTTTTGTCCCTCAAAACTTCCAAAATTTGTAAATGTACCCCAGATATGTACCTTTTGCCTTTTCTGCCCCTCTCTCTTCTCTTCCAATTTTTTTTTTTCCCTCGCTCTGTTCTTCTCTCTCCTCTCAACGCAAGCATATTTCTGTCCTTGGCCTCACAACTTACACTGAGCGTTCCACTGAGTAGAAGAGAAGCTCAATTTCTGCAGGCAAACTTTTTCGAGCGTGTAGCAAATTTTCAGGTACGGTTTTCTTCTCTCTCTTTTAATGCCCTTAATCTGAAATTTCCCTATTGAATTGGTTTTTCCTTTTTAGATTTCAATTCTAACCGTGATGAAATACATTTTTGTCATTTTGATTTCATTAAAAATAAAATAAAATAATCCAAATCTCAGCACTTAATTAGTATCAATAAATCTGGAGAATTTTCTTGCTGGTTTTTGTTTCTTTTGATCTTAAGCTGCCATGCATGCTTACGACGATCAATAGTTTTATGTAAATATAACATGAATTTTTATTATATAATATGTTTTCTCTCCTAACTGAAAATTTTAAATTTAAATGTCTATAAAGAACTCAAATTCTCTACTTAAAATTTTGAATGAGTATAGGTTAATTATGTCGTAAAAATATAAAATTCAAATTCTTGAATTTTAGTAGATTTTCATTGATTAACTTATATATTTATTACTGTTAGAAATTCGAATATCCTTTTATTATTATTATTATTATTATTATCATTAGGATATTTATCTATCTAGTATTTTTGTTTAATTAGGATTCAGCAAAAGATTAGGAGTAACCAGCCTATTAATAAGCATGTAATTTACGTAAGTTTTTTCATTATTACTTTTATCATTATTAAGAGTTAGCTTCTGGTGATTAGGATGAAAGGAGGATTTAGAGTGCTGCATTTGGTAAAACCGTTTCTATGGCTTGTGCCGGAAGTAAAACAACCTGACCGGAAAATTCCGCTGAGAAGCAAGGTCAGCTACACTCTCGTGGCGCTATTCATCTTTCTGGTTTGCAGTCAGCTTCCTCTGTATGGGATACACTCCCAAACAGGAGCTGATCCGTTCTATTGGATGCGAGCCATCCTTGCGTCGAACAGAGGGACTGTAATGGAGCTTGGAATCTCTCCCATTGTCACTTCTGGCATGGTTATGCAACTCTTGATCGGCTCCAAGATCATTCACGTAGACAAAAGCGTGCGCGAGGATCGCGCACTCTTGTTAGCATTCGATGCTGTTTTTTGTTTCAGTTAGCAGTTTTTCAGGTTTAAGTCACTTCATGTCATGCATGTAATTTTTCTAATTGCCTCTATTTTGATTTTCTTTTCTTTTTTTTTTTTTGGGCTTATTTTTTTTGCAGGAATGGAGCACAGAAGCTGGTAGGGCTAATCATTGCTTTCGGTGAAGCTGTCGTCTATGTCCTTTCCGGGATGTATGGTAGCGTCGATCAACTCGGTATCGGGAGTGCCTTGCTTATTGTAGCTCAACTTTGCTTTGCTTCCTCTATCATGATGCTCTTGGATGAGCTTCTCCAGAAGGGATATATGGTTTTGGATCCGGAATCTCTCTTTTCATAGCCAACAATATCTGGTAAGAGACCGCTATCACGATATAATTTCCTGTAAATTAATCGGTATTCTATGATTTAATTAGCTTTGCAATTCCTTCATTTTGGGGCTTTGCACATGCGGTGAAAACATTGTTTGGAAAGCTTTGAGTGTCGCAACCATCAACATCGGTCGGGGACCTGAATTTGAAGGCGCTTTGATCGCTTTGCTCCAAGCAATGTTTTTTAGGCCAAACAAAGTCCGTGCTCTCCAAGAAGCTTTCTTTCGGAAGAACCTTCCGAATGTTAGTAATTTGATTGCGACGGCCTTAATCTTCCCTATTGTTATCTACTTCCAAGGCTTCCGTGTGGTTTTGCCGGTGAAATCAAAGAGTATCCGTGGACAGCAAGGCTCTTATCCAATTAATCTTTTCTACACCTCCAACATGCCCATCATTCTCCAATCTGCCCTCGTTTCCAATGTGTACTTTATCTCACAGGTACTTGAGTTGTAATTATTAATAACACAACAAGCGAATCGAAAAAAATTCATGTTCCTCTTCTGCGAATAACACGGAACAAAATTTTGTTTGTATGCAGTTTCTCTACAAGTTCTTCGGCGGAAACTTCTTTGTGAATCTGTTGGGCAAGTGGAAGGAATCCGAGTACTCAGGCGGTCAGTTTATTCCAATAGGGGGTCTCTCTTACTATCTCAGTCCACCAACAAGGTATCGAATCGTTCCTTTTCTCCGTCTTTCATGTCCGTTTTGTTTTCTATTTTATGTAATTTTTGTGTTTCAGCTTATGCAAGAAGTACTGATTCCATGATACTCTCTTTTCTCAATGTTGTAATTGCAGCTTCGCCGACATTGCAGCAAACCCGTTCCATGTTCTGTTTTATCTAGTGTTAATGCTCTCAACCTGCGCCTTATTCTCAAGGGCTTGGATTGAAGTCTCCGGTTCTTCTGTCCGAGACGTAGCTAAGCATTTAAAGGTGTGTCTTGACTTTCCAATCACAACACATGTTAAACTCCGTACACGTTCAACATTTTTGTTAGTAGTCATGGACTGGTATGATTTTGTTTTTGGTAAAGATGTTTTGACAAATGTTGCCTAAATGTGACAGGAGCAAAAAAATGGCGATGATCGGGCACCGGGAATCAAACTTGCCGAAGGAACTCAATAGGTACATTCCCATTGCAGCCGCTTTCGGTGGAATGTGCATTGGAGCCCTGACAGTGGTGGCAGATTTCATGGGCGCAATCGGGTCTGGGACGGGGATTTTGCTCGTGGTTACGATCATCTATCAATACCTCGAGGCATTTGAGAAGGAGAGCGCCGGTGAACGTCGCTTGGGGCTTACGTCGATCTTTTACTAATAGTTACATGCTATATATATAGATGTATATATATATATATATATATATATTTTGGGAATAGAGTCTTGTAAATTTTATAAAACACTTTAGAGAAGCAGTTGAATGAAATATCTACTAGGATGCAAATATAGAAGAGAAGTTTGTCATTGTCAGGCTAACAAAAATTGATCTGGGTCCTGATTTTGTAGTTTTCATGTTAACATAGTTCTTTATTATTATTATTATTTTTGGTTGTGTTTCATTTTCATAAAGTTATCAATATTCTAGTAACTCAATTATTAAAAAAAAAAAAAAAACATTTTAGTAACTCAAACGGACTCGAATTCTTGGTCGGCCATATAAACCTACGGAATTTGATTGAACAAAAATGGATTTCTGGAAACGAAAGATTAGAACATTGAGATTTTCATCAAAGTCCATTCGAATACTTTTCTTTCTTTCTTTTTTTCCCTTCTTTTTTCCCTTACCCTACCAATTCTCTTTAGTATAATATCTTCTTGTATTCAACCCAAAAAGAAAGATTTAATCTTTTATTTTGGTTTTGTCTAGAATCTTTCATCTTCTCTCTAAAGCTATCTAAGAATAATATTTATCGTATACTTTAAGGTTCTTTAGTGATACGATCTGGATGTGTTTTATATATGCCTTATAAATAGGTGCACACCCCATGATTACGACTTAAGACCTTTGATTGATTCTCCACTAATCTCAACTTTAGTAGCTTTTTGGCTTTTAATTATTTCTGTATATATGTCGCTGAAAAGATTGACCCCCCTAAAATTCCTTCATGCTTTTGGTTTTTAGTAATCCGCAAGCACGCAACATCTATGCGGAATAGACAAAAGAAGAAAAAAAAATGTGACGGTTCAGGAGAAGCGACAAATGTACTGTAAAAAGTACATCCATACATTTAATATTAGATATTATAGATAGAAATAAATTTGAAATATGGAATTTTTTTTTCTTCGAAATTTTATTATTACACATGTTTGTCAAGAGATTCGCTCTCCAAACTAACAAAGTTGTATCTTTTTCTTTTCTTCTCCTTAAATCTGAAAAAGAAAAAAATATTATTTACCAATTCGTGATATGAACATGACAAACATTTGAACAATCAAATTAGACATGAATTTGATTTATATATATATATATATATATATTATTCGAACTGATATATTTAACAGTGATAAATGAATAGTAGCAGTGTAGCACTCTCAAGAAAAATCAAAGATTGAGACGTCTGTAAGTGTAAAGCAAGAATTATGTACCTTTGCTCGCTTTACCTTGCAGTGCTTAAACGATTGGTGACATTAACCGGAAGAGTAATAATACCACACACTCTCTATTCTTCGAGTACATTTCATACCTAACACAAATGACTTGTCATTTTATTTTTTATTTTTATTTTTATTTTTGCTGGTTGAAATAAAATACTTTCTTGGATTAATTACAAAAATTACCACTCAATTCTGGCCATATAATACTCTGAATCTCGATCGTCAAAATGCAATCTCCGTTACTTTCCTATCTATGAAATGTTTAACAAAAAAAAAAAAAAAAACTCTTTCCGTTACATTTTTAACAGAAATGGACATGTAATTAGCTTGTGATACATAACTTGGGGTATTTTGATAATCTAACCTCTTTAAAACCTAAATAAGATGTAAAATCTAATTAAAAATCAGAATTGCAATAATTAGGAGAAATATAATCTAACAGAAACAAAAAGATTATTTTAAAAAGATTATCTTTTGCTTTTTAACATTTATATTAAGCATTTTATTTAAATAATAATAATCCCAAACTAAAATAAACGTTAAAATAGATGGGTTAAAAAGTAATATAGCACACTTACTATCTCAACAATCCCACGTTAATGCTTGACACATGTAGTTTCTGTTGTTCAAACTAATTAAAGGGTTCTTTTTTTTTTTTTTTTTTTTTGTTAACATTTAATGAATTAGGGGGAGATAGATGTTGCGCTTTGAGAATCGGAGGACAAAGTGTTATAGGTGTCATAGATGGGGAAAAATTTTGTAATTAATCCTAATTTCCTTCCTAAAGAAAACATGACTAGGATGGTGTTAAAGAATTGTGGGGGCACTTGAATAATCTTCACAGGATATCTACTTTTGCACTTTAGAATAAACATGTGCCCTTGCTATCACCATGGTGAGACAACTTGAACCTTGCGCCTATTTCTCAGAGCGATTGGCTTGCCGGCTACCACCCAAGGAAAGATGGTTTTATAAGACGACTTCGAGACAATCGATGATCCGTGCATGAAATCAGGCCAATTAGGTCCTAAATATGATCAATTTATCTAAATCTAACTAAACATACGAAAGTAAACACAAGAGGAGGAAGTAGATCTCACCTGTGAAATTGAAAATGAGGTGATAAAGGGATCACCTTCAGAGCCTTTTATTCACAAAAAAAAAAAAAAAAAAAATGTTTTTTTCCCCCAAAAGTGCGGATAATATGGATTTGATGGCTTTTTGTGGCCACTAGGGGGACACCAAGCGGCCTATAGCGCCTTACACCAAGAACAAAGTAGAGCTAAAGGCCACTGCTAGCTCCATTATATATTTTCACTGTATAGACAACCGTTGGATTCCACACACACACACACATACATATATATATATATATATATATATATTTGTAGGACTAGACCTTTGTGCTTTGTCCAGACCTTTGACAAAAAAGCTGATGCCACACACAACATGTGTACGAAGGGAAAATTGTCCAAATTGCAATCACCCTACTAGTCTTTCTCAATCTCATCAATTGCAAATTTGAACTCCTTTATTTATTTATTTGTTTTATTAATAACAAATATTTCCCCTCATCTATAGCTTTTAAACGTACTGTTACCCTTAAAGGTCTTTATAGGGTGAAATTTCATAATTATCTTAAAATTTTAGATAGAAAAGATTACCGAAGTATCCTTATATGATACATTAAAATTTTGACACACATCTTTTTCGTAAAAAAATCCTAATAAAAGGAGAATTTTTACTAACGGAACATGAACCGAGAGGACTTAACGAGTTATTTTGAGATTTGAAAGGTAAAATGTTACCAGGATCATAAGTTCAAGTGAATTTTTTTGTAAATAATCCTCCCCTTTTTAGAAAAAAAAAAAAAAAAAACTTTTTTTTTTTTTTTAAGGCCAAGGACATTAAGACCCACTTGGGCTTGGGGATGCTGCTTCACTCTTCGGCTGTTATTGGTTGGCCTTACGGCGCTATGGGGTTTGATTAGACTACTCATTTTCCCCATAACAAAGGGGAAAAAAATCAGAAAAGTTGTGAAAGACATTCTTTCTTTTCTGGAGGGAAAAAAAAAGGATCATGAAGATTTTTTTTTTTTTTTTGACAATTGATCATGAAGATTTGATGTCACTTTATTTATTTATTTTTCCCCCTTAGCACCTGAAAAGATATTACTAATAATACAAAAAAGAAAATTGGATTTTTAATGCGATATGACACAAAGCCTGTTAAAATCTCAATTCACTCCACGTCAAGAATGCTTTCTTTGCGTAGGTGAATGTTAATGTGAAAATTAATTATTATCTTTACTTTCAGACAGTAAACGGATCGATTTTATTATCCTCTTTTTTCATCATAAAGAATTTTTGTAGCGATTAAAAGTACACATATCTCTCTTTCAGCAAAAAAAAAATACACTAACTCTCATATACTGAGGTGATCAATATAAATCTTGTACATGTTATTGTTTGTGTTTTTTTTTTTTTTTTATCTCTAATATTTTTTTACTGCTTTTTGTCATTAAAAAAAAATTAAGGGGTCTAATTCTAAACGCATGGTATTAGTTTTGTCCTTGCCAAAAGAAAATAGATAAATATTTTTTTTTTTGGAAAAAAACTAACCAGATTTTTTTTTTTTTTCAAAGAAGGTTTTGGCTGTCTTTTAATTGTTAGGAATTAAAAGCGTTCATTCTTACTATACGAGGGTAATATCAAAACGTGGAGAATACCAAATAGCTCTTCTATCAAATTATACTGGTCGTTGGTATTAACATTACTCAACTAACTGTACTTTTTCATTATATTTTTGTCTTTTTGAAAGTTTTTTCTTTTCTGAAAGTCACAAAATTACTATTCAAACTAAAATTCAATCGATTCAAATCACTTATTCAAACAACTAATTCAACATTCTCATTGTAAGAATTACGTCATGTACGTGCATATACATATCCCAAAGAATTAGATCAAATTGCAGTTGACCAAAAAAATAAATAAATAAAAATAAATAGTTATTTGAAATGAAACATTTAAATGAAAATTTTTGTTCATAAACGGCAAAAAATCCTTCCCAAAATTTACCTTCAATATACTGATATATATTCTACATATGCTACAGTAATTTAAATCAAATTTTAAAAACCATTTCAGATATCAAATTTCTTATCTATCTTATGATTTTTTAGATATTACTTCCAAACGTATTTTAAAAGATTTATGCTCAATTGTTCCAATCAAAATGTTAATGTTCAAATGGCATCAGTTTGAATAGCAGTTCAAATATTTTTATTCAAAATTTTCCATTCAAATATTTATATTCGAATGTTTTTCCCAAACATAAGTCTTATTATCTAAGAATTCGACTGTAAACCGATATAATATATATCAACTGTGTTTGCCATTTTTTAGACTTAATAATTACAGGTTGATTGTTGTTGGCACAGCCTTAATTTTATTGTCAAAGAATACAAATTTTGGGGATGAGATTGGACAACACAACGATTTGGTACGAAATTGAAGTCATCATGATTCATGAACTTATCTTGTTCTCCAGATTTGCTAAGAGAGAGAGTAGAATGAGAACACAATTATAAGGCAAGTCATGATATATATACATATATATATATATAGGTACTATATATCGTTTTCTTGTCTAAGAAACATTACTAATTTCTGCGTATACGTGATTGTGTATATATGTAAATGTAATCATAAGTTCACTTCAATTTTCTTGCACTGCAATCTATAATCACATTGTCTCTTGATTCTCTTCTTGGCTGAGAAGCTCTTTGGATATCAATGATTAGTAAATGAGCCATTGCCTTCTCGTACGTATTGAGTGAATTGTAGGTTTTTGTATGATTAAAAAGAAAAAAAAGTAGATTATCTATATTATTCTATCTTCCATCTTCATTGTTTATGAAAATTCATCGTTGTAATTGAAGGATCTGATCCAATTCTATTCGAAAGATGGATCCAGCTTCACTCATACCGCCATCATAACCCTGATGATCACATAACTCATTGATAGTCAAGAACTCCACAGTGTTGGGGAATATAAAATCTAGAAATACCTTACGAGAATATATAATAAGGAAACACATTCTTACCATTGCACATATCGAGGCGAGGCGTGGCATAGGCTCGTGTACTGATGACATTCTATCCTAAATAAGAATCAGTTTCCAATTTGTAATATCGTCTTTTGGCTGCACGTTTCACGAGTACATGCATGGCAGTTTGATCATCTCTGGACATATAACAATCAGCATGCAATTCATTCATCATTTTTTGTCACTTGGATGATCACGTATCTAGTGGGGGTTTTTTTTTTTTTTTGGTGTAATTTAAGATATGTTTTTGGGTTCAAATTGAGTAATTAGAAAGGCATGCCATCTTTCATCTAAAGATATCCAAACACATGATGGAAAACTTTAAATTAGTTGACACATAGAGCTTTATATACGTCAGAAGACGCTTGTACATGAACTTTCTTAACGAAGAAAAAGTGAATTTGCTTTTCATTATTTTAGCTTTTCCTTTTTAAATAGAGAAGCCCCCAATAAAATATTATGTATGCAGAGTGATTCTCAAGATTGAATGTATACAATGATGTATGTGTACTATGTATGTACATATACATTATTATGCATTAAGAGAGAGATATATATATATCTATATATATATATATCATGGGTCCAAACTCATGCATTAAAGTTTGCACGCTCAGAAAGTAAAGGTTAGGTGTGATGGATTTTTTGAGAGTATAGGTGTAATGGGTTTAGAGATAAACATATATATATATACACACACCATCGCATGGGTGAATGGATTAGCAAAGAAGGGTGACACCTTTTTAGCCTCTTCCTTTAACAATCTAGGTTTGAATACAGTGGAACTCTTGTAAGACCCCCACTCTATTTTTGATTGTGGTAGTTTTGAGTTGGTGACGTTTTGGGTAGGACCTAGGTTGACGATCGAAGCAATTGGATTAAAGGCACATCTCTTTTTTGTCATACTCGGAGAAGTTGATCCCACCTATAGGACTGAAATTTGGACGATAATAGAGTCACTACCAGAGCCTTTTATTCAAAAAAAAAAAGTTGTGTATAAATATATATTACTTAAAATATTTTATTATTATTATTATTATTATTATTATTATTTGTCTTTGGAATGTTATTCATGATGTATTTGATCAAAGAAGCAACATAAGCAACCTTAACTAGTGGCAATGACAATGGGCAATTGATTTTGCAGCCACTGATCTTTGTGAATGGAAACTAATTGGCGTAGGTGTGGGTTTGAGGTCCCCATTTGAAAAACATTATAAGTACTCTACCAAAGGCTTCCTCCTATTTTTTATTTATTTATTTTATTTTTTAAATGATGTTTCATTAATACCTCACCTAATACATTGCCAAAATATTGGACGTGCGTCCCCCCTTTATAATTGTTTTTTAACTTAATGATTTCCATGTTTGTTAAGCTAAAGTAAACGTTAAAGAGAAGAGTTTATAGAAAAAGCCTTTTTCTAAGTCATTTTTAATAAGAGTGATGCTAGGGATACTAATTCTAATATCAATTTTTCAAATAACAATTTATGTGTTATATTTTCATTTGTAGATGCAATCAATTGATATAACAATATTTTAAACACTTAATAATAAAAGAATAACAACTCATATGTCACATAAGTTGGTACTCAAAAGTTGAGATTATAGGTGGTATTTCTAGCAAAAATTAAAATTAGAGTTGGTGTCCTTAACATTTTTCTTTTAATAAATATCCCAATTTAAAAAAAAAGTAATTATTTAAAATGATTCAATGGTTAACTAATAAATTGATATCAATGTTCAATGGTTCAGTGGTTCTAAACTTCCTTCTCTTCCATGCTCTAGTTGGAGCAACAAAAAACTTTTCGACAGAACTACGATATAACTAGCAAATAATTTCTGGTTGTATGTGCAATCAATTTTTGAGGCATGACCATTAAAATTGAAGCTACATTTTGCCATGGAACCCAGCAACAAAATATTATCAATAATCCAAATTAGTTTGAACCAGAGATTCTCATTTAAAAAAAATTATGATATAATTAGAAATGACTGAGCGTATTATAGTTTGATTCAAAATACATTTGAAAGCTTCTACGTTTTTACGGGGGTAAAGGTCTATTCCACACTTTCAGTGGACCCCTTGCGAAATGGCTGTGACTATATATATATATTTTTAATCAATTTGACACTTCAATATAACTGTTTGCAAAGGGCTCTCAGTCTCACCACTTTCACCTCCATGTGAAAGTGTAGCACCAAGCAATGCATTGCTCATTAACTTTTGATATCATAACACTACGTATCTTGTATCGCAAAGTAATACATCATGCATATGAGGTTTTGTATATAATTCTTCTGACATTTATTTAACAGAACACTTTTTATTTTAAAAAATAACGTTAACAAAAGTATATGTTTAGATTATCATCCCAGTTTTAATAATTTCAGTTTATTTTGATTTTGATTTTTTATTTTTACCTCTAATTAGATTAATATAGAGGGTCAATAATCCAAACAAACATTAAGAGAAAACAAAAAACATAAGCATATTTATTTGAGATACTATTTTTATAATATTTTCATAATAGTTATTTCACTATGATTACAACCGGGTTATTATATTCCACCTCTTATAAAGAAAAGAACTTAAATCAAAATACTTAATGGCGTGGCAATACATTTATACATAACTTCTACCCCGAGCACACGCAAAGGAGCCGTAGACAGGCAACTGAAATCCAATCCACGAAATAATTTGATCTATGGACAGCATCGTTGTGGTAAAGGTCGTAATGCCAGAGGAATCATTACCGTAGAGCATAGAGGGGGAGGTCATAAGCGTCTATACTGTAAAATCAATTTTTGATATAATGAAAAAGACATATATGGTAAAATTGTAACTATAAAATACGACCCTAATCGATAAACTTTTTGAATATCAGTTTTGTTTTTAATGCTATTACATATTACAGGGGAAAAACGATGAATCTAGAAGAACCATAGACAGACACAAAATTAGATTTTTTAAAAAAATTTAAATTTTAGGGGTTCTTAGATGTTTTAGTCCCCCACTCTAAGTAGCATTAATGTTTTGAAACACTGGCATGTGGATACCAAAACGCTTCCCTTAATTTTCTTCACAAAAGAATAAATAAATAAATAAATCATTAACCTCAAAAGGTTGAAGAAATGGTGACATGAGTGCTCCTCCATTTTTCGACAGACAAAAAAAAATAAAAATAAAAATCCTCCTCCATTTTGGGATATACAAAAATGTATTGGTTGGCTTATGAGTCACATGTAGTGATTTTCTATAATCAATCTGCTTTTTGGATTGGATTAGGAATTGGTCTCTTGACATTTTTTTATTTATTTTACTTATATTTTTGACATTGATTAAAATACACGTGATCTGATTTATTGGCTCGCCTGTCTTCTAATGATGTCAATAAGCACTAGGTAACATTTAACCTTTTTGAAACGAATTAATTAATTGTTTCCAAGACTAGACACTTATCCTGTTTAACTTTTGTGTGTTGGTCAAAGATAATACAAACATAAGAACCATAATTACGCGAAAACTTCTTTGTTTTCACAGGCATGAAACCTAATTGGTCCCACTGTTAATGTGCCACTCAACAATGCACAAAATGTATATACATAGTTGATTTCGTATCAGGTATCAAATAGTATCGTAATATTAATTTTAATTATCGTGAAAATAAATTTTAGTTATTAGAAATATAAATTCATGTAAAAGAAAATATAAAATTAGGAGAATTAATATTTACTTTAGCTACATTTTCTTTTATCTGAATTCACTTATCTAATAACTGAAATTCACATTCACAATAACTAAAGTTTACATATTGCCAGATACTATACAGTACCGAATACGAGACTTTATGTATATATATATTTATCAAAATATATAATATTTAGTATGATACAGATATATATATATGTATATGCAAGTTAATCTTTTTTAGGGTAAAGTATATCAAAGTAATTACTCAATTTTCTAAATGTATATCTGAACTAATTATTAACTGCTATGCCTATTGTTCAATATTTGAGAGAGAGCGAAACCACATTGACGTGAGTGGACATGTGCCTGCACTCAATTTTTAAAATTTAATTCTATCTTCATTTTATATAAATATTCTACTTCTACAACTATTTAGTAATTAATATATGAAGTCGTTTTACGATAGAAGAATTATTAATTTTAACTATTTAATTAATATTTTGATAGTCTGATTTATGAATATCAATTTTAAAAAATTTACAACTTGTAATACAATAATGTTCCAATTATATATAGAAAAGACAATTAAAAATTTAATTAAATAATTAAAACAAAAATTCTTATCAATAAAACAAATAAATACCCTTAAATCTATATGTTTTCTCTTTTTAGTGGATATAAATATATTTTTCTCCTCTTAAAAAAAATCTCCATGTAATAATTTTTTTTACATAGTATCCTAAATTGTAATTAAAAAAAAATACCCGTAGGCTCTGTCATTGTATTTGAGCATAAAACGTGATATGCAACAAGAGTGATCGATTGCCTATGTAGGGGTGGATAAGTTGATCTGGGAGGCAATATTAAGGATTTCATTAATTGAGAGGTCGAATGTTCGAATCTCCTATCAATTCAGTGAAGTATAAACCATACTTGCGTAACATTTTGAAACGGAAAATAACGGGATCACCACTAGATCTTTCTATTCCGCAAGAAAAAAAAACAACAAGAGTGATTGATTATTTTTTAAATTTATTACTACCACACTTTATAATTAAAAAGTATACATTAAACATTTATTTCAATTTTGGTACAAAATGTCAAAATTAATTTGGTACTCAGTAAGAAATTCAAAGTATTAATGGGGCCAAATATTCTATTTTAAAATATAAGTGGAGCCCCACACCTTTGATCAGAACTGTGATTTCGTCACATCTTCTTTCGGCTGTGTCCTTTTATTGCAACGTTTTCTTCCAGGTCCCACACACTTCATCGATTGCCTACAAAAAAATAAAATAAAAAAATACATTTTTTTCTCAGCTTGTTTTTCTACAAAAGAAACAACTCGATAAAACCCCCGTCCAATAAAAAAGACAAAGCTTTATATTCAAAATCTCCAGAAAATGAAAGAAGGGCCAGCTCGCTATGTACAACGCATATCATATTACACTTGTAAATCTATCTACCCAAAAAAAAAAAAAAAAACTTATAAATCTCTAGTAAAAAATTCATAATAATTAATTAATTTAAATATAACTTTTTATTTACAATTTTATCATATGATGTTATTTAAATATTACTGTAAACGAGAGATATCACTGAAATAAATTATATTTAAATCCATTGATTAATATAATATAACACAAATCACGTTATAAATAATGTATGAGAGAAATAGTATATAATAGATTATCAATATATATACATATATATATATATATATAAAATAAATCCCACTCCACAATATTGTTGCTCAAGTCTCCAATCATCATTACTTTACGCATTAATGTCCTTAGAAAGAAAGTTGTTCCAAAGATATAATTAGCTGTATTTTGCACATATTTAACATTGTTCCATTCAGATCTAGAGGATGGTTTCTCTAATTTGTCTCATTGTTTTTTCTCGATAGAATTAAAAATAATTTTAAAAAAAAAAAAGATCCATGTTATTAGTTGTTTATGCTCTTCGTGGATGGTAAACATTCGAGAGCTCACCAATAAAATATGAATGACTTAAGGCTCGATTTCACTTCAATTACCACCACAAATTAACTCAACGCTACACACTCCATTAACTAGGTGAAGACCTTAAAATGTGGATACGTAGTATCAAAATTACTCAAACCACCACAATTTTATTTAGAAAATGAGCTTAGTTTCACTCCTACATACCACCGCAAGTCCGCCCATCACTGCATACTCAATTGACTAGATAAAGACCATAAAATCAGATTCGTAATATCAAATCTTAAATTCATCTTATGAATGAAAGAAGGAAACATATCTTTGTCATTGTTATGACTTTCCTTTATAACGTTGAAAACGTGGTAAACTAGGCCGTACCATAACATAGAATTCCATGACATTTAATTGTAGAATCGTACTAAAAAAATAAGAAAAAATAAGAATATTTCAATTTAATTTGATTTTAAAAATTTTACTATTCAAAACTATATCCTACCATCTTAAGAGAATATATGTTTTAATTTCTATTTTTTCATTTTGATTTAATGTCTAACGAAAGAAGACTAATGTTGTTTTCATGTCAGATCATACAACTGGCTTCGTTGAAGAAACATCCAAACATATTTTTTGTTCTCAGTTGCAGACAGCAGTGCTTTCGGTGCTTGCCATTTTAAGGGGTCTTTTTCATATTTTTTTTTAATTTTACATATCCGAAGGGGTATATATCTTCCCTTTTTTTTTTTTTTTTGGGGGCTATTTCATAATTAAAGAAAATTTTCTTCAATTATTTGCTATTTGCAAAGAATGGTTAATTTGTTTAACTAATTCAATGCTCAAATAGAATTAGGTTTGAAAATAGCTTGTTAAACTTTGAGTCGTGCAAGATATAAACTCGTCTGTACTTCACGTGGGAGACAATTAAACCACTAATATATATGACATGTTTTTGCCAATAAATTTAATCATTGGAAGGCCTATTATACAATCGAAAAAAATGTCTGAAGATCATTTTCTGTTCATGAGAAACTAAAACAGGATGTTTCTTATATCCGATTATCTATACTTTAATTTGTATTAATTTATACTTTTTACATAAAAAAAATTCTGAAATACAACCTTATACTATAAATGTCTTTTTCATGGATTAGGGATATAGTCCTTTATATAAGTCAAAAAGTTTTTGTACATGTACGACCATCAATGAACTTGGAAAAAACCTGAAACATTTGTTCATTTTGTTACACTGACGTCATAAAGTTGAGGTTTATTGCAGTTAAACAGCATAAATTCTGCGTGGAAGTTGACCCAAGATTCACATATTACTTCTACTACTCCTCGCTCGTGTATATATATATATATATATACATGTATATATATGTATAACTGTGTAGATCTCCCTTTCACTCCCAAAAGAAAATAAACTAAACATATCAAAAATATTTGCAACAAAAAGTCTGCAGTAAAACACAGACTTTATGGTGAAAATTGTTTACAGTCTTCTAGTTTTGCCACTTTCATCTCCTGATTTTTATTTTATTTTTTGTTAGTCGGCAAGTTACTACTCTAATGTTTAGTTTTGACATGAATTTAACGAGGCATCTGAACTCAGTGAGAGTTGTTAATATATGAGCAAAAACACTTTCGTGCACGTGATGTAATAATACACTTAATTTTAAATCAACAAAATTTCATATTAATTTATCTTCCAAAGAAAAAAAGAAAAAAACACAAGCAAAAGGAAAAAAAAAAAACTTAAATTTTATGATTTTGTTTTAACAAGTTGTCTATGATATATTTGTAAAGTATCTGTATAAACATTAGATTCATATTAAAGGGTAAAAGATGTACAAAATTAAAGAGAGTGCAATAAAATCCATATACGTGTATGTGTGTGTGTGTGTGTGTGTGTGTCAATATACAGATTTATGTATCTATGCATTTTATAGAAGTACGTAGTGCACTTTCATTTTGTCCAAAACAGTTTGTTTTAGACAACATCGTTTTGGATGAAAAACTTTTATATTTATTTTTTGGTCCTCCATTGTTTTAGACCAAATTTTTATTTTTATTTTTTCATTTTAATCATTTTTTTGTTGATTAATTTATTTCGTTTTAGGCCTCTTATTTTTTTGATGTTTTTTTGTGCCTCTTTTTTTTTTTAGGTCTTTCGAAATGTTTTATATGAAAAACTTTTTTATTTTTTTTTATTCTTCAGTTTTTTTCTTTTTTTGCCCCAATTTCTTTTACCTTTTAATTTTAGTCTTTTTTTTAATGTATTAGTATGTTTTTAATATTTTTATCCTTTTATATTTTTGGTATTTTTTATATATATTTTTTGTTTTTAGTTTATTTTTTATGAATGTATATTTTTTTTTCTAATTCAGATAGATTTTTTCAAATATATTCAATCATATATATATATACAAAATCACTATATATTTATACACAAAATCTTAAATATGATACCTAATAATATTCAATAAAATAAACTTCAATTATTATAAAAATAAACTTCAATTATTAAAAATATAAATTCATACAAAAATAAAATATAATTAAAATAAATATAAATTTTTCATATTTTATATTTTCTTCTATCCAATTAACTTTTCTAATGAAGTTCACGTTGATATATATATATATATATATATATATTAATAAATACAGATTCCTAGTTCATGCATCAAGGTCGTTAATTACCAACAGTCAAACCGATGGGGGAGATAGGCCCCTTTGACGTACATGGCAGTCATCAACACCAAACCCCCCCCCCCCCCCCCCCCCCCCGCGGCATTTCACTGCCTCGGGGCCACCTCACATTATCATCCCTCTGTATACCCACCCACTTACAATATTAACCAAAACCCCCTTTATTTCTTTAGCAAAAAAAGTAAAAATAAAAAATAAAAAACCATTTATTTAACAAACAAAAACAACAAAAAAAAAAAAAAACCAAAACACTCTTTTAACAAAATTATAATAATAATTGTTTTTTATCTTATCAATAAGTATTTTTATTATTTGATTTTTTTTGTTATTTTACTGGGTTTTTTTTGCCTCTATTTAATAAAAAAAAGTATTTTCATTCAATTTTTACATTTAACGATTTAATTTATTGATGTTCATAACAAATGTAAACAAAATTTAAAAGCATCAATATTCAATATATCAAATATCACATATTAATAGATGATGAGTTCTATGATACGAGATTCAAAAATATGATTTATTTTTTATATTAGTTATGATATTTAATGTCATTAATATTTTAAAGTATTTTTCTAAAAATTTATAACAATGTAAATCAACTTTTAATTAATAAATAATCTAATAACTAAAATAAATTATCTATCTACCGATAAAATGAGAACAAAACAATAAGAAAACTTTTTTCCGCTCATGAAAAAGAAAACGTGTATTTGCTCTGCTGGTTTGGTACTTGTCTTCAGTTAACACCAATCCGCTTACTTGCCTCAATCCTTTTTCTATCTTTCTTCTTTTCCCGCGCTTTAAAAATCCCACTTTTGTTTTTATTATTTATTTTATTAATAATTATAATTTTTGTTCTCATCTCAGGCCCTCATTCTCCGCCATTGAGTTTTTTTTTTTTTTTTTTTTCTTACTGTAGTCAAAGTTTTGCGCTTTGCTTTTCCCATTAAAGTCACTCTCTTTCTTAGCACTTTTCTTTCAGTTTCACCCCTCTCTCTCTATCTCTCTGACTCTCTCTCTATCAACCAAAAACTCTTCTTCTTCTTCTTCTTTTTTTTTTTTGGTAATTTTCTTTTCTAATTTCTTATGCCCAAACACCCTTAATCTCATCCTCAAAGCTCACAAATGGACACACTGAAACCAAAATCAGCTCTTGACAACAACAACAACAAGAGCAGATTAGCGAGGACGTTTCGGAAAGTGATTAACCTGAGAACCGCTACAAAAATCGCCTCCAACAATGGCATTTGCATGCTCAATCCTCAGTCCTGCAGAGTCGCCAAAGAACAAGAAGACGGCGAAAATGGCGAGCATCGGAAGAAAAACGGCTTCAACGAAGATCTCAAGTCTCGGAACAGAGCTGTCATGGAAGCTCTGGTCGCGAAGCTCTTCGCCGGAATCACCTCCATTAAAGCCGCCTACGCCGAGCTCCAGATGGCCCAGAATCCCTATAACAGCGACGTCATTCAGCTCGCCGACCAGGCCGTCGTCGACGAGCTCAAAGCTATCTCCGAGCTGAAGCGAAGCTTCCTGAAAAAGGACCTCGATTTGTCTCCCCAAGTCACGATAATGCTCGCCGAGATTCAGGAGCAGCAAGGAGTTATGAAGACCTACGAGATCACCATTAAAAAGCTCGAGTCCGAGGTCGACGGGAAGGATTCCGAGATCTCCTCTCTGAGGAGTCAGCTAAACGATGTCGTCTCGGCGAACAGGTCGTTGGAGAAGAAGCTGAACGCTAGTGGGTCGCTGTCGTTTTCCGCGCTGGATAATCTGAAGCTTTCGTCGTTAAATCACACCCATTTCTCTCAGTTTCTGCAGAGCTGTCTGAGATCAGTGAGAAGCTTCGTGAAGTTGCTGGTTAAGGATTTGGAGTTGGCGAATTGGGATCTCGATTTGGCCGTGAAATTCATCGAGCCCGGGTGTCGTTTCTCGAAACAGAGCCACAGGTGTTTCGCTTTCGAGTCGTTTGTTGCCAAAACCATGTTCGAAGGCTTCAACTTTCCCAACTTTAATCTGGATCAAAACGACGATAAGTTCAGCTTCTTCGAGAGGTTGAAGAAGATGAATCCAGTGAGTCCTAAACACCTCTTTACGCAGAGCCCAAACTCGTCGTTCGGGAGATTCCTGAGAGCAAAGTACACCCAGCTGGTGCACGCGAAAATGGAGTGCTCTGTTTTCGGAAACCTGAACCAGAGGAAGATGGTGACGTCATGTGGATACCCAGAAACGCCGTTCTTCAATTCATTCGCGGAGATGGCGAAGCGGGTTTGGCTCCTCCATTACTTGGCGTTCTCGTTCGGCGAGGAAGTCACGGTTTTTCAAGTGAGAAAGGAGTCCAGATTCTCGGAGGTATACATGGAATGTGTTACACAAGACGTGCTCGGCGAGCTCGACGCCAGCCCCAGGCGGAGCTCCGGGTAAGCTTCACGGTGGTTCCGGGGTTTAAGATCGGGAAGACGGTGTTTCAGAGCCAGGTTTACTTGTCTCCGGCGAGCTCTTCTCCGGCGAGTTGATCGTCTTTTTCTTTTTCGTTTCTTTTTCTGTTTTCTTTTATGGGTTGTCATGAAATGACGATTTCCACGCGCTTTTTTGGGTTTTTTTCTGCACGCTCCGGTGGAGTTAGTTCCATTTGGGCCGTGGGATAGGACGGTGGTGGTGTAGCCGGTGATGGTTGGCGCCGGGGAAATTGTATATAAGACGGTTGATTTGGGTGTCGCCGGTGGTAGGTTGGCAGGCAGGCAGGCAGGCAGGTAACCGAGCTCCTACATGTTTGGAAGAGTACGGCGGCGCGTGTGGTGCACGTGCTGCATGCAGGATTTTGGTTCCCTGCTGCTGAGTAACTGCTACAGTTGCGAATGGAGAAAAGTGGGCCCACATGATGACGTGGTGGAACGAGGGTATTATTAGGAAGTAAATTATAGTAATGGGGAGAGAGAGAGAGAGGAGATCAAATGCTGTGGGACAAGAGAAGAGTTTCATTCTGTCTTTCTTTTAGACTTTAGTACAGAAAATAGTGGGAAAATGGTGGCAGAGATTAAAAAAAAGAAAAATGAATGATTAATGTCACATTGTTGTATAACGTTTTTTTTTTTTTTTTTATTAAAAAAATTTAAGCATGAGCAAGGGAAAATTTTCATAATTAGCCGATGAAAAACAAAAATTATAGTTACAATTTACTTGCATGTGTAATGTTAAATTTTCTATTTCTTTGGATAATTTTTTCCTTGTTAAACGACACAAAATGGGAAGTTCAAAAAAAAAAAAAAAAAAAAGGGAGGGAGGGAGGGGGGGAGACTCTTTTGTTGTCTTTCGAAGTGGATTGTGGGGACAAGTTCTTCAAATTTCTTACTAAAAAACTCTTTTGTTGTTTTTTGAGGTGAATTGCTCGTATATTCCGATTATCATAACGGTGACGACTTGAATTTGAGAGATCTTTAATCGAGAGAGTAAGCATCTTGTCATCCTCAGATTAGTAAGTGATTCCTGTTAAGAGACTTGTACATTCAATTAGATGGCATTTCATCCCAGGGTTTCAATCCAATCCAAAGGCAAAAAAAAAAACTATGGTCCGTACACCAGCCAATTCGCATGAGATTTAATGGATTCTACAAAGATAATCTCCAACGTTGAGAACCACGTTGTATTTAACCGAATAAAATCGTTTTTTTTTTTTTTTTTTTTTTAAGGCCGATCAAAGTTTTGTGTAACTCAGAGAAGAAGTGGATTTGTTTTAGCACTTCTAGTTGGGAACTAATTCCATTCCATCGGGCACAAAATCAAACTTGTCTTAAAAAGTGGGGGTTGGGAATTTAATGAGAGTTTGGACCGCCACTGCCAGTGAAAGTTCTGAGCATTATTCACGAGAGACCCTCAGAGAATTTATAAAATGCTCAGAATTCCCCCACATTTTTATCCTTTTCCCAATTGCCTTGTTTCCAGTCTTTCCTAACCTTGTCCTATTGTTGTTTGGACACCAAACCCCCACCCCACCCCCCCCCCCCCCCAACCAAAAAAAAAAAATAAAAAATAAAAAACCCCCAAATCACAACTCCCTTTTTTTTGGTTGAAATTTTTTTTTTCCTACTCAAACTCAAATCACTACCCATACTCAAATCACAAATCACGAGTCCCTTTTTCACTGAAACTTGAAGCGCTAATCACCATTCCAAAATAGGATTTATAGGTAAATGACCTTTTATTAAAGAAGTTTTTCCAATAAACTATCAAAGTTTATATAAAATTATGAATATGACCGTTTAAAAAAAAATATCAATCAATCAATCCGGTCAATCACTCATATTATTATTGATTAGGAATTTATCAATATTAATACGTATTTTTTACTTATTAATTATATTTAATCACTTATTGATTGTATGATTAATGTCTATTTTGTTGAAAATTTTTTTTTATGTCGTTTATTTAAATAAGTATTTAAAAATTGCTTCTTTATCTCATTTTTCCTTCAAAAATAACATGGTAAAACCTTATAGTAATAGAATATTAAACCAATATAAAATTAAGGAGGCGTGTAGAGGGACTTCTCCAAACACATCTCTATTTTTTTTTTCCTTTTTCTTCCACTCAAAATTATTTTTTTTCTATCTGTATTGATATTTTTTCCAAATATATTTCAAGGTTTTATAATTTTTCACTATGAGTAATTTTTTCGACTAAACATATATTTTCAATTTATCTCAATTGGGATTTGGATGGAAGATCGAAACTTAACTCTTAAAGTTAATTTTTATCTTTTTTTTAAAATTAAATAAAAATTATAATTAATTTTTAAAAAATTAATCGATTCCAACAGGAAGATTTCATTTCAAATCGTTGCTACATGTGCCGATATTTTAAAATTTCGTCTCCAATACTTTCCAAAAAGGGCCCTTGGATATATTTTTTTTGTGTTGAACTTTGGTACTGGACCTTCATCAATGGCAGAATCAGAGGCTGAAAACGAGACAAAGCTTTCATACTTGTCTGGAATACAGAACAATCATTCATTCAAACAAAATAGACCACGCTAGATCTTAGCTGTCGGTTGTAGAGAAGAATTAATTGCCTTATGTGTCATTACTTTTTAGAGAGAGAAGGTTTATGGGGGAGAGAGAGAGAGAGAGAGAGAGAGAGAGAGAGATGAATGTTGGTACTTGGGCACTCACTGATGAGTGTGCAGTGCAGGGCATCTAAGAAACCAAAACCGTGAAGAAGCTGCTTCTTGACACCTTCTCCTCTAATAATGTGCTTTTCAATGTAACAAAATTAAATAAAAAAAAATGTGGGCACAGTTTTGTTGTTTGTTTCTAGCTGTCTAAAAGATGGGTCCATTTTTTTTTTGTTTTTTTTTTGTTTTTGTTTCCCCTCCTCTATATGTGACCTGTGTACAAACATAAATACTATATAGTATATATACCTAGCATCTCTAATAGGCATAAAACCTGGAATTGCTTTGGTTTGGTAATATCTAGGTCACACAATGACATCTGGTTAATTATTCTCGTGCCATTTTGTATAGTGTTCTTTTTTTTTTTTTTTGGGTTATATTCTTTATATTTATATTTTTATTTTTTGTGTAAATTAATTTGAATGTCAGAATTTGGATAGGTGGTTCTCAATTATGAAAGAAGAAGTTGGAAAAAGAAGGGCATCTTGTTTTAGATTTTTTAACGCGATTATTTTTTTTTTTCCCTTTCTAGCAACACGATTTATTTGTATGGAGCTTATGGCGTTCATTTATTAAATCTATGAACTTCAGTGCAAACCTATTCTCTCTCATCCACTAAGCAAGCCTCGAAAACAAATTTTTTATTTTTTTTAAAAGAAAAATAATGCTTGAAAGCTTGAAATGAATTCCCTAGACCTTTATTTAAACTCAAATTTACCCACCATTTTTTATAAATTAAGAACCGTACTTTTTTTAAACTCTCTTTTCTTTTCCTTCCATTTCTGGTTGCTGATAAATGCTCTCTAGAAGTCAATTTGGAAGGCCCATCCATATTATAGTCTGGAGACACGAATTGACCTTTTAAGCCATGTTTAGAGAACCCTCGTGGGTTGTGATTTTGTGGATGATGAGAAATGCGTAATTTAGATCGTCGGTTCGAATATAAATTTAATTTAAGTTGGAGTTGATTGATTTTTTCAAACTGTTCAGAATTTTTGCTAATTTTTCAGAAAAAGATAAAAACTAAAGTGAAAAAAATACAGTTCAGTTGGAGTTGAAATGACAAATCAAACAAAGTATAAATGAGCTCGTTTATCCTTGACTCATTGATTTTCGTCGGAGTGGGATATTTCAAATTAATTTGATAAAATGTTAGATAGGTGATGGAGTAATATGGGTGATTACCTTTCTTGAAAAGGATATCACTGTATTATTAATCAAATTATAGTAGTTTAGCTTAGTTTTTTTTTTTCTCCACCTCCATTAGAGATCAAAATTTAAAATAAAAAGTCTGCACAATTTTCTCAATAAATAACCTTCAGTTCCCAAAAGTCCAATAAAGAAATCATTCTGTTTCTTTGAGCATCTCAGGAAAGGATGGAATTAGCAAATTTAGAGTTTCTTCATCGACTGTCCCGGGTCATTTTTAGATTATATAAGCTTTCACAATAGAAAAATCATCAAAAACTTTAAAAGTAGAAGAGCAATGGGACGTGAAACTTGTGTGCCAGAGATTTCTTAGAGAAGATACAGTTGCTCTTTAGTTCCTAATGACCAAGAGATGGGTACTCGGAGCTTACCCCCCCAAAAAAAAAAAAAAAAAAAAAAAAAAACGGAGAGAGAGAGAGAGAGAGAGAGAAGGGTAATCGGAAAACAAAATCTAGTTATTAAATTATTCTTCAGAGTTGCAGTGTCTTTTTTTATTATTTATTTATTTTTTTAGGGGATGCAATGTCTTTTTGATAAGTTGGAGATGAAATGTCTTATCGTTACTGTTATAACGCTAATTTCACAATTTGATTGATAATGTTGGTCTCTTTTCATCTTTTAACAATAATATCAAATCAGATCAACCAAAATGACATTTGATTGATAATCTATGATATGATACATGATATTTATTGGAGGGATATAAAAGAGCAAGCGGACATGGAAGGGTAAAACAATTCCAAAAATGCTACTGAGAGGATAGCGTTTAATGGGCCACCACAACATTCTTCATTTTTCTTTTTCAACGCAAAACAATATATATATATATATATATATATATATATATTTCAATTTTGAGGTGAGAAATTCGAATTTTTAACAATGTAAAATTAAGTGTACAATTACATGTACACTTACTAAAAGGCTAAACACTTGAATATAGGCAACCACAATCTTTTATCCCACATCTTTTCAAGAGCAACTTGAATCCGACCAGAAACCTCAAAGTTCATTTTTTTTTTTTCTTTCTGAAATCCAAAGTCGATTGATAACTACTAAATACTCCGAGTGCTCCATGTTGTGGTTTAGAAGTAAACTAACTATGATTTGGAAACTTGAAATGATGGGTAGTTTTGATTGCTCAGGCTATATTGTCCCTTGAAAAGGAAAGCTCCTCAATAAGTGTTCCTAAAATCACCCTCAAATCATTTCAAAGGCAAAAAATAGAATCCAAATAAAAGCTAAAACATCACCACCGAGCTTTGACCACACCATATCATGCCCAAGACAATCACCATCTTATTAAATTTATTTAAAAAAAAAAAAAAAGTAAATGGGCATTAAAAGCTAAAAATTTGCAAATTTCGCCTATAATAATTTACAGATTCAATAAGCAAAGGAATCGACCTGAAGAACAAATGGCAAAAGCAGATTCAAGCCAAAACTAACATAAAAATAAAATAAAAAATAAAAAAGACGAAAGATGATAGAATACTGTTCTTTTCCAATAGACATCTAACCTTTACCAGCAGTGCTTGCTTTGCTACTACCAGCAGTATCCCATCTTCCCAACGTCAAATAGTTTTAAAAAACTTTCTCTGCCTGAATTTGTAAGCGACAGTTGCTCTGCCGATGTCAAGACCAACTACTCTGATCGGTGGACTTCGCCGTCTTTTACGTATACATGTTTTCCCTTCCCAATTCCAAGTCAGTTCCTTCACAAATAAACTTCATAAGTGCCATTGACCCTTCAGATGCGTGCGCTGATGCAGAACATCCCATAGAATATGACGACAGTTTTTCTCACGGAAAAGGTTCCAGAATTCCCCTTTGCTTCTGAAAAAATGTCTGCAAATCACGTAGAAAAGTCATCTAATATCGCCTCCACCAACGCCACCTCCCGGACACGGCTGAAACAAAAGAATGGGACTTCTTGTGTTTTTGAAAGCCGTGGAGGGAAGAAGGTTTCAAGGAGAACTTGGTGATCCGTAGTCCGGGGAAGGTTCGGGATCTGAAGCGTCTGCAAGAGCTTCAAGCATGTTCATGACTTCAGATGTGTCGTCCAAGTAGTACTTGGCTTTACTTGGTTTCTGCCCAACAGTGCAAGCGAAAACCATTGTGTTAGAGGAGAGTATGCGACTTGACATTGCACTGCCGATAATTTCGAACATATCCTCGTCCGATCTGTCATCGCCAATACACAGCACAAAATCAGCCTGCCTTCCCCTTTCAGCCATTGACGTGAAAATCTTTTCTGCAACCATGCCTTTACTGACTCCCTGAAGTCAAAGCAGATCATAGATTCAATAACAATATTACACCAGAGTTCCATGCAAAGGCTTGAACATGCTAATATAAAACAAGTACCCAACACCAATGATGTTTTCAACACAAAAATGCGAGTAGCAAGCGTGTGTATATTGGACAAACCGTGAAGATTACAAAACACAAAACAGCGCTTAAATTTCATTATTGCTACAAACAAATTGATTCGAGATATTTTCGAAAGATTAAGTTTTATGTCCATCCTAATCTACGTAACCACAAATAGTAAAAATGACAGGTTACAAGTTTTCAATTTTCTTTCTAGCATAGGGAGTGGACGAGGAGAGACTTTTCGCTTGTTCTCATGTTGGGACTATGACACAGGCTGGAGGCAAGAGCTGCTGCCTGCTTCCTAGCAACTTGGTGCTCTACATATCCTGACAACTGACGGTGCTTTTTAAATGTCAGCATCAGCATCTTATCTATTTCTCTTAGCAACACCAATTATCACCACTCTTCCCCCACCCCTGCTTTTTTCCCTTCTTTCTTTTCTAAAGAATAACCAAATTTTCTAGCTTTGCGCAATGGATGGGGTCCACTACGCACCAATTTTATCAAAAGTTATCGTAATTTGTACAGCACCACTAGTTCCACACTAAAATCTTCGTACCTTGTAGACGAAAACTCCCTTGTAGCAAAATACCACAACAAACATAATTTTGTGTGCAAAGTAGTATGTAGACCCTTTTGACCAAACTAATCCAGCTTTCGTCGGGAGAAGGCAACAATGTCCCAATGCATTATGTAACAGACAAAATTACGTCTCTCAGTGGCTCACCCAATCCCAAAAGCTCTCAAAATATTTTTGTTCATATGTATAATTATTAAATGACAATATTTCAAAAACGAACAATATGAAAATATAGCAACTCTTTCATTGCTCAGAGCGCAAGAAGGAAAAGAAGGTGAAACGGGCAAACCCCAAGCCCAGCCAAAAGAAAATTGACATAAAGTCGATAGTGCAAACTTGGAAGGAGATCGACACATACCTGTGGCTTTACTTCTACAATACACTGACCACTTTTTACGGCAACTGGCTCATTTGCCAGAACACTTTCTAGATGGTCCAACATCTCCTTGGCTTGGCAGGATCCAAAACTGGGGTCTGCATCGCGATGGTGCCAAACTATTGCACTCTCCTTCTTTTCGATGAAAGAACCATCCGTGGTTTCAGTGTACAGTTGCATAACTGGCTCAGCTATCTGTATCCATCCTAAGTCATTACTCTGCCCGCAAACTTCCCAATCATCCTCGGCAGACCACCTGATAAATCTAGCACTTTTAACCTCAAATACAAATGAAAGTCACAATAAAATAGTCGGATAATAAGAAATTAGCATACCTCATAAAAAAACCATGTTCGGCAGCGATTCCAAGTTTCTTGCAAGGAGAAAACCAATTAGACAAGCTCTCTCTTCCTCTCCCACTAACCATAAAAACAGAGTTTTTAATGTCGGTGCAAAGCATATTTATGATGGATATAACTGCCTGACTTGGGGGCTTATTGATGGATGTTTGAGGCACTATGGTACCGTCATAATCCAACAGTATAGCCCTGTTTTTAGACCTCGAATATGCAGAGACAATGGCATCAATAGACAACTTTCTAAAGTTGGGATCAAGAGCCACAACCCTGAACCCAAAGCTCAAACCAATGCCCCAGCAACGTCTTCTGAAATGGTCTTTACAAGTTCGTTCCATATCCTGGAAAAAGCTTTTAGCCCAGTATGCCACATCATGTGTGCTGACATACCTATAATGCTTTTCATGGCGCATTTGCTTCTCAGGATCAGCCATAGAAATTGCCTCGTTCATTGCTTCAGCGGTTGCTTCAATATTCCATGGATTAACACGGATTGCACCGCTCAGAGAAGGGGAACACCCAATGAACTCTGAGACTACCAGCATGCTCTTCTTCGGCTGACTCATTTCTTGATTAGAATCTGAATCAGACACTCCTTGCCTACACACAATGTACTCATAAGGTGTAAGATTCAATCCGTCCCTCACTGCTGCGACCACAACACATTCGGCAATTGCATAATACGCAGCTCTTTCACTTAGAGAGACTGGTCTATCAATGAAGACAACCGGTTCATAACCGGGTCTGCCAAAGTTTTCATTGATTCTCTTGCAGCTTGCTTCTATTTCAGCCTGTATTTCCTCGAGGTCTTTCCCTCTTCCCCTGGCAGGATTTGCAATTTGAACCAAAACTGCCCTACCCTGCCACTTTGGATGCTGTTTTAGCATCTGTTCCATTGCCAACAGCTTCAAATTGACACCTTTAAATATGTCCATATCATCAACTCCAAGCAAAACCATCTTTCCTTCAAACTGCCGTTTGAGCTCCTCTACCCTCCACTCATTATCTGCATGTCTCATAACCGACTTGATCTGCCCCATATGGATCCCGACAGGCATGATCTTAATCCCAACTGTCCTCCCATAGTATTCCAACCCAATGTAACCCCTTTTCGATTGATACTCCAGACCCAACATCCGACTGCAACAAGACAAGAAATGCCGAGCATAATCAAAAGTATGGAAACCAATGAGGTCCGAGTTCAAAAGTGCCTTGAGGATCTCTTCCCTCACAGGTAAAGTCCTGTAAATTTCTGATGAAGGAAATGGGCTGTGAAGAAAAAACCCCATTCTAAGCCTATTGAATCTCCTCCTCAAGAAGGTCGGTAACACCATCAAATGGTAATCATGAATCCAAACATAATCATCTTCCGGATTTATAACCTCGATCACCCTTTGTGAGAAAATATTATTCGCCGCAACATAAGCCTCCCACAAAGATCGGTCGAACCGTCCTCCATGATTCACCGAGTAAGGAAGCATGTAATGAAAAAGCGGCCACAAGTGTTGCTTACAGAATCCATGGTAGAACTTGGTCAAAATGTCAGGTGGTAAAAAGGCTGGAACACACTTAAACCTATCCAATAAAAGCTGCGAGACATCGTCCTGTTCGTTTACATCGACATCAACCCTCAATGACCCAACATACAAAACCTCCATATCTTCAGGCAGACCATTCTTTAGCTGCAATAGCAACGAGTCCTCATCCCAACTAAAACTCCAACCTTTATTGTCAGGCCTACGCTTGGCTTTAACAGGAAGTTGATTAGCAACAATGATAATACGGTCTTGAATGATCGAAGACGGAACATCAGACGACACACTATTGGCCTGATCATCATCAAGCTCAGAAATAACCCCGGGAACTGTCATTACCCGCGGAAGCCGCTTTTTTTCGCGAATCATCGCCGGGAAATTCCCGGAAGCTAGATCTAAAAGATTGGTATACGATCTGGACATCATTTTTTAACCACTTTTTCCTACTGGCTATCGGAATTAATCCCAAATCAAAGATCTCAAAGCTAAAATAAAACCAAATCCTAGATTGTTCTCTCTCTCCTGAAAACGACGACAAAACTGCCCACGATCCTTAAAGGAGATCACAACAATAGCATCATTTGAATGACAAACCGGTTAATTTCAAAGCACAAACCTGAAATCAAGCATTAAACAATAATTTCTACATGAGATTCAAACGAAACAAATGGACACTTAAATTCAATCCCGAAAACCAAAAATCACACGCAAATATATATTATCCACGATGAAAATCTCATACAAAAGCGGTAATCCTCAAATTCAAAGCAGATAATACCATGAGATTCGGTTGAGAAAAGGAGAATAACAAAAACAAAAACAAAAACAAAAAAGGAGAAAATTTTGATACCTGCCAAAGAACAAAATCCCAATCTTTCCTCGTTACCGTTTCGGATCAGAAGAAATGAAATCGAAATGAAAATCAAAAGCAACCAAAGAAAAAAAAAATTAGGAAAGTATGAATTGGGCAGCAAATGAAAATCTAGGGTTTGGTTTTGGTCCTCTCTCCTCTCCCAAGAGCCACTCCAAGTTTCTCTCTCTTTCTCTCTCCTCCCCCTTCTCTCTCTCTCTCTCTCTCTAAAATATGCAAATGCTTCTTCCTTTTGGCGAACAAAATGGAAATATAATAATAACAAAGAAATAGCAACACAAACGTTTTCGGAATAAAATTAAAAAAAAATGAATGAGTTTAAAAAAAAAATAAAAAAAAAGTGATATTAATATTTAACATTAAACGAATAAAGATAAGGTCGGCACGTAGATTGCCCAGTTAATGCCAGCTGGCACTTGAAGAAGGTTCGTCACGCGCTCTTATTCCCCCATGCTGCTTACGTGTCTTCCTCCGATATCGCCACGTCGCCACGTGATAGCCTGCTTGAAAACCCATCTGGGTCCCATCCAGCTCACCGGCCCGACACTCCGACGCATTATATCCATTCAGTCTAAAATTTCAGTTCCACTTTCCTCATTTGAGATCTCAATGAACCGTCCATATTTCGCCACGTGGTAGTAAAATTTTTGCTTTGATTAAATTTATTAAATTTGTTTTTTTTTTCGGACGATGAGCAAAGGTCGTATAAGGAGCACCTGACAAGGGGAGAGAAACTGGGTGGGGACAAGGCCAAGTCCACGAGCTTCCCAAATTGGAGACCTCGCCACGTGGCGCCATGTGAAAAGGAGTTTGTGGATAAGGAGGAAAGAGGGTGACGTGGCCGCGATTACGCCAGCTGGGACGTCAGCGTCGAACACGTGGCGCGACTTTTGGGTTGGTGGCGTCCGGATATTGAAAACATGCCCTGGTTAAGGTGGGAAGTGGGGTCCGTTGGAGGAAGACGGGTAAAATGTCGTTTTCATCCTCGAGGTTGCCGATTACCGTTGGGTTTATTAGAAAATATCCGAGCGAACTAGGGGTATATTAATAATTGGATTTTCTCTGTCATGAGTCCGACAAAGACCGCAAGGTGGGGCCTTTTTTTTGGACTCGATTTTGCTGTGTTGTGCGCCTAACTTTTCAAGCTCGGCGAAAGATAAGATTAGAAAGAATAAATAATACGCGTGTATATTATTAAATATACTAAAGAAATTGGTGATTTTTTTTTTTTTTTACAATGATCTACAATATATATATATATATATTTATTTTCGTTGCTTTTATTATATATAATAATGTATAGTAATTTTTGTTATAGTAATATATAGTAATGTATAGCAATTTTTATTTTTTTATATTGTAATGATTTTTTTGTCTTTTATCATTGATTATTTTTCTTCGTTACAGTGTTGTGTCGTTTTTATTTTTATTTTTTTGTCAATTGATAATTTTACCCTTGGATTTTAGTTATTTTTACTGTTTGATATAGTGTTGAGACAACTTTATTTTTCTAAAATTATTAATGGATGATTTTGCCCTTCATTTGTAATTACTTTTTTCCTTTGCTATAGTGTTATTTGGTTTTACCATTTTTTTTCAATTGACAATTTTGCCCTTGAACTTTAGTTACTTTTACAGCTTACTATAGTATTGAGACAACTCTGTCCTTGTAAAATTATTTATGGATGATTTTACCCTTCTTTTATAGTTGCTTTTTTTGATAGCTAATATAACTGGACATTATTACCTTTTAATGTGAATTTTTGATTTTGTCTATTGAAGATGTGTTAAAGTATAATGTTATAATCTAACTGAAATTTATTTATTTATTTATTTATTTAAAAAAACAATAAACAAAAAAAATAATAGAATCTGTTTTTGATTTTGTTGTTTTCTTTAATATTTTTTCGCCTTTTTAGTTTTTTTTTGCTTTTATTTTTTTTCTACTTTCTAAGATTTAAATATTAAAATTTAGTTTTTTATTCGTCTTTTCTTCGTATTTTTGTTATTTTATAATTTTTAATGATTTTTTTCCACATTTTCGATTTTCAAATTTTTTTATTCTCTTTTTTCGATTTATGCTTGGTTTTTTTTTTTTGGCTTTTTTATTTGTTGGATTTTGTTTTTTTAGATGTTATAGTTAATTTTTGTGTTTTGCATGTATATAATCTAACTGAAATTTATTTTATTTAATTTTTATAAAAAACAGTGAATAAAAATAATAATAGAATCTGTTTTTGATTTTTTTTTCCTCCAATTTTTTCTTCCCTTGTTGAGTTTTTTTTCTCCTTTTGTTTTTTTTTTCTATTTTTATTTTTAATTATCATGATCATTTTTATTTCTCTATCTTTATTTCTGCATCACCGGAGAAAAGTTTTTTTATATTATTATTATTATTTTACATTTTTATGATTGAGAGATATCCTAAAAAAATTTTAACGATAAAAAAGATGCAGCAAAATATAGGTATGGTCTGCTTTCTTTTGTTTTGTTTTTAATTTTTATAAGTTATTTCTAGCTTTTTTCCCCCTAAATTTATGTATTTTGTTTTTCGCTTTTTAATTTATGTTAATTTGTTTTTCTAGCTGACGGTGATGATGGTTTGAAATGGGAATGTAAAGAGAACTATTGAAGATCTTTTTTTTTTTGTTTATATTTTTGAAATCTTACTGTAATTATATTATTTATCCTAATCAATTATCATTATTAAATGTTATTTAATTAATTAATTAATTTATTTATTTATTTTCCTCTTCTGTGTAATGCACGAACATTAAACTAGTAAATACTATATCACTAGGTTTTATGATTTATAAAAAAGAATGTATAGATATATCGACTTGCTAAGCATGTCTACATGCATATTGAGCAAAAATATATATACATATATATATGTATATTTTACATGCATGTTTCTTCCTACATATATACATGTTATGCAAGTATTGATGTGATGTAAACTAAGTCGGCGTGGGTTTCATGGTTTTTTTTTTTCATGTAATAATTTTCCGTGGCCCACAGCCACATTTTTATTGTTTTTTGTTAGGTTGAGACCACATTTATATTATTATTATTTGGTAAAGCAAAAAAATGGTTCATGAACCGAACTTTGCAATTTATAAGAGCAGATAAATAATCGAGAGAATCTTTGAAGCTAAGATTTTGTGGATACAGATCACCACATACCTAAATCTTACACAATTGAAATAACGTTTTCACGTTTTCTTTTTATTGTATTTTAATGGTCACACTTTCACTTCTTTTCTTTTGTTGATTAGATACATTTTCACTTAATTCATGTGAAATGTAGCTTTTTGCCCCCAAAAAGAAAAAAAGAGGTGAATATAGCTTAACTTTATTGATGAATAATTAATTTGTTTCCATATTATGATAAAAGATGATGTTCGTACGCTCCTTTTAACATGAAAAAAATGAAATATACGTTGTTGTTGTTGTTGTTTTTTTTTTTTGTTTTTTTGTTTTTTTTTTTTTTTTGATATACACCTATATGTCCTTTAATCCCATTATTATTTTATTATTAATATTTATGTATCTGTTTAGGTTCGAATCTGAGGCCAAAGCATTCTAAATATTTAACCCACCCTACCCTCATCACTACTAGACTAGCCCTAATGGCTTATAAAATATACGTCGTCGTAAGTTGGGGCATGTACCCTATTTAATTTTTAATTTTTTAATTTTTGTTTCTTAATTTTTTTTCAAAATTTGTTTTACACTCATTTTTATAAACTTTTGGTGCAATTGGAAACACAAAATTAGCGAAAGAAAAAAAAACCAATAAACAAAAATAAACATTTTCTTTTATAGTGTGGCCTACAGGACACGATCAGCTGTCTGCTAGGTTAATAATAAATTTTTTTAACATAAAAATTGACAAATAGAGACATTGAAATGATGTTAACACGGGTCAATTTATTTAGCAATTATAATATAGTTCATGAGATTTCTTGTATGTATGTATATGTATATATTCTGAAACGACACTCATATAAATATATATATGTATATATACAATATAGATCTTTACGTCTAGTCCACTACAAAAAAAATATATATATATATTATCATTACACGCACATATATGTATATATGTGTGTGTGTGTGTATGCCACATCATATTTGATAAGGTATGACGATGCGTTCGTTACTTCAATTTTTCTGCTGAGTCGTTCATTTCTATAATATTTGGCCAACAATTAATACTTCTTTTTTGAAATCACGTAAGACCAGCATTTTATATTTGGCCCTGATTGTACGCTATGAAAAGGGCATTTTAAAATATGCATGCAGAGTGGTTTTTTCTATGTCAAAGAGAATGGCCAAAAAAAAAAAAAAAGAACAGACAATGATTAGGAAAACGACGTCGCGGGATGATGTCAACCAACAAAACAAGAAAATATTGTTGAGAGGGAAAAAAAAAAAAAAAAAAAGGAAAAGAACACGGCACAGGAAATCACTAGTACACTTCTACCTTGGACTTGGAGATTCATCCAATGTGGTTAACAATATTTGAACAATATTAATTATTAAATATTGTTAGATTAATATTATTAGCCATATTAATATTATAAGCTTGATATTATTGGCCATTAATAATCACAGTGAATTTCGTCATTAGATGTAATTACGAAATGATAATGGCTTTGAAAAACGAAAGTGTCACGTTTGATTTTGCCATGAAAACAGTGGGGAAGTGGAAGGACACTTATCAATGGATACCAATCTTCGGAGCTTTCGTGGCGATCACGACGTCGTTTTTTGCCGGGGCAAACAATCTTCCAGCCCCAGTGCGCGCCTTACAATTATTTGCTAATTATTTTCAAACTTTGTTTTTTGTCAACTTGGAAAAACACTAATTTTATGTTACGATTTTTTCCAGTTTTCGACGCCGGTGGGATCTGGGGCTTTAACCCTTTTGAAGGCGTTCGTAACGGCCGGCGCTATCTATGTTCCTGGAACGGCTTTTTCTAGCCAAGGCTACCGCTTATTTTCTAATTTTGTACTCTTTTTCTCTTTTTTTTTTTTTTTTTCCCTAATTCGTGTGGGATTATGCAAATACATGATTAATAAGCACAAATATTGGTTGATTAGTACTTTCAAAGATGTGACGTTAGTGATTATACATGCTAATGAAAATTTGAGGAAAATTTGACTTTCAGTTTCTTGAAGAACGTCAGCCAGATGCAGGTTTCTTGATGTGGAGTTTAGTAATCGTTCTCGTCACCGCGGGTATAACACTAATGCTAATCACTATGATCTTGTTCGGTAAAAGAGAAAAGTGAAGGGCGGGATTAGAGTTCGAAGATAAGTCAATAAAATATTTTGAGATTTATAGTTGTTTGTATGAGAGATTGCTTTAAAAGTTGAAAAAAATTGAAGGAGGAAATCAATATACCAAATAGCGTAAGAGAAAGGGAAATATCAATTTTATGTGGTGAAAAGTTGTCATGTTTATATATATAACTATGTCTGTAACAAATGTTGACAGCAATCTGGCTTGCTCTGGCAACGTACTTGGAGTTACCAGTTTCATTTCAACAATCAATCCAAGGTGCACTTTTGGGAACCATACTTGTAACTGAAGGCTTCAGCTACATACCCCTCTGGAATAAGGTAAGAAAGAAAGCCGACGAAGAAAACGAATCGAAGAAGAAAAATTATTCCGATTAATTTCTCTTTGCATTTTTCTAATGAGTCAGTTTTTTTATGGGCAAATGATTTTTTTTTGCTTAAAATGCAGAATCAAAACCACAATTTCAAGGGTGGAGGACTAGTTTGGATACTACTTGAATGGACCGTGGCCCCGATAACTGCCTGCTTCTGCACCTTCCTCCTCTTCACCGTCTTGAAGAGGTCGGTTCTTCGCCACGAAAACGTCGAGAAAAGGATCCTAGTCTTTCTGCTAATTGACTATGGAGCATCTGCTGGGCTTCTTTGCTTCTTTCTCTTGTATCAGGTAAATTTACACTACCAATTAGTAGTGTGGAGATCTTCAAATAGTTGAAATTTGTCCTAAAAAATCGTAATTTGTTTCTTCTAAGAGGAGTTGAAATCTGCTGTCCTCATGATCTGTCTTTTTTTTTCTTGTCATGCTAATCAAGATTTGTCACATCATCCAACCTCAAAATCTTAAAATCTCGAACAAGCATAACGGTTTTGTTCATATAAAATTAGACGACACGACAAATCTTGATCAGCGGAACAACAAATTAAGAAGACCGTGCAAAAACATTGGAAACCTTTTGGTTATTAATTTGTAATGAAACAGAAGAAATTTTTTGACAATATATCAGAATACAAATAGTAATGTTGTTACTTTGATAAAATTGAATGGCAGGTCATACCAGACATAGATCTGTATGAATGGGCGGCTGTGACGGCCGTCGCTGGGGCAACCTTAATCGGAGCAGTACTATCTTTGGTAAGAATGAGAACATGAAAGTTTGTTTAGATCCTTTGTTACTTCTTTTAGATCCTTTGTTATTCTTATAATATTGTTGAGTATATATCTAGATTTGGCTCCAAAAATTAGGTAGTTGTAGTTCCTTTGGCGGCGAAAAAGTTCGAGAAAATAAAGGACAAGAGGAAAAAGGCGAACATGTCCCGAAACAACCAATCTGTAGAGGGTGATCATCAAGAACAAGAGTGCAACATCAGAGTGGATCAAAATGCGGGGAAGGCATTGAGAATGCGTTGAGGGAATACTTGCAGATGAGAGTCCTCGAAACCGTCCACGAAGAGGATGAGAAGAGCTGGTCTAATTCGCCAGATGTAGCACACGATTCCGGTATCCCTGCTCATGATCAGTCACTTAACAAGTCTTCTACGGAGCAAACCGCTCCGTTCAAACAGCTGCTTCAGTCTACGCCGAATCGGTTGGTTCCCATAAGAAACTTCCAGAAGCTTAGCAAAACCACCACCACTGAGAATGTGTCTGAGTTCATAAGAGATTTTGCAAAATCCACCTGTGCTTCTGTAAGCGCTGCACTTACTTCTCTAGCAAGCAACAAAGCCAGACACAAAAATTTAGGAATAATTTACTTTCTTCTTATGAAATTTACATAATTGACTCGTATAGTATTTCACCGATCACATTTTAGTGCATCAATTGTCAATTTGTCACATCATTTAGTATCGAAAATTCGATAAACTATTTGGTGCTCCTAACATTATTCAACAAAAACAAATATTAGTTTATCCAACTTACATGTATCTAGAGTCTGCTAATTTCATTCTCTTTTTTTGCTCTTTAAACAACTAGGGAATCGAGTACGACCGGCACACCTTGATCCGCCATGCTCTGGCTGAGAAATACGACGAAATCGAAGATTTATTCAGCTTCCCTCAGCTTCTTGCTTCATGCATCTTTGCGTATGTTTCAGCACCCACCATAAATTCTCGTTCACAACTTGTAACTTCATCACTCATCAAACTTATATGTGTGTGGTGTGTGTGTATAAATTGATATATAAACACACCACAATAATGGAAAATGCAGGCTTATTCAAGCTGCTTGCGAAATAGCGCCACTACTGAGTCCATGTGGAGCTATTCAAGACATATTCTCAAACAGAGAAATATATCCCAGAAGTGGAGAAAACATGGTCAGTTGAAAATCTTCATTACCTTTTAGAGCATCTCCATTGTCAAAATTTAATATTTGGATAACAAAAACAATCTTAATTAACTTAGCATTCGTATGTTACACTTACTACAAATTTAGCACTAAATATAACACAAACCAAATTTTAGAATTCAGTTGATTTTCAGTTTACAAATTGACATTATCACCTAATAGTTGCAACATGTCATTTTAAACTTTTTTTTTTATTTTTTTTGAGAAAATCAATATTTTTACGATTGTAATCTCAAAGCTTAAAAAGATATGACAAAAAGCTCACACTTTTTTGTGCTACATATAGTATTAAGATTGATATTTAGGATCTGTTTAGAACAATAATTCAAATCTATGTTTTCTAGTTTGATTTTTGAAAACTCAAACTCCAATTTTTTATAGTACAAATCCTACATATCTCTTTTCCTCTCTTGTATTTCTACAAAACTCAAACTTTAAAAGTCCATAATTTTCTTATCGAAATGAGATGATTCTTGTCTCCAAACGCTCACGATGATGAGAGAAACGAAATATTAAGATTCATATTGACTTTTTTTTAACACATTTTAAATTTTTACTTTTTTTTTTTGAACAAATTTTAAGTTTTCAAACTATTCAAATATTGCAATTTATTTTCACGTTAAATTTTGACTAAATACACATTTTTAATACACATCCTCAAAACTCCGACTCCAATCTATGTTCTAAACGGACCTAATTGTTTTTCTTTTGTTAGATAGTTTTCTCTTAATGGGGTCTATTTATTTGTTAGTTAGCTTTAATATCCAACTACTTTATATATATATGTGTGTGTGTGTACATGTACATGCAGGAGGCAAGGGTGAGATATAGGTGGTTAAGTGCGATTGGGGGATTAAGTGCAGCAGTTGGATTCTTCCTGTGTGGATTTCGGTTGACTCAATGCCTGGGAGGAAAGTTGACTTATGTCAGCAACTCAAGAGGGTTGACATCCCAATTGTCTACAGTTATAGCAGTTCTTGTGGTCAGTAAATTTAATCTTCCCGTTTCAAGCGTTCAAGCCTTTGTTGGCTCTTTAGTTGGACTTGGAATTGCTGATGACCCTAGGGTGAGTTTATTTATTTATTTATTTATTTAAATTATTATTGTTTAATTTATTTTTTTCTGTCTTTCTTATTAGCATGCTTTAATTTCAATCTCTGATATGTGTATGTGCGTGTATATATATATATATATATATATATATATGTGCAGAATGTGAATTGGAAGCTGGTATTGAAGATTATATGTGGGTGGGTGGTGACTTTGGTTTTCTGCTGTGGGGTTGCTTATGTGATGTTCTCTGCCTCCGTTCACTCCCCAGCTTATGTAGTTCCCTGATCTTGCTCCCTCTCTTGAATACTTTGTTGAAATGACAAGTGAAACCGGCAAAATGACACTCTCTCATTTTTTTACGCTGCATGATACGTGTTAATTACAAAGCAATTCACGACGTATGCATTAGATAAGTAAAAAATTTTGAAAAGTCATTTTGTAAATAAACTTTGTAATAAAGTAAATTATTTTTTCTCTTTGTTTTTTGACTTAGATTTCATTATAGAGAGAAAAATGGTACAAAGGAAAATGGGCAAAATAATATTCTCTCATTTTGACACTACATGACACGTGCACTAGAAAGCAAATCACGTCGAAGATATTTGATAAATTAAAATTTTTGAAGTGTCATTTGGTAAAGAGTAATTTCTTTCCTTTTGTTTTTCAAATTAAATTCCATTGTTGAGAGAAATATGTTTTGAGGGGGATTAAAAAAAAAAAAAAAAAAAAGGGCCAAAAATGGCCCATGCAGGTCTCGAACCTGCGACCTTCGCGTTATTAGCACGACGCTCTAACCAACTGAGCTAATAGGCCAGATGACATTTATCCACTTAGTTGACCATTTTATCTTATATTGAACAACATCTTTTGCCCGCGAATTTCGAGGCCTGGAGACCCCAAAAGGCTTTGGTGAGTCCTCTACTATTTTCTTTTCCCCTGAATTACGGAGTCAACGCCCAGCAAGATATTTTAGTATATATATATATATATATTTTAAGCACTTTGTCAAGTATATGCGTTGGAACAGTTAAAGAAGAACTCAATCCCATGCCCACAAAAAGTTGGAGGTGAATTCTGGTAGAGTGGCAGAAATTAGATGTATTATTACTATTATTTGTTTTTCTCTTTTTTAAATTGACCCCCCCACACACACCCACAGAAAAGAAAAAGTCGGCAATCATATAGTTATATATCCAAAGAACTTGCTTCCAAATGACGCAAATGAGATCCAAGTAGGAGTACATGTCGTCACTCAGTTGGAGTACTAACATTTCTTAATGACTCGATTAAGACATCATTTAGCGGACACGTTGTTTTGCTCTCCCGATAGATTTAAGTTTTCTTCTCTCATTGGTTATATTTTAACCAACTAAATTATTTATGAGTTTTATGACTTTTACATTGCACCGCACTTAATTTTTACTGTGAATATTCATCTATACAACTGTAGAAACATGATTTAGACTGTTTTAAAAAATTGCTCTATCAGTAGAGCAAGCAATGTGTCATATCCTAGATATATATATATATATATATATTTTTTTTTTTTTTTGGGCTTGGAACTTATTAACGCAAAATTTATGACTGTGTCATACAAAATAATTGTACCGCTAAGAACAAGAAAGTAAGAATATGATGCATATATATAAGATAATGTCTGTCTTTAGTTTGTACCCGAGGAAAAAAAAAAAAAAAAAGACAAACGCATATATTTATATATATATATATATATATATATTTCAAAATGTCAGTTGATTGTTAAAAAGAAATTAAAAAATTTGTTACTTGTACTCTCTCTCTTTTTCTTTTTCTTTCTTTCTTTTTTTTTTTTCCTTTCTTTTTTTGGTGTACCTTGTTATTTGGGGACGTAATAATCTATGCATCACCACGGGTTCTCAATATCACCTATAATGATTTCGAAACATTTTATGTCCCTAGAGTTGTTTCATGTCGTACAATAATTTCCCCTGATTAAAACTTCTGTAAATGATCTAAAAGGACCTTAAAAAAAAATCAGTTTTAAATCATGGTGCCAAACATACCCTAAGGGAAGATGATGACAAAGAATCTCTAGTAATTTATCAAAATATTTGGTATTACGACAAATTAAATATTTTTCACTAGGAGACATATTTATAATAGTTACGTTGTATTTTGTGTCAATCGAAAAATTAAAAGCTTATTTAATATTTTACATTCTGCACAATGCAAACCATGGAGTTATTTTCAAAGCCGAATTGATAATATTTTAAAAAAGAAAAAGTGAAAGATGGTCATTTTAAGTGCGCATTTATTATCAAGGACAAAAATCTTTGGAAAAAAAAAAATATATACACAAGGGTCCATTTAGTCCATGATCAGTTTTTTGTGTTTTGTGGAACCACTAATTCTAAAATAAAATTTGGAATCAATTATTGAAACCGTATTTGGTAATAATATTAATGAGTCATTTTTTGGGAATCTAAGTATATTATACACACACACATATATGTACATTATATTTAGTTGGTTTCCTTGTTTCTCGGTTTTAATGTTTTCAAGATCATAAAATAATACCTCAACGAAGAGGATCCAAATCTCCATGCAATTGTGATAAAAATATGAAGGGAAAATAATTGATATAAGGACAGTAGTATTAATCCCCAACTTCTGCATAAATAAATATATGCTACAAATGAAATATTGGTGTAAACGATACATTTTTTCTCCTTCAAGAGTGTACTTATTATTCGTTATTACGAAGCTCTATTTTAGGACTCTTGTACTTCAATTAATATGCCCTGGGATGTGAGGAAGGAAGTGATAAGATAATGCTAATAATTTTAATAATATTATATATATATATATATATATTTCAACTGTGTTACCATTTAACCCTATAAAGTAACTACAAAGAGGAAGGAAGTGATAAGATAACACTCATGATTTTAACAATATTACATATATATTTTTAATGCGTGTTACCATATAGGATTCACTAGTGTTACCATTTACCCTATAAAGTAACTAGAAAGTAGAAACTAAGAGTAGGCTAACGCTATGTTTGGATTGCTTGTCTATTTTTGAAAATGAATATTTTTTTATTTTAAAAGAGAAAGTCTTTTTATTTTGAGAACAAGATAGTGCTTAGATGTGTAAAATTTTTTCTTTTTTGAAAACAAAAAGTTTGAAATGAGAATAAAATAGTGTTGAGAATTATATATTAGAGAAATATTAAAAAAGATTCCTTATATTTTTTTAAAATGATACCATACAAAATAAGTTTGAAATTGAGATAGTTTTGGCTTTTAAATAGAGTCCTACAATATCAATTGCCGACAAATAATGTGTAAACCATACTACCTACCTCTGCACGTTGCCAACGCGATTCTCTCTACTTATATAAAGCTTTTCAGAGTTTAATCATTCTTTCTTTTGCTTTGCTCGTAAACCATTTATCAGCGGACAAAAAAAAAAAAAAAAAAGAAAAAAAGAAAAAAAAAAAGGAGGTTTCATCCTAAAATTTTATGTTATTAGACAATGACAGCAGTTAATGATAGTTTTACATTCTGAAAATAATCACTTCAAGTTATTGATTCAAGGTGAGCCCTAGCGAACACAGTTTCTTCCCCTTTATTGAAATTTTCTTCATCAAAATATGGACACGTTTACTCGGCCACATTCCTTAGGATGAATAAGACTTATTAGTATATAAAATAACGGTATGATATCTATTATTTTCACTTATTAAAAGGATAGATAAAAACACTCACAGATTTCGAATATGTGAGCTCCTATCTAAATCTTTGAGCTAGCCGCCCTAATAACATAAAAACCGTGTACTATTATTTTCTTTTATACCCTACATTACTAAAAAGTAATTTGCAACAATTCAATTATCGATTTGGTTGAATTATTCCAAATTAGTGTAACTGTGTCCTAAAAACTGTCTCACTATTGATTTAATTATAAATAATTTAGTTGTTAATGTACATCGTGGGACCATTATCAAATATGGATATCTGAATAGCCAAAATCAATATCTCTCTCTATATATACATGTATATATATAAGATGATTGATTTCTAATTTGGCAAGAGTTGTATATCTTATTTTGTTTCTACAACTCAAAACAGTACAAATTTCAATTTATCATAATAAGTTATAATTTTGATACCGATCTCTTTATTTAGGTGTCTCTTTTTTGACTGTTTAAATCACAAAATGAATCATGTGATTGATTGGTAAAGTGCAATTTAGTAAATGTAAATAAAATAGAGTTTAAAATTTTTTTAAAAAAAATTTCTCAACTCTAGCTAACCCTAGGCATTGCCTCTCCCTTAGTTGAAACCCCCATCATCGCCGCCCTTCTATATTGCTTTTTTATCAACTAGTTACGTACATGATTTAAAGCATTAAAAAAAAAAACTGTCATTTCACTGACAAAAATATCCAAAAGATAAGTTAAGCTTATAAGAGAGTTTTTGTATCAGTGTGTTGTAAGGACATAATAAGATAACACCAATTCCTTGAAGGTCATATTTGAATAAATCCATATATCCTTAATAAATATTTTTTTTGGTAAATAAATGTATATATATATTCATATATGTTATGGATCTATATATATATATATATATGATTTTGCGGATATTGCACTCTTACAGCTAGCTATCTGGCAGCTTTTGTTCTTACAAACTTTTTTCTCCACAGTTTTGTCTACATAATTTGTACTTGCAATTAAGACCAATTTGGTAAGAAAAAAGTAGTTCGAAAAAGAATAGCGCGTGAAAATATTGTGGGAATAACTTATAGGGTGAAGAGTAAATTACATGTTTATTAGTGACAAAAAGTTTGTACTCAACAAAATCTCATTTCATATGATTCAATACCTTAAAAAAAAAAATTAAATGATAAATTTGTACTCAACAAAATCTTATTTCATACGATTCAATACTTAAAAAAAAAAAGTGACATGATAAATTACATCACGAATTGAATAATATCACTAGTCACAATAATTCATTACATATCTAATTTAACGGTAATATCACAGTTATCAGAAAATATAGAATTTGAAGAAGAATCATAATGCACCTCTATAATATATTTCCCCTCCAACCCCACCTCCTTTATAAAGTGAGATAAATTAATAAATAAATAAAGGAAATAAACTTTTTTTTTCTTTTTTTTTTTTTTTTTGCAGTGCAAAAAAATTTATCTTGATCTGCTCGTTTTTTCCAAGCTTTTGAAAGGAAAAGAAACTAATCCAGCCTGCAAAATGCGCGGCGTGGGTCAAGGGCTCAATATGTAAATCTCTCCATTTCCTGATCACTTCAACTGCACATATTAATTTGCTATTATATCATATAATATCATATATCATCTTTGCTATAAGCTTAAAAAAAACATCTCTCAAACATTTTCACATTTTTCTCTCCAACATTATTCCAATTCTCTCTCCTACTTATTACCTTGTTGTAACAAAAAAAAAAAAAAAAAAAAAGAAGAAAAAAAAATATGGCTAGTTTCATGATCAGTCAAAGGTTGTCTTTCTTCTTCACCATCATGGTTATGACACTTCTCTCACTAATGGCAATCCTACTAAGTACGTCAAGTACTACTACTGCTGTGAGGAGCTACACCCTCGAGCAGCCCCCGGTCGGTGTCGACTACGACTCGTATGATCTTCGCGCAGCGTCCGATCAGACTAGCGGTACTAGTTCTAATCCTCCGGGGCCGCCTCATTCGCTGCAGGCTGTCGGTAAGGGGCGTGGTGAGCCGCCGAATTCTGGCCCGAGCCATAGGGGCAACAAGGCGCCTACCTTCACACCCTCCAAACATTGATCATTTTCTTCCACGCACGCCTTCCTTTTTTTTTTTTTTTTTTTGGCCCTTTGTAATCTGGTTAGTTCACATACTGGTTAATGGTTATTTCAGTTTGATTTTCTGTTTAGCATACTGATGTAAGGATTTTTATTTTTGTTTTATTTTTTAATTTTTGGGAATTTGTAGTTGAGATGCATGATTTTTTTTTTTTTTGAAGTGAATCCTTTTTGAAAGAGATATCCGTTATTATTATTATTATTATTTTTTGGTTTTGTATCTTTTCCTATTGTAAATTGATGGTTTTTTAAAAGAGATTGAAGATTTCTCTTATTAAATTAGTATTTTTTTAATATATTAGTTTTTATCTTTTATTAAAGGATAATATATATTAAAAGAGAGACATAAATTGAATGAATAGTAATTTTTTGATTTTTTTTTTTTTTGAAGTTTTGAATATATGTCACCTCTTGTACACATTTTTTTTTTCCCTTTTTTGTTTAATAGTTCCTCATCAATGAAACTGATAATTTTGGATTAAGATTTGACATTAAATCACACACTAATGACATTTTGTAAGTCCCGTGATTATATACATGATTAACTAATAGGTTACTCCTTGCTACTTTCGGGTGGATTGAATATGCTCACCAGTTGAAGAAGATTTCACTTTGTAATTTATGAAACAACTTTCATGTGGTAGTTTTTGAAGTTTTCAGTTTTCCACCCCCACATTTCGTCTCTCGATCATGCGCTAAGCCAGTGCCACAAATGAGATCTGCCAAGTCGCACAAACCTTGCAAAGCAAGCCGATCGGCTTGAGGCGCTCAAGCTTCGCGCAACAATGAATTGTGCCACGAGTCTTGCCTCGCTCCATTGACGCATGATCAAAATATGAGGTATAATCGATGAGACTTGATGTTGTTGATTAAAATTTGATATTTAGCTCATAAATAATTAATGTTGCTTAACCCTACTGACAATGAATTGATTGCAAGAGTCTCGTTCCATCAATCCCACGATCAAATATGATTGGATTTGAACATGTTTATTTCGCTTTGAGACGTGTAACTTTCTTATTATCTTAACTGATTTTGGCTAAATTTGGTCGTCTCGAATCCACCAGTGAGCGCGAGGCTAGTAGGAATGCCTCACGCTCACTTTATTGGTGATGTGCTTGTTGGTGATCAGAGAAAGCACGATTGCAAGTGGGAAACACCTCGGTTGCATTAGATTCGCCTCTTGCTCGTCGGCAAGGCCACCAAATCTGCATAGGGCACCTATAGTAACCTACCTAGTTACATTGGCGATCGATATCATTGATGATGTTACTCTTGGTAACGCTTACTAGCTGACTCTAATTTTTTAGTATTGACCAAGATACCAGCAATAACTTGAGACGTGACTTCGACAACTGATAACCACCAACTAAGTTACCATTGGTAACCTATTAGGTGACTCAGAAATCATAGTCTAGTTATTGATGGTAACCTATTTAGTGTTAGGAATCATAATTTTTGTTTATGTAGTAGTAGTTACATTGGATTCTTCTAGCCAAAAAAAAAAAAAAAGTTACATTGAACTCATTTAATGTTAGCCCACCATTGAAATTGTTTTTTTTTATGAGATGGCTGGCTAGGACAAATTGTCTTTCTTGAACATCTTCTCTGATCTTGCAAACCAAACACAATTCAGGTGTTTTAAAGGATGTCACTTATAAAAATTTAGAATTCAAATATATCACTTTCTTAAAAATTTAGACCCAATTTCATGTCAAAACAATAGAAATGCATTATTTAGGTTTGAAAAGTGATATATACAAACTCATTAACACGACGAATTCATCACGCAGCCTAAATCCATTTATTTTCGACTGAGCTAGGCCCAATATATCGTTCTCATTTCGACTCTCGCCAAAAACTGTCAAAATAACTCCAATACAGAAAATTAGTACAATTTAGGTTCGTGTTCTTAATTATAATTTGGGTTATTTTACCGGTTTAGCTCGAAAAGCGACACATATTTATCTCCTTTTCAAATAAAAAATTAAGATTGGATATATATATATATATATATATATATTAACATGGCCTTTTCTACGGTCCCTTAAGACATATCTATACTATATTAAAAGAGTTAATCCAACTAAATTTTCATCTTCATATAGTCATGTGTCACTCTCTCAACCACTTGGTTCCCTTTTGTTTTTGGCTTGGTTAGTTTTTTTTTGCCTTGGTTACTTCATTTTCGGTTCGTTTTTCAATACTGTAGGTGATGCTGAGAAAAGAGAGAAAGCATTTACAATTTTTTTATAAGAAAAAAGAAATAAAAGATAAAAAATCATTATCTTACATGCATGTAGATTCAAGTTTGCAGGACTACTTATCAATAAATTATTTTCCATATATTTGTTTTTCCATGATACTTCAAATTCACTTTCTAACCATCTCAACTTTTTATTGTTCAAATTCAATTTTAGTTTTTATAGATATATTTTAACAATTTTTCATCTTATTAATAATTCTCTACTCAATTTTTTGTATCTTAAATTTCACATTTTACAAATTCTTGTATTTTCTTCTCTCTCTCTCTCTCTCTCTCTGTTTTTTTTTTTTTTTTTTTTTTTACGTTTTTTTCCCGTTCATTGTCTCCCTTTCTTAACTTAAGTTGACAAAAGAAATAAACATAAGTTATAATTTGAAAAACACAACAAAGTTTAAAATATTGTTATTTAATTTTATATACGTAAGTCCAATCTATTTAAAGTAGGATCACTATTGTGCAACTAAAAGTACTAAAATTATGGTTATGAGTATAACCTAACGATAATACCGCACTTTACTTCATTTAAAGGTATAGAGTTAGAACTCCCACTCTTAAGTTAAAAAAAATTGCTCAAATTAGAAGCACAAAAAGTATTTATATTTTATTTGTTAGATGCAAGCTTAAATAATTTGTTCGCTATTTCGTTGAATTTGATGCATTATTCGTTCTAGATCTCATTTTAAATCAATTTTCTTCTTATTAAAAAAATAACTTGAGATAAGACGAAAATAAAGAGAATAATTAGCCATGAAAGTGATAACGTGTCTTATATTGTATGTAAATAATGTTTTAGTTATATAATATTACAAACATAGTTTTAGTTTCATATAATATTACAAATATAGTTTTTCTTTTTTCTTTTGACATAAAAAATAAAATGGAAAGCATAATTTTCGAAATGTTGCTATTAACTTTCAAAATTAGATGCACAAAAAATATTTATATCGCACTTATTATATATGTGCTCAAATTAATTTTTGTTCACTATTGTAATTAATGTTTTCTTTTTTTCTTGAATTGGGGTATTCTTTACATTTATTTTGCTTTCTTATAGTGATCTGAACTTTCTTTTATAACAGAATAAATGAAGTTTTTTTTTTAAGTAAAAAAAAGGAATATGAAGTTTTTTTATATTTTACATAAACTAAGGTTTTAGTTTTACATTAAAAACGTTGATTTAGAAAATCTCACTAAAATTATAAAATACTTTTTAATAATTGAGCATTAGACAAGATTTCATAAAAAGTTGTTCTTTATTTTTTTTTAAGAAAAAAGAAGAAAAATAGAAAAGTAACCTTTGACAACTTCCTCTATCTCCCCTGTGGCCAAATTTATGATCCATAAATTTTCAAAGCTGAAAATATAACCAAATAAAAATTGAGAAATATACATAAATAAAGATACATATGCAGGCCTCCTAGATAATCATGCACATGATGAAAATGGCTATTGTTTTTTGAGAATAGTTTTAAAAAACAGAGTTACAAAAAATAGAAAATTCAGAAAACATCCTTTTGTAGTTTTCGGTATTTTCTGAAAACTACTTTTACCATGATGCATTTAACATTAAAAAGAAAAAAATCCACTTGGTTTGAGGGTCTAGGACAGGAATTGGGATCGAGCTCGAGGTGGCATTCGGGATTTAGGACAAGATTCGATATTGGAGTCATGACAGGACACAGTGGTCGAGGTCGGAACCAAGTTTCTGGATAGGAGTTGAGGTCGGGGTCAAGGTAGGAATTCGAGGTCAAGGTCAGGGTTGGGTTTTGAGACATGGGTTGGCGTCGGGATTTGGTTTAGGTTTAGAAACCGGGACTGGGTTTCGGAACGGAGGTTGGAGTCAGGTTTCGAGGTCAGGTTGGGTTTTATGATGGAAGTCAGACTCAGGTCTTAGGATGGGGGTTAGGGTCGGATTTTGGGATAGGAGTTGGGGTCAGGTTTTGAAACCGGGGGGGACGAGGTCGAGGTCCGGTTTCAGGACAAGTCGATGTCAGATTTTGGGACCGAAGTCAAGGTCGGGTTTTGGGACGGGGGTCATGGTTGGGTTCGGGTTTCTAGACAGGAATCGAGTTGGGGTTTTGGGATAGGGTCGGGTTAGGTTTCAGGATGGGAGTCGAGATCCGGTCGGATTTCGGGATCGAGGTCGGGATTGGGTTTTAGGAAAGGGATCAGGGTTGGGTTTCGGGACTGAGGTCTAGTTTGGGTTTCTGGACCGAGGTCGAGGTTGGATATTTGGATGGGAGTCGAGTTCGGATTTCAGGGCGTGGGTCAGGGTTAGGTTTTTGGACGGGGGTCAGGTCGGATTTCAACATCAAGGGTCAGAGTCGGTATACGAGTCAAGGGTTGGGTCGGGTTTTGGGATGGTGATCAGAATTGAAGTCAGGGTTGGAGTCGGGTTTCAGGATGTGGGTTAGGGTCAGGTTTCAGTAATAGGGTTCAAGGTTGGATTTCGATACCATAGGTCGGGGTTGAGGTCGAGGTCGGATTCGGGTTTAGGTTTTGGGATAGGGTCAGGGTCGGATTTCAGCATCAAGGGTCGGGGTTGAGTTTTGGTATCGCAAACCAACCCCAACCTCGACACCAAAACCTGACCCCTATCCTAAACCCCCAAACCCGACCCACGTCCCAAATCTGGACCTCGATCCATGTCCCGAAACCCGATCCCGACCCTGTATCGAAATATGAATCCAACCTCGATCCGGATCAGGTCCCGAAACCTGAACCCAAACCCGACCCCCATCCAAAAATCCAACCTCGACCCCCGGTATCAAAACCCAACTCTGAGTCCTGTCCCGAAATTCAACCTTGACCTGGACCTTCATCTTGAAACCGATCCCAATCCCGATCCCGATCTCGTCTTGAACCTGATCCCAGCACTAAAACCTAACCACGATCCCAACCCTGACCCCGACCCTATCCCAAAACTCGACCATGCCTTCAGTCTCGAAACCCAAACCCGACCCATCTAGAAACCCTACCTAGATCTCGATTCTGAACCCGATCTCGACCATTGTCTGGAAACCTGACCCCAATCCCGACCTCAGTCCTGAAACCTAAACATGACCTCGATCCCAAACCTGACCTGGTCTTGTAATCCAAACCCGATCTTTTCTCCCAAAACCCGACCCCAATCATGTCCTAAAACCCAAACCCAACCCCCGCTAAGAAATCCAACCCCAACCCCCAGAACCAAAACCTATCCCGGATTCCTATCCCAAAACCCGACCTTTATAAACTGTAAAAGTTTAATTTAAAAAATAATAATAATAATAATAAACTTTTTAAAAAACTTTATTCAAACATATATAAATATATATTTTTTATTTTCATTTTATAAATCTAATTTCTCAAAACAATTACCAAACACCATAAGTTTTTTTAGAACATATGAGAATTGTTTTTGTTCTCATATTTGGAAACACAATTTAGAAAACTGAGAACATAGCTAAACAGGCCTGAACACTCTGAGATATGAAAACTTAGAGAGAGAAAGATGAGGAGAACGAGGAACTCCTTTCTCGACGACGGCGAACTCCTTCTAGGGCTTCCGGGGAAGCTTCGTGGGGAGAGATCTGCGTTATTTGAAGTTTCTTTGCCATCATCGACGTCCTTCACCATCGCCGAACTGTTGCAGCTTATCTATCATCGCCGCCCTTATCTGACGTCATTCACCATCGCTAGTTTCCTTTGCCATTCGTACCTCCGTCGCTGGCTTCCTTCACCTCTGTCCTCAAAAGAAATTTGGTCCTCTCTAAAAAAAAAAAAAATTACTTGTATTCATCCGGCGTCAAGTAAAAAAGTTCATGAACTACACTCGTTTGCCCTTGATTGATTTTGACGGTTAGATTGACTTAAAAATAATAAAATATTCCAAACCCTTTTTTTCTGCAGTGCAGATTAAATTTCGAGACCTGTCCTGTAAAAGTAAATTTGGGGACTGTAGCAAGGCCCCGTTAATATATATATATATATATATATATATTTGTGAATATACATTGATGTATGTAAAGCTAGACATATATTAGCACAAAATGAATTGGACAATATATGCAATAATTAAAGTAAGAGGGACAAACTGTAATGTACGAAAGTGTTATCAAATCGAAAGACAGAAATGCATGCCAAAAGATAGAAAAGGGGAAGACATACCAATGATTCTACATTAATTTAATATCAAATGCAAATTGTTGGGCTCGCACTGCTAGACAGAAAAAATTTTTTTTGCCCTCTTTCCTTACTTATTTCAGTGCTACATATATATATATATATATATATATGTTGTAATCATGTGGAAACTGAGCGCCGACATACAATCATATAGAAGCAATCCAATTAGAGAGTGGTTGTAAGTGTACACACACACATATATAATGAAGAGGCCATTTCTGAGTGCTGCATTTGTGGTGTAAAGAAGAGGCAAAAAGGAAACAATGACGAGATATATATATATATATATATATATATATATATATGTTAAACATCAATATATAGGGGCTTCAAGAAACAAAAATATTATCATCAACGACAGCTGATCTTCATTCATCACCAAATCATGTAATATATGTACATATTTATATAACATTTATATAAGTATAATTTTCTTTTAGTACTGTGATTTAAATATTAGTTTTTTTTTTTTTTTTTTCCGGAGAGACGTGACTTAAATCAAAATTTTTAACTAAATATAGCCCTTCTTACAATTGCAACTCTTGGTCTTACTTTTCCCTTTTCTTTATTATCTATTTGTTTCTTTCATTTTTCTTTCAAATGAACGACATGTTTCTAAACGAATTTAATTTTCTATAACTTAATTATATATGAACTTAACAGGTTATGTAGTTAAATTTTCTTGTATATTGAAATTTTAAGTTTGCACTACTAATATACTCAAAAGTTAAAATGTAGGAGTTTGAGTTTTGAAAATGTACGTTAGTAAAAATAAACTATTTATAGTGAAAAAGTGTCAAAACATAAATCTGTTTGGAAAAAAATTAATAATATGAATTTTGAATTGTTCATTTCGAAATTCTATGTAATTTTTTAAAAAAATCATCTCATTTGGATTTAAAATGATAAAATTATGAACTTTTAAAATTTGAGATTCTTTTTTTTTTTAATATTGAAAAAGTGAATAGTAAAATTAGAGGAAAATGATAAAAAAAAAAACTTTTGAAAATTATGTTTTCAAATGTGTCTCCAAACAAGGCCTTAAGGAATATAAGGTGACTTTTAATGTAGTTTAGAGACTAATTAGTCTATTTATTTATTTTTAAATTTAAAGATGAGAAAATTCAAGCAATTAAACTTTAAATTTTGTATTAGAATTGGATGTAAAATTATGGTTAAGCTATATTAATTGTCATTGTCACTAATTTATATAATCACGGGAAGAAACATGTTTCTTATCTCCTAACGGACCAAATTTTCTTTTCTTTTACTGCTTTAATGGAAAATGACGAGGCAGAGAGTGACACGTGTGGTTCAACTTCGAAAAGTCAAAGAATGAAAGATCTTTTGGTAGGCAACTACTGCCTTCCGACGAGGGCCCCGGTGCCACTACAGTTATGGGAAAATTGTGACTTAAAAAATATTAATCCTTTTTTTTTTTCCAAAAAAAAATATATAAAATAAGATAAATTTCTTCCACCATATTTGGGTTCTCGTTCCCAACAAACCTGGGCGGTTTGTGGAGCCCTTTCATTGGTTTGAAGACATTTGGTATCACATTCATCTTCTTGTGCCCTTGCAACGTCTTATCTTACACATGCACATTACTATCTATTATGACTATAATATTGATATAAGAGTAATGTTAGGGACACTAGCCAACTTTAATCTCAATTTTTTATGTATCAATTCACGTATTATAATTTTATTGGTATATACAATTAAAAGATATGATAATACTTTAAACATCCTTACTAATAAAAAGACGACAACTCATATCATATAGATTGGTATTTAAAAGTTGAGATTAAAATTTGTGTCTCTATTATTTTTCTTGATATAAATATTACATATTTATATGTATACATGACCTACGTTGTGGATGTAGAAAATCGAATTTGAAGAGATTTTGAGAGGGAAAATACCAAAAGCATTCTTATAATTGTCGGTGCACCAATCCATTGGTGCATGGTCTACAAAAGTTTATTTGTTTAGTTAACGTACTTGCTAGTCATCTCTCTTAAGCGAAAAAAGGAAAGTTAAAAAAAAAAATATGGTTCATAACCCCCACAAAAAAAAAAAAAAAAGATATTGGTTGGCTACAAAGCTCAAATCCAAATTTAATTATGCCATAAATAATTGGAACCTGTCAACGTTAGAGGATTAATTTTGAGTGACTTTGTTCATTGTACCATAATGGCCTGCGGGGCTGCGCCTAGGTTATTGTCCGAATTAATGGAACTTAATTTATATATATATATATATATATATATACCTGCATTAATTTTAATTCATGCTTCCCTTAAAAAAAAAATGTAATTCATTCTTGATGTGGTCAAGGGGTCTTCAATCTTATCCCTTTTGCCGTGGTCAATGGGTAATTAAAATAGCACTAGCTAGGGACGAACTTAATTAAATCTCGTATCTACTTGTTGTCGGTACTATTAGAATTATAATTTTAGGTTTTCACCTGTTTATTGAAGTCAAAAGTCAATAGAGTTCTTTCTATATAATTTTTCACATGTAAAAGTAACTAATTAACTAATTAACTTTTGTAAATTTACGATCATGTAACAAGGCCTCCAAATCCTTGAATTTGTGCTAGTACCAAACCTTGCACTTTATGGCCAGTATATATTATTGGGTTCACATATTATTTGGTATTCCATGCATCTATAGTATGTGGCTCTATATTTGGGTGCTGGTAATATATTTAAATACAGATTCTCTGTTGTCAGGCAAGGAGAGAGAGGAAGAGAAAGAGAGGAGAAAGAGTATGAAAGAGATCAGCGGTCTTTTTTTATCGAACAATCAGGAATGCATCGCCGTGTAATGCGGCATTTGTACACTGACATTTCTTTTATATATATATATATATATATATATATATGATATATAAGAGTTGTCTCATATAAAATGATATTTGTAACTTTTTTGTTTGTTATTATTCCACTATGATTTTTTCAGTAATCCCTGTCATTTATATTGATAGTTCCAAATTATGCTTACAATATTCTAAAGTGAAAGTTTTATATAAATTAACTAATAGTTATAATATTCTAAATGTAACGTTTTAACTGCTCCGGTTGTTAAATTTGAGGCATTTCCTACCTTTATGTGCAAGGTGGGATTGAATTCTTAGTCTTTCTCCAAAACCCCACCACCCTAGTTATAGACAGTTATTCAAAACAAAAGTAATTTCTTTGGAACATATATAAAATTTCATAATTTTGCAACTAACATAGGCCATATATATATTTTAATTAATCTCCCGAAACAAAGAGATCAGATTATACAATTTACAAACAATTAAGGGTTCTCAGGTGTATTTTAATTAGATAATTGGCCAGAAATATAAGGAAAAAAAGGTCAAGGAGAAATATTAATACTTTTGACTCATGCATGAGGGAAAAGGAATTCCCAATCAACAAGTAAATTTTTCATATATATAAAAACACAAAAGATGTAACATTCTTGAGAAGAGTTTCAAAGCCATAAGAAACGAATATTCATAAATCGTAATCTCCAGCTATATAGCTATATAGCTAATTATAAATCTCCCTTTTATTCTCAGTCAATATTGATGGCTTGCTAGATGTATATATAAACATATACAAACGGGCGTACAAAACAAAACCTTTGCCCTTTTCTTCTCTCTCTTATTACCCTAATCAACTATGTATGATAATTCAAGTAACTCTTTTGAGCACGAAATTGACTAAAAATAGACCTTTAAATTTCCATCTACGGATAATATGTGCTCACATAAACCCTAACATATAGCTCATAATTATTTAGACAAACCGCGGTAATATGGTTTCCATGTGCAAACTTAAAAAGGAAAAACCGTGTCAATTAGAGTCTACACTCTAGCATATAATTTTGCATTTATAATGGAAGGGAACTTTTAGTGCAGGACTTCTTATCTTATATTATCAGTAAAAATTATTTTTATTTGTTTTATTAATATTTTAATGATTTGATATAATTGTGTTTACGTCTATTTATATAGATCAGATTATTAAACAATTAAAATAATAATTCTACTGATAAATTCAAAAAAGAGGTTTTACTATTATAATTACCCCAATTGCTAGTAAGACACATGGTTATAAATCAATATTTTCATTAAATAAAAGAATTAAGCAACCATACAGTTTTAATCAGATATAAATATGATGTGAGATTTGATAGGGTCTCTCAGTCATATTTCACCAACTGCACACTTTTTTCTACCACTTAAAGAGCTCTCTCTGCACCATCAAATCAAAATAGATTAGGGGTTTGGTAATTGGTCATGAACATGGGACCATTAATATTAATTCGTCAAAATGACATCAATTATTATTATTATTTTATTTTTATTTTTATAGGAATTGCGATTGATTTGCCAAGTGGACATTATAAGCACCCCAAAAACGCGTTTTTCTCTCTTGCCCGTTTTGGGGGCACTTTTTCATTTATTAGGTTGGAGCAAAATGGCAGGCCATTTCGTGACGAGAGTAGTAGAAGTACTCCTCCACTGACCGGACCATTTCAACTTTTGAGGGAACATTTAAAATAAAATAAAATAAAATAAAATAACATAAAATAAAACAAAATCAACATTTAATGGCAGGTAATACCGGAGGAGCTTTTTAGCTGCCATAAATCTTTACTTTTGGGTCAAAATGCAAAGCCAGAAAGAAGGAACAACCCCAACAAAATAACGTATCACCTTCTTGTTCAGACAATTACTGACAGCAAAAAAGGACACAAAAATATAGTCTTGATTGTAGTAAAACTTTTTTTTTTCGTCCCTCAACTTTGATACAATGGAGGAGGAAACATATGGAGATTACAAAATGAATAATCCCAAAGAAGGAAAAATGGATCAGCTAATTCGACCCCTGTATCTTTATGTACATTTCAACTCTCTTAACTCTATATCTAAAAACCAAAAAACCCACAAACAAAAACTTACAAAAGAGGAAAAAAAAAAAAAAAGAGAGAGAGAGAGAGAGAGAGAGACAAAATTGTAAAAAAGTGAAAGATATCAAGTAATTAAAGAAATCCGTTTACTTCTCACATGAGTATTATAAATACTAAAAACAACATATATAAATATATATAAATATATATATATATATATATATATATTAGTGACCAACACCAGGGCTAGGGACAGACCGGAGACTCCGATCCCTGAGGTGGCGGGCGATGAGCTTCCCGTTGACGACGTCAGCGTGGCCCTTCTTGCTTGGGGCAGACGAGGGCACTTTGCCCTTAGGAAGGGCACTCAGAAACAAAGAGCTCTTCGATTTCGATGGGGCTGATCTGATAATTCTGTACTTGTTTTGTTCCTCCCACAACATAAACTTTCTGCCTTCGACTGACCTCGTCACAAACGAGGCCAACAGCACCATGAAAACGAATGCCAAAGCGCCTGTGCGAGCCATCGTAGAGAGAGAGAGAGAGAGAGAGCGAGAGAGAGAGAGAGAGAGGTTTTTCTGGGTTTTTGTTGAGTTGGGGCGTTATGGGTCTGTCGTTCTGTTTTTGGGAGTTGGCTTTGTGTGTATTTATGTGTGTGTGTTTGTTTATATATATATATATAATACGGATGGAGGAGAGAGAAATTCATGCACTAGTACCGCGTGACGGTTAGAGAGAGAGAGAGAGAGAGAGAGAGAGGAGATGAAGAGAAAAAGGTTTTGGGGGAGAGAAGTCAAGGTGGAAATGTGTTGGAAAGGAATGGGATGTGGGAAATTGTTGGGAGGGAAGGAAATATATATTTTGGGAGTCATTAGATCAGTCAAGAAGAGAGGTGACGTCGTATTTAATATTAGTGTCGTATGAAGAAGGACCGCGTGGAGGCTGAGTTTGGTGAGCCTCTATGACCAACGGGATTCGCCGCCGGCTACTGTTTAGTTTTCGCCTCTCGTTTCATTTCATACCACGTCAGTCTATGTTCGGAGGCTGTATGATTCGGTACGTATAAAATTTACACTAATTCATTAATGTATTATTCCTTTTTTCGACGACAATGATTCGAATTAGCTTTTTGGTAGAATTAATCTTTGCCTCGGGAGAACTCTCGTAACATTTTTTATTGATATTTGTCAGTACTTTACATAAATTTTCTAAAATAAAACATGTTTTATACATAAAACTACATAAGATTATAGATATATGTAAATCAACAGATAGTTACGTGAATTTGAAAAAAGAAAAATTACATCAGTCAAATTTATATAATTACTAAATAAGATACTCATTTTATACACACAGGAAACCTTCTATTGTAGAGCACCCTACTGATATATATTACACATTTTTCACGTCACCCTCTAATTATAAATATATATGGAGGTATATTATGTAATATATGTAAATATCTATACATACTTCCACCATCAATTATCCCCAAACTTCAAACCTCATTAATTAGCTGCTGTTTTTAGTATTACAAGAGAAATTTTGTATTAGTTGTGTAAAATAATAAGTTTCCATGTGTAACTGTTTATAACTAGTTTTTTTTTTTTTTTTTTAAGTGAGCATCACCATTAATAGTAGTAATTAAATAATAAGATTCCCTTTTTATAGTGCTTGTATTTCCCTCTAGTGGCAAATAGGCTATTAGATGACAATGCTACGGTGGATGGAACAATAAAATAATAAACTTTATTTAATTGAGACACAGGGAATTATATTTTCATTAGTTTTGATTATATTTTGCACATTTTATTTTTCTTTAAGTTATTGGGTCAAACTCGTGATATGTTTCCTCTTTATAAGTTAGTGAATAAAAAATTTTGTTCTTTTAATAAGAGAGTGAATCACATTTGAAATCTTTTAATTTGGACTTCTAGAAAATATAAGCGTGAGACACGTTACCATTAACAAGAATTCAAAGTACCACAACCACTTATGTTGAATGTGTGTGTATATATATATATATATATATATATATAGACAAGGGTATATGATTGATTTGTGATTCCAGAAACTATTGTCGTTTTTAAGTATTTTTAGTCTTACTCTTAACATTAACAAAATAAGATTATGACTAAATCCACTATGATAGATAGTTTCAGACATAATTTAAATGAAATTTCATATTTGATTTAGTGTAAAATTCTAATCCTTTCAGCCAAGTTAAAAAAAAATAAAAATAATTTCTAATAGGCCATAAATTAATTCAATGTGGAAATTTAGTAACTCCCGAATAAAGTGCCAGTTAACTAAGAAATTGTCTTGCGTTTTTCCAACATCATTAAATAGCATCCTTAAATGAGATACTTGATAAAGACAACTTTTTAAAGAAGGTTTACAAATGCCTAACTAGGTTCGAGCAATTTCTTCCTCAAAAAAAGCTATGAATTTTGGATTGAAAATATTGGAATAATAATGATTAATTAATAATTCACCAGAAATTAAGACAAATAGAGTTACAATATTTGTTAACTGTGCTTTGTTTTCGTAGACAGTCAGAGACATTCTCTGAAACCTCAACTGGCCAAATCAGCTGAGCTACTAAAGTTCACTAAGCCGAAGCTGAGCCTGAGAGCCTAAAAGTCAAAAGCCGTGAAGCACAAGTATAGAATCTTTTATTGGTCCCCAGTTAGATGAAATAACCTTTAAAAAAAAAAAATTGTTAAGCCAAGAGAAGTGATAATTGTGAATTGTGTTTTAGGAAAATACACGATATCGGTGAGAAACAACCGTCAATTTATATTAAAATCACATAGCAATTAATAGATATAAGAATTTAACGAAATCTGATCTGATGAAGATCTGTGAGTCAACTTTTCGTAAGGTTTCTTGTCAAAGAAAAATAGGTGGTAATGTGAATAAAATCTACAAAATGGTCTTATAATGAGAGTCACATGGCAAGGTTTGAAAATCCTTTGATCTCTGGCGTTCAAAGTTTGGTTCCTTTGCTTTGTCTTCTCTAGTTTTTCGATTGTGATTATATAATAGAACTACATGGGAATTATTCTCCTAATTTTCTTTTTCCTTTTCTTTTCTTTTTCTTTTCTTACTGTCGGTAGATGACTCGCGATCACTTTCAAGATTTTTAGCTAAGACCTTTTGGATCGCCCATTCTTCACCTTTTGATAACAAAGAGATAGAGATTGTGATTGAGAGAGACACTATCCTAACCCTACTAGTCAATAAAAAGAAAATAAATTTACGTAATTAGGAACTTTTAAAATGTTTAAGACATTTTTTTCTTTTTCTTTTTTGATTTTCCAATAATGTACTTAATTTATGTATCACAAGACAAAAATGACCAATTGATGGATATTGTTATTTTTAATTCCATCCATGAAGAATGTAAATATTAAATTGCCTTCTCTTTTTAACTTTTTATTTATTTATTTATTTTTTTGTTGGGGTCCTAAATTTTATTTGATCTTCACACCACATCCATGTATCCTAAGAGACAATGGACAAAAAAATCTAACAAGAGCTATTACTTGGATTTATATATACTTGAGCTTACTTTTACATATTTTGGAGATTTGAATGAGAATATATGCGGGCACCAAAGCCCTGCCGTCACTTACGCATTCCTTGTCTAATCGGCCACATAACACAAGCTTAAAAACTATTAAACAAGGTACAAAACTTAAACTAGTTGTCAATAAGCAAATATTATATTTATATGTATATATCAAAAATTTGCAAAATGATTTTCTTTGAATTTTCTATATCATATCCCTTTTGACTATATGGCGCTTGAAATGCACCACATTGTCCTTAAAACATCTGGCTACATCTTAAGTGGGGTTGTGATTAAGATAGTTCAATTTAATTAATACATAATTTAATAGGAAATTTTTTTTTATAAAAATTGTGCTTTTATTTTTTCGAAAAATATTGTTATTTGAATCGTTAAATAATCTTTTGAATGATCCGACTTATAACTGCGAGTATTTTTTTTTTATTCATAGACACTAATAGATTTTACATCTAAAAAATTAATCAAACAATTAGTATATAACAAATAATGACCCTAACTTTTTTTTATTATTATTTATTTAAAAGTTACCCATTTACAATACCTGCATTTTAAATCGTCCTTGGTAGCGTATTTTGTGAAATAAGTTCACACGTGGTACGAAATGTAACCATAATCCATTACATAATTGTCCATGGCCATATGTACGATTGGTTACAGACATATAGATATAAGTTAGAGAGTCAAGTGACAGCATTTCTATTACATCGTTCAAAGCCATTAATTATGACAACTTCTGTTAAAAAGTCCCAACATTTACATTGTTTTTTCCTGGTTAGCCGGCGAGTATGGACAAGACTTGGCTACAGGGGACTTTTGTGGGGTTACCAATTAGGCAATAAATGAGGGCAGGCAAAGGCTTTTCCGTTTCTTTTCCTTTTTTAAAATTACAATCCATGCATGTAACCAATGATGCTGTCCAGCTGTTCCAAGCCAAAGAGGTTCGGGTTCAAGATATATGTTTGAATAGGTAATTTCCCACCGTTACTTGGTCATCATCAAAGGCATTGACATTGATAAATACATCGGAAGAAAAGGCACTACTACAAAATATAGATTTCACGACAGAATTTTCACGATCATTTTTAAAAAATCATCATGAAAAATGCGGTAAAAATATGGAGCGGAACAGGATTTCTAAAAACCATCGTGGAAGCCGAAGCTTCCACGACGGTTATAGAAAACCGTCGTGGAAGACCATTCTTCCACGACGGTTTTCTATAACCGTCGTGAAAGCGTCGGCTTCCATGACGGTTATAGAAAACCGTCGTGGAAGCTAGAGATACCACGACGGTTAAAAAAACCGTCGTGGTATCTTAATTAAAATTTTGATAAAAAAATTTTTTTAATTAAAAAAAACCGTCGTTGAATTTAAAAAAAATTTAAAAATTAGCTACCACGATGGTTTACAAAAACCGTCGTGGTAGGTACGAGGGAAGGAATTTTTCAAAAAAAAAATTTTGAATTTTTTGACCTACCACGACGGTTTTTGAAAAAAACCATCGTGGTAGGTCAAAATTTTTTTTTTCACCTACCATGACGGTTTTTTGGAAAAACCGTCATGGTAGGTCAAAAAATTCAAAATTTTTTTTTTTAAATTTTCATCATACCACGACGGTTTTTCCTAAAAATCGTCGTGGAAGGTATGAATGCGGGAATTTTGAAAATTTTTGAAGTTATTCAACTTTTTGGAGTGTATATTAAAACCCAAAAAAACACCATCTTTCCCATCCCATTACATTACGAGACTTTTTCACTCTCTAATACAAACTCTAACTCCAAACCCAAAGTCGCCCATATCCTCCCTCCATTTATCTCTCTCCGCTCCCTCTCTACATTCTCACCGTCATTCCTCTTTCTCTCTCTAACTCCGAGCCTTTTTCCCTCTCTCTCTAGTCACCATTCCTCCATCTCTCTCTAACTCCGAGTATTTTTCCCTATCCCTATCGCCGCTATTCCTCCATCCCCTACATTCTTTACCACTCCGCCCGTACCCACGCTCGACAATCCAGTAAGTTGAAATGTATCTTACTTAGGTAAGGCACAGATTTGGGAATTTTCCGTCCAAAATGTTGATCTTGTTGATTGTGGTTGTTGATTGTGAAATTTCCATCTAAAATATCAAAATTCCACAATGTTCCTTCCAAAATGTTGATTTGGGAATTTTCCATAGAAAAATGTCTAAAATCCGTCTTTTCGGTGATTGCTGATTGTCGTTGTGATTTGGATTGCTTTAAAATTGATTGGGTAAGGCATGAATTTGGGAATTTTTCATAAAAAAATATTGATTTTGTGAGATAAATTTTCCGGATTTGCCACCCGCGGGAAATGAAATGAATTCACAAAATTTTTTTTTGCGGACCCTACCACGACGGTTTTTCGGACCGTTGTGATAGGCGGACCTACCACGACGGTTTTTCAAAAAAAAACCATCGTGGTAGGTCCGCCTATCATGACGGTTTTTTGTATAGAACTGTCGTGGTATGTTCTTAAATGTCCACATTTATGGTCTATTTTTTGTCTATTCCACGACGGGTAAAAACCCGTAGTAGAATCTAGAAAAATTCCACGACTATGGATTCCACGACGGTTAGAAAACCATCGTAGAAATGTTACCACGATGGTTAAAAACCGTCGTGGTATCCACATTCTGTACTAGTGAGGTTAAGGGGCTTCGTAAGCCCTTAATTCTGCACTAGCAGCGAGTTGCAGAATTAGGGCTCACGGAACCCCCTAACAACACTTATATATATTTGGTTTGATTATCAAGCTTCATATAATCTAGGAAAATTATAGCAAAATAACATATTTTATAAATACTTTTGAAGTTAATAATAGGTTTTTAAAAGATGAGAAAATATATAATATTTTCGGATAAATCCTTGCATTTTTGGATAAATCCATGGTTTTCTAATAAATAACAGATTCATGTATACAGTTTTAGGTTAAAGAGAGAAAGAGGTAGAAGGAGAGAGAAAGAAAGAAAGGAGAAAGGATGAGAGCATTTTTTCGGTATTGTGTTTACAATTCTGATTACTAATAGGTTGGTTTAAAATTTTATGCTATAATTTACTAATATTCTCTTTAAAACAATGCTATTTAACTCTTTCTCCTTATTTTTTAATTATCACAAACTCACGTATATGTGACATATAAGATGGATTTTTTAAATAAAAATTGGCAATTTTCATGACAATATTTTTTATCGATAAAAGAGACGTGATATTAGCTAAATTTTTTTAGTTGATGTTCTGAAAAGTATTAATATTTTTTTGTTCATGCATTATTGGTGGCCTTAAATGTTCAATTTGACCAAGTCATACATTTCTCATATGTCTTTGGCCCAAGTTATGCTAAAATGTCTCCTCGACTATTACACCATGAATAAGAAAATGATAGTTTAATGAGGTCAACAGAGCTTCTTGGTTGTTGAGATTATTGTTAACAAATAGTTAAATGAGGTTAATAGAGCTTTTTGGTAGTTAAGATATATGGTTCACAATGGTTAAATGAGGTTAGCAGAGCTTTTTGGTTGTTAAGATACGTTTTCAGCTTAATTTTTGGGCCTGACTTTGTATAATTTGAAAACTAAAAATAATTCTTATTTACAAAAAAAAAAAATATATATATATATATATATATATATATAGTGGGGGTACTCAACCAACACGTCATCTGGAAGTTGTGGTGTGAAATATGTACACAATTATTAGTTATATGATAATATAACATGTTTATTAAGAACATGATTTGGAAAAGGAATCTTGTCTTAGTTTGAGTACTACTACTCATAACGTAGTCCTTTCTGGCACCAAAAGGTCAAATCATACATGCATATATATATATATATATCTATATACTGTTATTATTTAAAGTGGTTATAGGTTTAAGTAAAGGGGATTATACGGTTCACCCATGATCTAAGCAAACAATTTTGCTCATTAACCATAACTGCAATAACAAAATTGGCGGTGATGATGATTTGAGTGTTTGACCTTGTGAGTGATGGTGTATATATTTTTGTGTATATATATATATATATATATATATATTTTATGATATAAAATTTCTCTATCATATGCATACATATGTAAATCTAATTCATGTAAGGTCAGTTGTGAACAAGGTATGGTCACGCATTGCTCAATAGGAAGTCTTGAATTATTATTTTATTCTGGGATTCGAAGGGAATAGATATATATATATATATATATATATATATTTGGTAAAAAAAAGTCAGCAACAAAGTCTAGACTCTAGAGAGAGAGAGAGAGAGAGATAATTAAGGAGTACATAGAAACTAGAAATCACCACCCAACATTTTAATATTGTATATCCAAAGAAAAAATTTTGGGTGACAAGCCATCATGGGTCTACTATACTTTGTTTCTCTGAATATTAGAAGATATTATTCCATCATTTAGTAGGTTTGTGTAGGGACATCCTCTTTGCCTTGTTTCTCGGGGCAAGTCTTATATTAAGTATTATTTTTTTCTTAACTAAATTTATAGAATACAAACATGCAAACCCTTACTACAATTATGACCTAACTATTCCTTTTCTTAATGAAAATATCTAATTATCCATACTCTATGTGTGTAAGCTATAATATATAGACGAATAAATAGTTTCCTATAAAAATATATAGTACAATATTAGTGGCCTCCCGAAGACTACTCTTTAATAGCACCTACTAAACCATGTCAACATTGAAGAAGACTCAAAAGGCTTACCTATAAGAAAGATGGGATATGCCTACACGATGTCGTCAATATATATGTATCTATGTATGTGTATATATATGTAAATATATAGATTTGTATGTATATATATGGGATGTTTTCATTGCAATTTGCTCATATACGCGTTGAATATGTAAGAGTAGTGTCGGCACAAAAGAAATGATGTAACAAAGAAGAAAGTGTAGGGCAGAAAGTAAGCAAAATGCCCTTGAATTATTCATTGATGTCAACCCTTGAGGAGTCTGCCTCCAGACAAGATTTATCCGCTGCCGTCGCCGAAAGGCATTGCCCTTTTGACATAATACGCTTCATCAACTTTCAACATCAACATTTATTCTAGTTCTATAGGATTATATATATATATATATATATATATGTTGTGGAATAAATATATCTAAATACATGGTTTCCAACTTAGTCTTGTAGAGTGTAAAAAGGCTACAAATTAGTGTTCTAAGTGTTTACTTTATTTGGATCATGACTTCAATGGTGCTTTCTTCTCTATTCCCAATAATAAATTGGAAAAAAAAGAAGAAGAAGCTTTATATAAACTTACAACAGAGAGTACACTTATTCTAGTTACATGCTCATATTATATATATGTTGTGGAAGGAATATATTAAATACATGATTTCAAATTTAGTCTTGTAGAGTGTAAAAAGGCTACAAGTTAGGGTTTCAAATGTTCACTTTACTTGGATCATAACTTTAATTATGCTTTCTCTATTTCCAAAAATAAATTAAAAAAATGGAAGCTTCGATAAATGCTTTGTACCCAAATCCCATCTTCATACGCAATGTAAATTTTAATAATGTGTCAATCAACTCAGTCTAAATCGATATCACATGTTGCTTCAAAATTTTTTAGAATAAAATAATAAAATAAAAACCATCCTTCTAATGGATATATGGCCCTTTGGGATGAATTTTCAGATTTCTTTTCTTTTTTCCTTTTTTTTTTTTTTTTTTTTTTTGAGAATGAGATATTGCAAGCAAAACTTCTTAACGAAGGCAACATAAGCAATCTGCTAGAGAATGTTTTCTCCAAATTGTTTTTGTTTATATAAAATTTTCTCTCTCTTTTTCTCTCCCTTTTTTTTTTGTTTTTGTTTTTTTTTTTGGTTTTGTTTTGTTTTTTTTTTTTTTTGCCCAATAGCTCATTCAACTTCCTTTGGTATAGTTTGAATCTAACCAAGCTAACTTTTGGGAAATTAAATGTTTGTTTCACTCTCTATGGCTTATATCAAAATAATAAATAAATCAACAACAATAATATACCTCTTCTCTATGTAAAATACTGCAACTACAGACATATAGAGAAGTATTCAGCTGAAATTGGTCCCTCATGTTACTGATGGTACAGCAGGAGTCCAGGCATTGGGGAGAACTTGATCCAATCAGAACAAGGCTTGGCCCAACATCACCTCTGTAAAAGCTCATTCAAATCCGTATATATATACTCTCTAGATCTTAAAACGTTTTCTATTGCATGCATCTTTTCTATATTTCACAAACTCGGGGAAAACAAAAACACACATTGATAGGTATTTTTCACAAGTGTACGAGCCGGTTCAAGTAATAAAGTGATGAAAAGATATCGTTCCCAACGAGGACTATATACTACTAATTACCGAATTATTTTAATCCCAATTTTATTTGAACAATAAATTTGTAAGACGCAATAAAATAAAATAAAATTAAAATAAACACAACGCAAAATTTAGCAAGGAGAAATTCAATTTATTAGGATATCTAGGGTTTCCGATTTCACCGAATTAATCATGATCAAAACACCAGATTTAATCAACCACTGCTTATTCCTATGCTGATGACAAACTTCTCTAATATAATCACTAATCTTTCTCAAGCCTTAGCAAACTACCATAACAAGCGAGTTTTCACCTCTCGGTCTCAAACTCCAAACCTATCATGATTTATTAAGAACAAGAAATTTATAGTATCACACAAGCCTCATAGATATCTCTATCCTACGACAATCTCATGGCATTTAATCAAAGTCTAATCCAACTATCACTTCTCAGTCTCAAATTGAATCACAAATCAATGGGAAAGGGCGCGCACATTTTCACAAGCATTAAGAATAGATTAAACACTCAGCATAAATATGAATAAACATCGAAATTAAATTAAACCATAGTGAAGTTGAACAATCATAATCCGGCTACATCGTAGCCCTAGAAAAAGAAATTTAGTTCATAATGAAACTAAACAAAATCCTAAATAATGTTCTAAACATGATGAGAAAAGGAAAAGAACTGATTTCTGAATCGGAATTGTTGTGATCCGTCTCCGGAATTGCTAATCTTCTTCTCCAAGTCACCAATTGCTTTCCTCTCCTTTTTCTCTTATCTATTTTCTGCGAAAATTCTCCTCTTTCGAACTCTAAAAAGATTCTATTTATAACCAAGGATCGAAATATTTGAATTTTAAATTTCAAATTTGGAGAATTAAAACGAATTTGCGTAATCCCGCATTGGCGCCTAGGCCCTAAACTGGTTTTCACGATTTTTGCCTAGGCCCTCTTTTTTCTGCGCCTAGGCCCTAAACTGGGACGACGGAAATCTCTTTTGGCGCCTAGGCGCTACTGAAATTGCGCCTACACGCTTTACTCTCGGGTTTTTGTACTGAAAAACTTTAATTCAAGCGCCTAGGCGCCATAAAATTGATGCGTAGGCACCCAATACTCTTCAAAACTCAATCTTCACACCAAAGCATCCCAAATGCTCCATTTTAGCTCCAATCGCGCCGAAAATCAACGAATCCATCTTTTTACCTAAATCCTACAAAAGAGAGTAAAACGAAGTGAAAGAAACTAGAAACAAATTGAAAACCAACAAAATAATGAGTTAAAAGTACCTAATTAGTTAGTCTAAAACTAACTTATCAAATACCCCCAAACTTGAGACTTTGCTAGTCCTCGAGCAAAAGAAAAGAAAGGCACAAATAAAGAATTGAGCATCAAATTTTAGTTTTTCATCATAATGGCCTCAAAAATTGCATAAAGTATATGATTCAAAGAAAACTCTAACCATCGCAATCATGTAGAATTTCAATTCAAATAATAACCTTACCATTCCCGAATTCCTTGAGTGTGTGTGTGCAAAGCTTTGTACACTTACTCATCTGCCTTTGGATTGGTTTATGTCAGCCAATGACTTTTTTAGAAGATCTCATGATAAAGAAAAATCAAATTCCATAAGCCTATTTTTTAACTCACTCTCCACTAATGTCGACAAACACATTATCAAGGATCATTAGGACTTTTTAAGCTTGTAGTGTTAGGCTAGGGTAACGGTATGATACGGATTATAATGAGGCTCAAATCACGCTAAATATGTAACCATTCTAGGATCTTTTGTGGAGCTTTCTTTACATTCCCAATAACACCCCCAAACTTGATTTCAACTTCCCTTGTCATTTTTTTTTTGTATATATCTATATATATATATATATTTGTATTATTATTATTATTTTTTTTTTCGTTTTTTTTTTTTAGATAAACTAACAAACAACTGTAAGCTTTTCTCAATTCCACCCATCCTCCCAAATTTTAACATAGCTCAAGATAATTCTTAGAATGGTCAACATGCTTAAGATTAAGGGTTAAAAGGGTTGGAAATTATTAAAAATGTAGGCTTAAAGATGTGAGTAACAAAGAAAAGGTAAAAATCAAGCTCAAATGAGTGACTAGGGATATGCATATGTAAAAGGGTTAGCTTGAAAGGCTCAAACGATCCAAAGATGGCCTAAATCATATCCTTGGCAAAGTGTAATCTGGGATTTCGCCTCAAGTGAGTATCAAATAGGTTCTAGAGTTCGTTTTGAGATTAAGAAATTACTCAACCAACATAAACTTCCTCTAAATACAAATGATCTAAGTGATTATAGCTTGGGTGCTCAATAGTGTCAAAAAAAAAATTCAGGGCATAGCAAAACCACAAAAGAATCAAGCACACACACAAAAGCAACAGTTTTCATCTTCTTAGAACCATGTCCAATTTCAATCAGTTTCATATCATTGGCCTCCTACGATTCAAACTAAAATTATTACTCAAAGTGAATTTTTTTTTTCCTGGCTCCTAGAATAAAATAATGGCTCCTAGAATAAAATAAAAACCAAATAAAATAACTGCCTAAAATAACATAAAATATCAAAATAGAATAACTACCCCCAAACTTGAACGAAACATTGTCCCTAATGTGAAGAAAAACGAAAAGAAAAAGGAAAGAAAAGGAAAGAGAAAAATTACTCCCTGAATTGAAGGTCGTGAGTGCTCAATCTTCTTCATCTTCGTCATTCTCCTCATCAATGTGGAATGCAGTGACAGGGCGAAAGTTGTCGGTATTGATATTCATATGCGTAGCCATTTGTCGCAACATATCCGCTAGATTGCATTGATTTTTCTCAATATGGTCAAGCCGATCATCTATATACTCCCAACGTTGCGGTACAGACATGGTGCTAACTGGACGGTGTACTTAAGGGGGTTCTTCTTCAGCTTCATCATCGTCTTCTTTATAGCTTGCTATAACTCCATCATCGATGGGATGACGTGGGCCTTCCCAAATCTCGTGCCCCTCCCACATAACCTCCGCTTGCTTGCATAAATCGGTGATGAGCGATGGAAAATATAAACCAAGCGTATGGTTTCGCACACTCTGCATAATTTGATGGTAAAGCACTCGACCCACATCAATAGACTTGTTGGTAAAGATTGCAAACAGTAAGATAGCCCTATCCTTAGTGATGTGACTAACATGCCACACTGGCATTAATTTGGCACAAACAAACTGATGCCAAGCTTTCCCATATTTATCCAAGCCCCGAGAAGGAAGTTTGACTGGAATACCATTTCTTCCAGTTTTCCATGCTGTGTTAAACGCACAAACTGCTGACTTGACCTCATCAGTATCAACATTTTCCAAGTACTTTTGATAACCATCTTCATCAATATCTTGGAGCCCATAATACTGATTGATAATAGTCCGACTTATAGGCACCCACTTCCCTCTTACATATACGGCTCCATCCCGCGGAAAATAAGCATTCGCATAAAATTCATAAACCACTGCTGGGACGCTTGATCCTGGCTGCTTCGCAAAGTTTTCCCATCTTCGATCTTCAACAATGTCCGTTATTCTCCTATTGCTAGTATCGAAGCCTCGCTCTGGAATGGAAACTTTAGTGTCTAAAAACTTCGTATGTCGATCAGCAGCTGCCTTGGAAACAAACTTAAAGGTGTCGTAGCCGGTCGATGCCGATGTGGATCCCTTGGAACGTTTCTTTGGAGGCATTTCTTTCACTTCCGTTCAGACACAATCCAGCAAAATACCACTACTTTTGAATTACCAATCTCACCAATCAACCACAAGAAGTAATAGTCTATCAAAACTTTCTTCAAACACTTGGCGTGCATTCAAAGTGTTATTCTAGTCAAAATTGTGAACCAACTATATACTAGCCAAGAAATTCCAGAAATTCGCACATAGACACAAGGATGAAGAAGATAAATCACTTACGAGAACGTTGACGTATATACCCACAAATTTTCGAACTTGTCTTGAAGAAAACCCAAAATCCGTGGTCTTGATGCAAACGGTTGGTGGAATCGTCAATGAATGGAAATCACGCACACTAATGAAGTTGAGAATGAGATTTGGCGTGAATTTTCGAGTGGGTGGATAGTGATGTGGAGAAAGGGAGAGAAACGGTGAAGGAGGATGAGAGAGAACAAGGAAGAATGATGAAGAATGAGAAGTTTGGCTCCAATTTGTGGGTTTGGTGGATGGTGACGTTAAGAAAAAAAAAAAAAAAGGAATTGGGAATGAGGGAGAGTGAGAGTTGCCCCTAATTCGTGAGTTAGGGCTCGACATATAAGTGGTATCCTTTTTTTTTTTTTTTTTTGCAATTATAGCGAATATATATATATATAGGCAATTCTATAAAACGCCTAGTCGTTTGTTTGTTTTTTTTTTTTGGCAATTATAGCGCCTAGGCGCTAGTGAAATAGCGCCTACATGCTTTACTCTCGGGTTTTTGGCCCAGAGAGCGTCTTGATGAAGCGCCTAGGCGCATAATTTTTTTGTGCCTAGGCGCAATTGCCATATGCAGCATCCCCAACTGATGTTTGACGAATTTGAAGTCCCAAAGTCATAAGTCCTCATATCCACGACCACGAAACTTGAATCCAGATTTATCGGTAAAGTTGATGATTCTCCCAGAAAAGCATAGCGTAAATGATCCGGTAAAGGCTTAAGCTCAAGAACTGGTGGCTTTTCAATTGATGGAAGTGGTTTTGATAGACCTGTTCCCAAATCTTCAAAGTATCTCCTGTTGTTGGGACCGAAAGAATCCAACCAATTCACTAACTCTTCAACTTCTTCATCTTCCAAGAGGGATGGCAGTGGATGAACCAAACTCAATTCCAAGGCTTCTTTTGGTTAGTTAAGGTGTTCAGAGACCAAGGTATCAAGAGCATCGATGCGGAAACAAGTGTTACTCACGCCTGGGTACTTAATAGCATTGAACACGCTAAAAGTTACCTCTTCTTCATGTACCCGAAGCCGTAATTCACCTTTTTGCACATCGATGAGTGCCCGACCGGTAGCCAAGAAAGGTCTTCCGAGTATAATAGGGATTTCTTTATCCTCCTCCATGTCTAATACAATGAAATCTGCAGGGAAGATAAATTTGTCCACCTTAACAAGGACATCTTCAATAATTCCTCTTGGATGTTTAACAGATCGGTCAGCTAACTGCAACGAGACCGTAGTAGGTCTAGCTTCACCTAATCCAAGCTTCCTGAAAATAGACAAAGGCATTAAATTAATACTGGCACCAAGATCACACAATGCCTTTTCAAAAATAGAGTTTCCAATAGAGCAAGGAATAGTGAAACTCCCTGGATCTTTGAGCTTCTGGGGTAACTTTCTTTGGATGATAGCGCTACACTCTTCTGTTAGTGCAATAGTTTCATAATCCTCCAATTTTCTCTTGTTTGATAGAATGTCTTTCATGAACTTCACATAACTTGGCATCTGTTCAAGTGCGTCTGCGAAAGGAATGTTGATGTGAAGCTTCTTGAAGACATCTAAGAATTTAGCAAATTGTTTATCAAGTTTGCTCTTTCTGAGACGTTGAGGAAAAGGAATCTTGATGTCTGGTTCTTGAGAAGGCAATGACCTAGCTTCAGGGATGGTTTCAGTTTGCTCTTGACCTTCTTTATTAGCTTTTTCACCAATTGCAGGATTCTCCAATTCTTTTCCACTTCTTAAGATTATTGCCTTGCATTGTTCTTTTGGATTTACTTCAGTAGTGCTAGGCAAGTTACCTTGTTAGCGACCATTTAGCATACTGGCCAATTGTCCAACTTGAACTTCTAAATTTCGGATCTGTGCAGCTTGATTCGGGAAGTTGGTTTGGGTATCGGCCATGAACTTGTCAGTGAGTTTGGTGAGTTGGAGCATTGCTTGTTCTAATTCAGACTTCTTTTCCTGAGGTAGCACTCCTTGCTGAGGCTGTCCCATATTTTGAGTATTTCTCCAAGAGAAGTTTGGATGATTACGCCATCCCTGATTGAATGTGTTGGAGAATGGGTTGTTTTGTTGTCTGTTGTAATTTCCCACATATTGTGCTTGTTCTGACTGAGTTTGAGAAAAAGCTCCTATTTGACATTCTTCAGTGGGGTGATTGCCATGACAGCAGTCACATATAATTGGAGGAATCTGAATAGAGTTAGCAGCCAAATGGTTATTCTGAAGCTGTTTAGTAAGTGAAGCAACCTGAGCAGTCAAAGCAGTTAACGCATCAATCTCATAAACTCCAGCTGCTTTCTTTGATACAACCCTCTCACTTGGCCATTGAAAATTGTTGGTGGCTACGTCATCCAGCAACTCATAAGCTTCTTCTCCAGATTTCTTCATGAAAGATCCTCCTGCAGATCCATCAATTACAATTCTTGAAGTGCCATTCAGCCCATTGTAAAAATTGTGAACTATCATCCACTTAGGCAATCCATGGTGAGGGCACTTCCTTAACAATTCCTTATATCTCTCCCAAGCTTCATACAATGTTTCACCATCCTGTTGAGCAAAATTGTTGATCTCTATACGTAGCTTCGCTGTTTTCGCCGGTGGGAAAAATTTTGCTAGAAATTTATGCACTAGATCTTCCCAAGTAGTGATTGAGTCTGCAGGCAAGGAAGTCAACCAATCTCGTGCTCGATCCTTCAGAGTAAATGGGAATAGTAGAAGGCGAATGGCTTCGTCAGTAACACCATTATACTTAAATGTATTGCAAATTTCAAGAAAACTTGCAATATGAGCGTTGGGATTCTCAGAAGGCAGCCCATTAAATTGAGTTGCTTGGATCATCTGCATTTGTACTGCCTTAATCTCAAAATTGTTCGCAGCCATAGTCGGTCTTCTTATGGCCGAATATAAACCAATAGCAGTAGGCAAAGCATAGTCCCGCAATGCAGGTGGCGGGTTGTTCTCGTCTCTCATTCCACCAGTATCACCCATAGTTACTTGCGAATGTCTAACTACTTCTCTTCTTTTCCTTCTGTTTCGTCGACAAGAGCGCTCGATTTCAGGATCAAAAGAAAGTAAGTTTTCGCTTCCAAACTTTCGCATGCACCTAGAAAATACTCCTGAAAAGTAGAAACAAAGACAATAATAAATAAAAGGAATTCAAAGTGAAATTAGAATTATTTGACTCGATATTAGTAGGACTAAATAATCCCCGGCAATGGCGTCAAAAACTTGATAGGTATTTTTCGCAAGTGTACGAGCCGGTTCAAGTAATAAAGTGATGAAAAGATATCGTTCCCAACGAGGACTATATACTACTAATTACCGAATTATTTTAATCCCAATTTTATTTGAACAATAAATTTGTAAGACGCAATAAAATAAAATAAAATTAAAATTAACACAACGCAAAATTTAGCAAGGAGAAATTCAATTTATTAGGATATCTAGGATTTCCGATTTCACCGAATTAATCATGATCAAAACACCAGATTTAATCAACCACTGCTTATTCCTATGCTGATGACAAACTTCTCTAATATAATCACTAATCTTTCTCAAGCATTAGCAAACTACCATAACAAGCGAGTTTTCACCTCTCGGTCTCAAACTCCAAACCTATCATGATTTATTAAGAACAAGAAATTTATAGTATCACACAAGCCTCATAGATATCTCTATCCTACGACAATCTCATGGCATTTAATCAAAGTCTAATCCAACTATCACTTCTCAGTCTCAAATTGAATCACAAATCAATGGGAAAGGGCGCGCACATTTTCACAAGCATTAAGAATAGATTAAACACTCAGCATAAATATGAATAAACATCGAAATTAAATTAAACCATAGTGAAGTTGAACAATCATAATCCGGCTACATCGTAGCCCTAGAAAAAGAAATTTAGTTCATAATGAAACTAAACAAAATCCTAAATAATGTTCTAAACATGATGAGAAAAGGAAAAGAACTGATTTCTGAATCGGAATTGTTGCGATCCGTCTCCGGAATTGCTAATCTTCTTCTCCAAGTCACCAATTGCTTTCCTCTCCTTTTTCTCCTATCTATTTTCTGCGAAAATTCTCCTCTTTCGAACCCTAAAAAGATTCTATTTATAACCAAGGATCGAAATATTTGAATTTTAAATTTCAAATTTAGAGAATTAAAACGAATTTGCGTAATCCCGCATTGGCGCCTAGGCCCTCTTTTTTCTGCACCTAGGCCCTAAACTGGTTTTCACGATTTGTGCCTAGGCCCTCTTTTTTCTGCGCCTAGGCCCTAAACTGGGACGACGGAAATCTCTTTTGGCACCTAGGCGCTACTGAAATTGCGCCTACACGCTTTACTCTCGGGTTTTTGTACTGAAAAACTTTAATTCAAGCACCTAGGCGCCATAAAATTGATGCGTAGGCGCCCAATACTCTTCAAAACTCAATCTTCACAGCAAAGCATCCCAAATGCTCCATTTTAGCTCCAATCGCGCCGAAAATCAACGAATCCATCTTTTTAACTAAATCCTACAAAATAGAGTAAAACGAAGTGAAAGAAACTAGAAACAAATTGAAAACCAACAAAATAACGAGTTAAAAGTACCTAATTAGTTAGTCTAAAACTAACTTATCACACATATATAATTTATGGACAAATGGACCACAAGATATTCAAAATAAGGTAACAATGTGACAGTGGATCATACAAACTGACCTCATCTGTTCATCATTTGATTGCTTGGCAGGAGCGGTATAACTTTAGAAGGTTTGATATATATATATATATATATATATAATTATAAATAAGAGGGAGTATTCTCCTGAATATATGATGTTATCCTTTAACATGCCAAAAAATACCACCAACGGCGTTTGTAGTCCAACGGTTAGGATAATTGCCTTCCAAGCAATAGACCCGGGTTCGACTCCCGGCAAACGCATTTCCTTTTTATCTCATCTTTCTTTTGTGAGTGTTGTTACTGCTTGTCCAGAGGAAAGGTGTCCAAAGTTCATTGGATCAAATTGAGGCACTATTTATACCATCATTTGAAAACACCTTTGAATATTGAAAATAATTGGAGTTAAAACCTTTGAATATTGAAAATAATTGGAGTTAAACTGTTTGAAGTGAAAAAATATAAAAATTTAAAATATGTTTGAAATAAAATTAATAATATAGATATTGTTTTATTTATTCTTGAAATGATAAAGTTATGGGTTTTTAAATTTGAGTTATTTAAAATTATTTGAAAAGGTGAATAGAAAAACCGGAGGAAAAAAGCAAAAAAATGTTTGGAAAAAACTTTTGGAAACATGTCCCCAAATGGGGCCTTAATACCAAATCCGGCGAATGACGTTTGCTCCTACCGGCTTTTCATGGATTTCTGACCAAACTACTTGGTCATGCCATGCTAGATTCGTGCCATTTGACATCTCTATGAATCTACGAATAGGATAACAAAATAGCAGATATCAGCGGTTGTAAAAATGCAATAGTAGCCAAATCCACATCCAAAAGTTGAAATATCATCAATTGTTCGATTGTGAAAAAAGTATGAAATGCGCCACTGAGCCATCTGAAATATATTATTTTTGGAACATATTTGTTATCGTTTGTCCAATTTGTCTAACACGGTACAAGGTGTAGAGACAATTTTAAATGAGAAGTTGTAAATATAAGATAAGAGGTGATTATAAGAAAGAACAGGCTGAAATACGCCATAAGATCAATAGATCTATAAAAATATTCGCTTATTTATCTGAAATTGCTCAGTTATACTAAATGAAAGGTCTCAGAATTCATAAATGTTTTGTTCAATTCTCTGAATATCTTTTCTGAACATGTCCACATAAGTTTGTTCCTCCGGTTCCACCGTAGTATCGTATGTGTAGGTCATGGAAAACTCAGTAAAAAATTGGTATGAATTTGGTATAATACCAGCAAATCTGTATTTTGTACTGTGGAATAATAACCCGTTTCTATAAAACGTGGAAGGTGGTAAATGAACAAGATAATAAAATATTAACATTAACTAAGCTCTATGCTGGATATATATACGAAATAGTTTAACAAGTAAACTAGAGACACCAATAGTTGTTTTCCAGATTGAAATCTGGAAGCTTTTTTCTTAAAACTTGGGGACGAATTGTGCACTACCCCTCGTCGTTTTGCTTCACAAAGAATTAAGAATATTCTATTTACCTTTTTTAAGTTTTTTTCAAGTTATAGTCACTTCTTGAATTCAAATTAAGGTGTACGTGGTTGTACTTGTAGGCATAGCTTTGTACGAAAACAGAATGATTATCGACTAGGATCACTGATAGGATGATCAATGATCCTGAAACTCTGACCTGATAGAAGCGAAGACTCTAATAGAACCTTCTTAATTATCATGCCATCATCACCAGCAGTTTCATTTCTTTCTCTTTGATCATATATTATAGACCATAACTAGAATCACTGATAGGATGGTCAAGGATTCTGATCTCAAACATCTAACTTGATGGAATCAAATACTCCAATAGAATCTCCTCAACCATTATACCACTATTGCCGGTAGTTTCGTTCCTTTCTCTTTAATCATTTATATAGAACACCCCAGGAAAAGTGAGCTGCAGCCCCTTAACTATAAGCTGTTTTGTTGTAATATCATGATTTCCTTGGCATTATTTTGCACTGGTGATGCAAAGAAGTTTGGTTGGTTAATCTAGTTCTGGCTCTTTTTTAATGCCTTAGTCTAGTTAAGGTTTCTTCTTTGCATTCTTGTCCTTTTTCTTTCGAATTTTTTTTTTAAATCCATTTCTTCCAAAACAGTTAAATGTCTATTTTGTCAATTGCAAGCTTCAAGTTGTTGAAAACTTACCAATTGCACACATTTATGTATCTGAAATTACAGGATAGGACAATATAACTGAATATAGGGGGCAGAGCCATACAGGGGTTTCACCCCTAGTGAAAGTCTGGTTCTGGTGAATTTTTCATCGGGTAAGGATGGATGAACAAGCCTTACATTTTATGTCATTCAGCCATTGACAGACTTTAAGCTTTTTAGTATGCAATACCAACTGATGTTACACCGAAGATTTTGGTTCTGTATTCAATGCATTAGGATGGAGAGTGACGGATGTGACGAGGTGTTAAAGGTCGGGCACTCAAAAATTTATTATTATTTTTTATTTCTTAAAAATATTTTACTTTTTTATTTCACCCTTATCAAAAATTAAAAATTCACATATAACCTTTATTAAAATTTAAAAAGGATGAATTTCATTTTTGCTCTTGAACTTTAGTGCTCTTGTTACTTTGCTTCCTGAACTATGAAATGTTATCCTCCTTTTTCAGTTAAATAGATGGAATTACTAACATGATAACAATTAACCTGTAACTTAATAAAGATAAATTTTATTTTTGCCTCATGAACTTTAATATTCTTATAACTTAACTTCCTAAACTTTAAAAACCGGTGTTTATACCCTTTAAACTTTTAGTAATTAGCAATAATAACTCTCAAACTTTAAACTGTTAGCAAAATTTTCTATTGTTTTATACTTTGGTACTACTATAAGAAAGGTAAAGTTAAATTAAAATCTTTATAATTACAACAATAATGTTAAAAATCCCTTACACGGGGATCTTTACAAAATCTACATGAAAAGACTGTGTGATTGTACTTAACTCTATTTTTTTTCGTTTGTTTTCAGCCAAAATTTTAATAAAGTGTGTTAAGTGAGATTAATTCAAAATTAAAATAGTAAAATGATAAATTGAGAACTTAAACTTTTAAAGGTCAAATGAATAAGGTAAAAAGATCTTAAACTTTAAAGACATAAATGAGAATACTCCCAAAAAAGAAAAAAGAAAAAAGAAAAAAAAAAAGTCATGCCAAAGTACTTGACCTCTATGTAATAATTTGAAGCCGAAAAGGTTTTTCTTTTTTTTTTTGGGTAGAAAATTGTAGCTGAAAAGGTTTGCACAGAACTACATTAGCTAAATTTCGAGCACCAACAAAAAAAAAAAAATTAAAAACAAAAAAAATAAAAATAAAAATAAAAACATTAGCTAAATAATGACCAATTATCCAAGGTGTAACAATATGGCTCGTTCAGTCTGTTCTAGACACGAGAAGAGTTCTAGAAGAGCAACTTTTAGACCCGGTTTTGTGTGGCCTATATTTACTCTTTCCATACAAAATATCAGCAACTTATATATATGCCAAATAAAAAGTTTGTAAAGCCTAGAAAAATTCTCTTTCTTGGCAGTGCAAAAAATGGAATGCGCTTCTGTGAAGCCTGTGTCACCGTCCATCTTCATTCTTCAGGTAAAACATTACAAAGCCTGACCACTCTTTAGTTACTTCTATTTTTTATTCTCTGTTATATGCTTGCTCAAAATTTTCTTGGCAAATTCTTTTAGCATTTCTTATGCCGAGGATAGTCCAAGTCGACCATTTTTAGTTAGAAACTCGGATTTTGGAAATGGGTTTTATTGTTGCAACTGTTTTCTTACGTAAATTGTTTGTTCTGAGTCTTCCAAGCTTCTGGGAGTCTTTTTATTTTTATTTTTATTTTTATTTCCTCGTGGAACTTTTGTCCTCTGTCATATGAAACAGGCATTCGTTATTTTTTTTTTTTTTTTTTTGAAGAAGAGAAAGAAACCTGCTCCAACAGTAATGTTGAAATTCTTATGTGGGTAGATTGAATTTTGTGATTATTTATATGTGTGTGTGTGTGGGTGTGTTTCTTTAGGATTTTAGTGATCAAGTGTGTGCAGGAAAGAATATCATACGATAAACAAATGGTATTACGTTACCAAAACAATTTGCTACATGGTTAAAGTACTGATTAGCAATGAGAATTGAGCATTTGTAGTTCTTTTTACAATAGAATAGTTGAGTAGAAATATGAAAAGTTTACTGGGTTTTTTGTTTCAACATATTTGAATTCGTGATTGCTTCAATTTGTATATTTCTATCGATTGCAATTGCAGGGTTCTTCATCACGTGTTTGTAGAAATCTCTCTACCAAGTCTTTACATTATCGGATCGTGTCCTCTCCGCTTCCTAAACCGTTTCTTCAACTTAACCACAGACCGAAGTTCTTTCTTTACCAACCAAACTCGGTTTCTCGTTCTCCGAGATCATATAGAGGGATAATATCAGCAGAAGCTCAAAAGCAAAGTTGGGACTTGGGCAGATTTTTGAAAACGTTTTATTTCTTTAACGGGCCTCCATCTCCTGCTAAGGTCAGATTAAGTTTTCATTTCAGACTCTCTCTTACAAAACGCAGAAATTTTTTTATGCTGCAGCTAACAAGAGCTTATTATTTGTTTAGTTCCTTGAATTTGTGATCGAGAAAATATCCGGTCCATCTCCTGGTAAACCAGAAAAGATGGAAACCTCTGGCATTGTCTTAGTAGCTGGAGCAACGGGCGGTGTGGGTAGAAGAGTAGTTGACATCTTAAGGAAGAAAGGATTGCCGGTCCGAGCATTGGTATTTTTCTCTTCCTTTGTGACACTCGACATATAGCTGCTTTCCTGTTGTTTAGCAATTTAGAGAACAAGAATCAGGAAATGTTTTCTTTCCCAGGTGAGAAACGAAGAGAAGGCAAGAAAGATTCTAGGCCCGGACATTGACTTGGTGAGCTAGTCAACTTCGAAGGTTTATCCTTTCTGTGTAAGAATATAGTTCTGCTTTTCTTGTTTCTTATTCATCTCGTTGGAGGTAATTATCTTTTTTCCAAAATTTAAAAAAAAAATCAGGTAGTTGGAGACATGACGAGGGAAAGCACTCTGGTCCCTGAGTACTTCAAAGGAGTGAGGAAGATCATCAATGCTGTTTCTGTCATTGTTGGACCAAAAGAAGGCGACACTCCTGATCGAGCAAAATACAGTCAAGTAAGTTTACGAACATTGTTAGATAACACAATATTCATATCTTTTGCTTTCAAATGTTGGTAGAGATTGGACTATGATTTAAAATGGAGAAGGAAAAAGAAAGAGGGGAAAAAAAAAGGACATCCCTTGCTCTGAAACTTTGTTTGGATTTCCTCATTGTCGGTGTGTATCAATCTGTGTTTTCTTCGTATCTTAGTTGCATGACATCGATATGTTTTGTGGTTACAGGGAATCAAATTCTTCGAACCAGAGGTGGCGAACTCATAGCCTACTTTGTATACTTGGGGTTCTGCTTATTTCTGAATGCTAAGTTTAATTTGTTACTAGAACACTTTTAGCAATTAAATAGCTAGCTGGATAAACTTTTGGTAAGTGCATTGTTTAATTGATAAATGCAGATTAAGGGGCCTTCACCTGAGGAGGTGGAGTACATTGGGATGAAAAATTTAATCAATGCTGTGAAGAAGAGCGTTGGACTTCGAAATGGTGAACTGCTTTTCGGCTTTGAGGGTACGCTCGTCCACTTATGGAAACCATTCTCACCATCCATGCCGCCGAATGAAATACGCAGAATTTTTGTGTGCGTGTGTGTATTTTTGTGTTTGCGCGCAAATAGGACCTTTTGGAGAAGATGATGGAGAATACAAGTTTAAAGGATATATGGAGAAGAAATATGAAAAGATGTATTGTTGAATTTGAAGATGTTATTTGATGTGGATATTGAATTACATTACTATTAGTTAATGCCATTCGTTTGCCCCAAAATTCTGTTGAAGACATTCAAGTAAATAAGTTCTTTTGCGAAATTTGGTCAGGAGTTCTGAATGTGCATTGTATAGTTTTTAGTTAATTTGGTCATGAACTGAATTTTTCCCTTTATAATTTGTAGGTAATAATTACAAGGAACTTGCTTGGGGAGCTTTGGATGATGTTGTCATGGGTGGAGTTAGTGAAAGTGCATTTCAGATTGACCAAACCGGTGGTGAAAATGGACGGCCAACTGGGATTTTTAAAGGTTTCTTCTTGTCAGACTCACGAAAATTCTCAATCTTCATATTATTTTCTTGCTTTTTCTTGTCCTTTTTCTTTTGGGAATTGCAGCCGCTAATACAGTGATCTATTTGGCGTGTCTTCTTAAGGGGTTGTCTCGACCACAAACAATGGTGGCTTTGCTAGTGTCAGAACAAAGGTAAACAGCAAAGGTTTTCTTTTCTTAGTTTGGTCTTTTTGATATAATTCACATCCATTGAATGCTTGTTGCCGGACTATTTGATGCTAAGCAAGGCATCCATTTATTTATATTGACCTTTTTATTTGTTCACAGAATTTTTTAGTACCTGAGGATCTCTCTGCGTATGATGGTCTGGAACTGCATCTTAAAGGCAATGGTCAACGTTATAAATTCATGATTCGGACTAGCGCTGATTGGGACGCTCTTGCATATACAGCAGCCTTTGATACTGTAAAAGACCAGTGGCAATCAGTAAGTAAAATCATGACTCTTGATTAGTAGGCTGTGGAGTTTTCTCTCTTATTATGGCTTCATTTTCAGGTACGCCTGCCATTTTCGTCTTTGAGGCCAGTTTTTCGAGCACAAACTGTATTTGGTGCTCCTCCATTTGACCCAAAAAAAATTGTATCATTCCAGGCATGTTCCTTTTCATTACTACTTTTGCCCGTCTTTCCTGGTTTAATATCACTTCAGTAGTTACTTATGTCGGATCAAAATCATTGCAGCTTATGTTCAGCAAGTTCGAATACGATGGAAAACTGAATCCAACGTTCGTGGAAGGTGCATTTCAGCTTCCGGTATCAAGCATCCGGGCATATATAAAGGATCCTATAACCCCTAGGTATAACAATACCTCACGTTGTTGACTTTTCATAAATGTTTGTGTGGAATTTATGTCTGTTGGAATTTTCTCTTAAAATTCTTGGTATTGGCTGTGTTTTCTTGCAGGCTTGTGCATGTTAGTGCAGCAGGAGTTACTCGACCTGACAGACCAGGAATTGATCTAAGTAAACAACCACCTGCTGTCCGCTTGAACAAGGATTTGGGCTTTATCTTGACATTTAAGTTGAAGGTTTAGTTGTAATTATCATATGTCTACTCAATCGACCCGTTATTTCATATTATCTTATCGGTTGGTATCTATTTACGCGAGATAGTTTTTAGCTTCTACTTGTTTGCTGTTTGTTCCTGGTCATTTATAGAAGAAAAGCACATGCAAAATTTTTGCAAATTCCAAAATGTAAGCCCTGCATTTCATTTCGAACTGTGGACTTTAATTATAGGGGGAGGATTTGATACGGGAAAGCGGAATTCCATATGCGATTGTGAGGCCATGTGCATTAACTGAGGAGCCTGCTGGAGCAGATCTTATTTTTGATCAAGGAGACAATATCACGGTATTTGATCAGATGTTGCTCGATCTCTTCTTATTCAACTGTCCAATACGAACCGTTGTTAAATAATTTCTTTGGTAAATGAGCACTTGGCTAGAGATACTGACGTTCATATGGGGATACTTCCTGTTTCTTTAATGCATACAGGGTAAGGTATCAAGAGAAGAGATTGCTCTTATTTGTATCGCCGCTCTAGATAGCCCGCATGCCCTTGACAAGACATTTGAGGTTACTCTCTTAACACCTTTACTAGGAAAACTTCTTAACATCTGTATTTTAAACATCACTAAGAAACATCATTTTACCGGTTTTGCTTTTCATGATAAGTGAGAGAAGAAAAAGATTTGAATTAGTAGGAATTTCTGAAATCCTTGTGGTAAACGCAACAGTTTTAGATAGCGCTTTCTTTGTTTCGATTAAGAAGTACCGGTGAGCAATTCTAGTGCTGTCAAATCTTGTTTGAATCAGAAATCATGACAGTCTGTTATGAACAAAGACAAGATTAGCGGCTAAAAGTGTGAGAACTTTTTACCTTGTTCTACTTCATTACGTTGACTTCTGCTAAATAATGATTCCCATATAGTTTCACTAAAGAAATTCCACTTCTTTTCACTTTGTTGGTTGTAATTCAACTTAGAATATTTTTCACAAACTTGTATTTTCTTCACAGGTAACGAGTGTCATACCGTTTAGTCAGCCTTTTACAGTGGACCCTGAAAATCCACCCGCCGAGAAGGATTACAATATTTACTTTAAGAATTTGAAGGATGGAATTACAGGGAAAGAAGCCCTAGAACAAAGTCCCTTACCGGTCTAATTCGCAATGCATAGCAGGTATTTTCTCACCATATATTGTGTTAAATGTGATTGGAGAATTCTATACTATGGTACGGAATGCCCTGGTAGGATATAATTTTTGACCTTGAGATTATATCAGAATTGTGTTAGCTTAAAAAATGAAGTTGATAAAGATCTCATGCTTAAAAACTGTGTCTTACTCGTAAAGCATTTTTTCATATCTTAGAATTCTCTCGTGAGATCTATGTTCTCCCTTTATGCTTTTAACTTATGTTGATTGTTTTATGTAACCTAAAAAAAAAAGCATTAAAAAGTGATTAACCTTGAAGTAAATACTCTTTCTTGGCTTTAATTGCAGGAAATACCGGCAATAGAGGAACAGAGGAGAGTTTTGTAATTCAAACACATTAATGATGATGAGTGAGAAAGCTATAGGTTTATGTTAGAACAGAGCACTTAATAAAATGTGGATCTTTAGCTTTTTTGTAATGTAAATTCACTAACTGCACAGTTTTTATTTTTATCTTTTTCCTTTTACTCTAATTTAATGTATATAAGCTTCTCAGCCATTACTATCAAAAGATTTCTACAAGATTGAGAGTTTCTATGTTATGAACAATAGTTTTAGCCACTGAATTAACTTTTCAACGGTTTAAACTATAAATGTTCACGTTAAAAATTTACAACCTGTAACATAAAACTATTCCCGCTGCAATGTAGGTTCTCGGTGTTCCGATTATTCTCTGTTCTTTTAAACTACTCGCGTAATGGCCAATTTAAGGACACTTCACTAATACTGCAGAAACTCCATTGATATTACTGCCAACAAATTGATAAAAAGTCAAATTTCCAAATTCCACGACCTGTGGTGTGGTTTTTTCTTGTTCGTGGTTAGACTTCGCTCAGACACCAAATCCAGCGGTGGTATTGATACGGTAATATGTTGAAAAAGAAGTCAGTCATTAATACCAACTTAGGAAAATCTAGTAATACCATTGAATGGTTCCTACTTCCTATTCCGTGGGAAGTTTCCTGTTTTCTGTAACTTTCTCAGTCTGTTTCTTTTCTTTTCTCTTTATAAGGTGGGCCTAGTTTCCCTATGTAAGTTCCTGCAGACACAGCTTGGCACTTGGCATCAGTATGCTGTGTTTCTATTATTTTTCTAGTTAAATTTCAAGGAGCCTTTAATGATAGGATCCCGATTTATGATGTATTTTTCTGAAATCACATTTTAAAGTGAAAACTTATGCAAATCTAATAAATTCTGATACAGATTTGATGGTAAAAAACAGGGCCTACCCCCGATAGAAAAAAATGTTTTTCAGAATATAAGAGGTGTTAAATACCCTAACTAATAAAAAATTAATCCTATTTATAATGAGATGATACCTTATATTGTGGAACTTACCTTTTTATTGATATGTTATACTAGACACTGCTGATGTCTTTTAGCAATGTTCCATCAATGGAAGATTCTTTTCATTCTCTTAAATTTATATTGAACCATTTATGACAAGGTATCCATTATAAATAGTATTTATTTAGACATTGAGTTGGTTAAAATCACATCAAAGTGAAAGAAATATACAAAAATGACGATTGTTGATTCAAAATACTCTTATCAACTATATAATATTTTTCTCGTTAACAAATTGAAAAAATATGTAAAACTGGTTGAATTTAATGAAAATATGTCGATTCAATATGTTTCATTACCAGTATGGTATTTTTTCCCCCCCCTGTATTTAACATAGAATTCTTATTATATTAAACCCTCGTTTATATAATAGATTTGAAAAGCAAATTTGAACCAAATGTTGAGTACCAAGTATATGGAAACTATGATTCAAGCGGACAAAGTATATCGAAAAAGTGAAGAACGAGGGAGAGCGATGTTCATGAGAGCTCCATTTCGCTCTCTTGAGAAACGCATGCTTAAAAAAACCGAACTTTTTGCTTGCTGAGTTAAAGCGTCAGCGCAGTGCAAGTACTGACAGACAAGAGTTTGAAGGCTTTTGATTTTGCAAAGGTGTGAATGTGAATAGGGGGAGGGAAACAGGGCATAGTTCGTCTTGTGAGCGGCAGGGCAGATCAAGAGCTCTGCCTGTCTCTGGTTTGGCTCTTCTGATTTCTGACTCTCTGCAATTGCAGACCATTGAAAAGCAATTAAGTTTTGGTCTGTCCTTCTACAGCTCCATAGTCCCCTAGTAGTTGTACTCCTTCAAAATTAAAATAAAAACCCCCAGACATTTCTTCACAACTGGATAATCTTTAGAGGGCAAATATCAATCAGCCTTATGGGCATTTTTTCAGGCCCATGAAAAACAAGACACAAATCTGGTGCCATGTACTTGCATTTGCAGAACTTTCCCCAACTTTCCCCATTGTAGGTGTTGGAGGACCCAAAGTTGGTGACTTGTGAGTGACAGTTGAACGCTGTTGCAGTTACTTCTGTGGAAAACCAAAAACCCATAATGTTGCGTTTGTCGGGAATCTCTCGCGGTAGGATATAAAAGAAGATTTTATCAATAAACACAGTTAATGAATTATCAGATACCCATCAAATGCTCCTTTTACTCTTTTGAATTGGTATAGTCCGTAATCGTGCCCTACCCCGTATAGTATTTTCTCATGCTCTACCAAACCGAATTCTCGTTCCAATTTGTTTCTTTAATCTTTTACAATTTCCAAGCTTTTTTTTTTTTTCTTATCATTATTTTTTTGTGCCGAGTGAATTGTCATTTTTTCCTTTCTGCAATTGGTGAATCTATTTCACATTTGTTTTGGCACAATTAGTGATGTACAACAACTCTACCTGGGGAACAAATGTGAGAATTGATAAAACAAAATTTGTGATTGTCCAATATCCTTGTTAATTTATTTACAAACAAAACTCATTGAATAACATAAAATTAGCAAAGGGACATAAAATTAGCAAAGACGAACAAAATTTTGATTTGAATTAATGCATAGTGAAAGAGAATGAAAAGAGGGAGGTAGGGAGAGAGAAATTGAAAGGAAAAGAATCCAAGAAAGTATTAATGCATAATGAAAGAGAATGAAAAGGAGAGAAAGCCCTTTTCACACCAGAAACATTTACATCATACCGTGGGGCTCTCATTTCTCTCTCTCTCTTTTTTTTTTTTTTTTTTTTTTTCCGCTCCTTCTTTCCTATTCTAAATCTGTATATATTTTTTTCCCAAACAATAATTCACAGTGATAAAATACCAAGACAGATTACAGACATCCCTTCAATAACACCAAATAAAGGGGAATTTTCGATTCACAATATGTCACACTCCCACTCTCAAATTCACAAATTTTTAGAGAGAATTAAAGAAAACTAACACTAATAGCAATAACAATAAGAATAGCAAGTACGTACTCTGCGAAAGACTTTATATTTTCTACCATTATTTTTATTACGAGCTTCCATGACACTTCGAAGCTTGGCAAGCATTTCTTGCTCGGTGAATATCCTGCCGGGGGAGCTCAGGAACACGCTGCGTCGCACCGGAGGGGACCAGAGCCCGCTCTTCTCGTAGTCGAAGTCGTATTCCGTGGCGTCGAAGAACTTGCTGAGAAGCCCGTCCGACGTTGATTTGGCCACGAACTGAACTCTCAACGGAGATAAGACGTTCTTCTCGGACAAGGACGAGGAGGGTGAGTTATCAGATATCTCGGAAACAGACATTTGTCAAAACAGAGAGACAGCTGAGCAAATAAAAAAAAAAAATTATATCAGTTGGACTTATGAGAGAAAGAGAGAGATTTTAAACTTTTGGAAAGGCTTTAAGTTAGGCCTTTTTATTATAATATTTGATGGACCGAATCTTAGATAATTATTAAATTAATCTGAATCGTTGAAATTTAAAATGTGTTTTGTTTAGTTTTACAGTGTCGATAAAAAATGATCCGTCTTATCATAGTTGGATTTTATAATATTGTGTAAATGATGGGAAGTATTGTGACAAGGACGTGTATGGCTGTATGCAATCATGGAAAGGAAAATAAAGGGGGTGGTGGCTAAGCAAAATGCAAAATAGTTGTTCTTATTTGGTGTCTAAAAGAATATCCGATGTCGAGATTGGAAGAGCTATACTTTGTTGGCCAAAGTCTGGGTCGTTGGTACTTGGGAAAGAGGGGAAATATAAAAATAAAAATAAAAATAAAAAAGGGTTGGTTTTAGGGGATGTCTTTGGTGGACATGGAGGCACATAATTTTTTGTGGCCCCTACTTACTGATTATTCCAAAAGTTTTTTTTTTTTTTTTCGCTTTTTGGCTTGTATTTTTTTTTTTTTTTTTTTTTTTTGCCCTTTTTGAGATTCATTCATGGTTGGTGAGGGGAGATCCGGTTCATCAAGGCTGGCCACATTCAACTTAAAATAGTGCTCACACACACATACTGTTTGTTAGGGTTTTTTAAAAGAAATGATTAGCAAAATAGTTTATGTCAATTATGTTTTGAAGTATTCAATTTAATTCGAATAGTGCAAATTCTATTTACAAAAAGAATGAACTATATAATAATACAAGAAAAATACTTCTAGTTTCTACACACATGGAAATAAAAATAGCTCTCGCAATAAGATGACCGTCGGAGCTCCAGGATTGGTGTCCTAGTTATAGTGACCACTCAAACCCTAATTGAGTCTCAACCTTAAATCGACAAGAGGTCAAATTTTATTTGATTCGGATGATTTCTCAACCTCGACTGCCCTTCAACTGGATGTAGTTGGATCTTTGCTATGGCCAGATCCTTAGGATCAATGATTGATGTGGCCTCCATAAGGACGAGTAGCAAGGCCTTGACATAGGTCCTAAAGTGAGTGAGGTTGGATTCATCTGCAGGCTTGTTTTTTTATTTGTTTGTCTCGATAGCAAAAATAAAATTAAATAAATCGAATGTATTAATCATTGAAACGACTCCTCAAAGAAAAATTATTCAGTAAAAAAAGTATATCACGTAATCATGCCAAACATCAAAAAATTAAGGGGGGAAAAAACAATAACAAACAACAACAAGAGGAAAATTAAGTGCTTAATTCATTTCTTAGGCTTGTAGTTGCAAGTTTAACCTTGTATTAATCATGTAACCTTTATTGTTAAATTCTATACTTCAAACTTGCAAGCACTTAATTTACAAGTAAAATTATTCCTTGTCACGGGGCAAGCCATGGTTGAACATCACAAGGTAGTGTTAGCTTTGGAATTGAACATGGTTGATCCTTTGCTTGTTTTTTTTTTTTTTTTTCCTTCTCGATTTTTTTTATAAGTATTTTCCTTCTTCAAATTGTTTCATGGAAATCCGCATATGATTATTCCTTATGTTCTCCTCAACCTTATTTAAGAACTTTAAAAAAAAAAAAAAAAAAAAAAAAGGAAACATGGAAAAGGTGTTATATATGCACCAATTTTATGACATTTTCAAGTCCAACATTTCACCATCATTATCATCCAGATGCAGACCACACCCTATATCAAATCTGTTGACTTAATATATATCAGTAGCCAATAGAATATCATACTTGTTTTATATAAATTATTGTGAGTATGTGCACATGGGATAACTACTTGTCATTATAGTGCCTTGTCGGCAACTTGTTTACTATATTTGATCATCAAAGCCTGAACAATCTATTTTACCTGTAAACTAGGCATGATTTGACATGTAAACTAGGCCATGATTGGACATACTTAGGCCTCGTTTGTGGCAAAATACCGTGTAATGCAATCCTCTTAATTTCTCTCTTGTTTTATTTTTTTTAACTGAAGATTTAAAAATTTATAATTTTTTTTGTTTTAAATTAAAATAAAATAATTTTTATATTAAAATATTTAAAATAACGAGACAAATAAGATAAGATTTATTTTATATATTTTTTTAAATATATTTTAAATTTTTATATTATTTTTTATATTATATAAATTTTTTAAAAATTTTCCTCTAAATACATATTTCTAATCCAATATCTAAAATTATGCCTCCAAGTGTCGTCAAAAAGCCCTTAACTTTGTAGGTCTCTGTGAATGTAAATATATAAGCAATGAATGGATAGAAGATATTACAGGGCCAAAGTGAATTTTATATTTGTCATAAAGGTGCGAGAATAACATATTTTGGTATGGTTTACTACTTTACAGTCTAATAAATAGTGATATTTCGAACACCATTCACTCTAACAGAATTAATTTTAAAACTTGTGGATATAAGCTATCAGTATTTAGATAACTTAGTTAAAAATTAAGATATTAATCAATAACAATCAAATGTTAAATTTATTTACTAAATTTTGTTGTAAGTTTATTACTTTTTTTTTAAACGAGAATTTCATTAAATTTAATAAGGAGATACAGGGACACAAAACATAATAAATGACCTCATATTATATGGGACAAAATCCTTAAATAAGAACGAATCTATCAGTAAAGTCTGATGACATTCAAATGGACAAACGTATGATTGAGATCCAATAACGAGTACATACCTCGGCACGCTGAAAATCAAGCATATGTAAGGTACTTTTTGACAAAACTCCAGTAGTCGATGGAATATCATGATTGATCAAAGACCAAAACTCAATAGCAGTATTAGGGCCACCATTAACTCCGCATATAAACTATTCTAACAGGACTAAAACAACACTATAGGACACAAAACATAACAAATGACCTCATATTATATGGGACAAAATCCTTAAATAAGAATGGATCCATCAGTAAAGTCTAATGACACTCAAAGGGAAAAACGTATACTTGAGACCCAATAACAGGTACATACCTCGGCACGCTGAAAATCGAGTACATGTAAGGCACTTTTTGACAAAACTCCGGTAGTCGATGGAATATCATGATCGATCAAAAGCCAAGACTCAGTAGCAGTATTAGGGCCACCACTAACTCCGTATAGAAACTATTCTAACAGGACTAAAACAACACTAAGACTCAAATCTGACAGATAAATAATCAATACAGAAGGTAGAGAGATCACCTCCATTATGAGAATTAACAAACAGAAACACAACACATAGATAAAAGAGGCGAAGATGTCGACATTATTATACACAAAACCACAAACCAGAGAAAAAAAAAATCACATAAAAAGAGACCTTGTCGAAAACAAGATCTACGACATTAAGAGAAATTGGGTTGCCGAAGCCAAGCCACTACAGGACCTCCTCATTTTGCTCATTTCCGTAACACCAATCCTCCTCCAACGGGCTCATCTCTTTCAAGACTCTCATCATATGATTCTCACATCCATCCCTAGGGCCAAGAAACTTGAGACAGTCCAAAGGCTATCACTGGAGTTTGGTCCGAATGGAAGAAAAGATTGAAAAACCCTAATTCTTACACATTAGAGAAAGAAGAGAAGAGAGAAAGTGTCCCCATAAATTTATTATTAAGAATAACAATTGTCAAATTTAATATTAAAAAATAATTGCATTTAAAAGTGGTTTTCCGGCCTAAATCTCAAATTTTGACTACGACATACGAATTCCAGATTGCATTGAAGATGCGCTTAGGAGGAGGAGGGGAAAAAAAAAACTTAAAAAAAAAAACTTGAAATAATACTTACCAATTTGATTGTTATTGGTAAGAGATTAATAATTAAGAACTCACTTGTCAAAAATTAAGCAAATTATGATCAATCTGATAACCCATTATAGAGTTTACGTACCAATTACATCAATAACTCATGAGAAAATTGTAGCCAATGCTACTTCATACTTGGGGAGTGGTTTCTAAGATTTGCCAGCTCTTAATTATTTTCAAAGAACATAAAAAAGAGACAAGAAGTTCGAGGGAAAAAAAAAAAAAAATCAACACTAGTCTCTCTATTCTCTCTCCCTTTCACTTTGTCTTCCCATATCAGCTTAGATGACTGGCTCTAGTACTCTTCAACTGCATACTAGCACGGCGAGCTCGCTTGGTCTCCGGCCTGAGCCGACAAATTTGGCCTTGGCACATGATTTGGTCGCCCGATTTTAATTTAACTTTTCCGGCAATAAGTGTCGTCGTCGGTGGTTGGATTCGCCGAAGGCTAAAAAAAAAAAAAAGAAAAAAAAAAGGAAGAATGAATCACCAGTCTAAAATACTGTATACTATCGGTATACCAAAAAATAAACCATCAACATAAAGAAGAGTAGTCTCCTTCAATTTTTTCTTTTTTTCTTTTTCTTTCGTGCACCTTTCTTGTCATCTATTTTTGTTCCCTCTTTCCAAACAAAGCCCTAATTAAATTGGAGGATATGCAATGATCTGTTGGTTTGGGGAAACAACATGTCAAAGATGATGAGCACGGTAAAACGGGATTTAAATGAGTTTCCCGCTAGATCTGCTGCTCTTTTACTAGATATTCTCGTGAATGGTGTAGCTGTTTCTCTTGTTAATTTCACCCAAAATATTTTTACCCAAAAGGTGAAAAGCAGCAACCTTATTCATGATCCAATTGAAAATCATAATTACAGCGAAAGCAAAAGTCTAAAAGACATGCTAGAGAAAGAATATCTACCATCTGAAACATGTTTTGTAATTTCATTCTTACTCAAAACCTACTTCTTTTAAATTGTGTCTGTATACCCCATTTTGCTTTAAAAAAAAACAAAAACAAAACAAAACAAAATTGAAAAACAAGTGCTTTAACCTTTTGATACATTGGAACGAGGTTAAAGCCCAGCAAGGTAAATAAAAGTGCTTCTGATATTTAGAAATAACTTGCTGCCTGTTTCAACAAAAGCCACCAATATTATCATAGCCAAAAAAAAAAAAAAAAAAAAAAAAAGAAAGATACAACTATATGTACAATGTAAGAATTACATCTTCTGGTTTTTACTATTTCTTTTTTTTTTTGTCCCCTTTCTTCTTTCTTCCAAGGATAAAATTCTTGTAACTTTAATTTTTTGACTTATTATTTTTCTTTTTCTTTTCAATGAACTACTATTTTTTTTGTAAACAATAACAAAATTCTCTAAATTATATTACATTTTTTTTGGTGAAATTACGGCTGGAACCTCAAGTTATGAATTTTATGCTAAAAATGTACTCTTTTTCTTCATGAGATGAAAACAAACGTCGTGCATTCTCCAACTAGGTTCGATAAATATTGGATTTTTTTTTTTAAAGATAATGATTCATGAACCGGTAAAAAACGTGAATTCAGTCTGCATCAGTGGTCCAAGGTTGGCCCTAGCTTCTTTTCATATACAAACTTCCAAAGGGCCAAGACAAGGTTGTGGAAACTTATCGAAGTTGCCAAAGGCAAAAAGTAGAAGTAACGCAGATTTCATTAAATCAAGAGAGGGAGTATGGGTGAGTGTTCAATTTTCCATAAGGTCAAAGGTTCAGGGTTTATAGAGAGCAAGAATAGAGGTAAAAAAAAAAAAACACAATCTTTTTATTTGTTATTTTGAGGGGGGGGGGGGGGGGGGGGGATGGCTATTAATGAAGTAAAGAGTATCGTAGTGTAATAATAAATTACTATTATAAGTGTTCATAGGTTATTTTTCAGCCAGCAATTGCTTAAAAATTATAACTTAACGGAATTCATTATGTGTCTACTTGATTCCTACTCTTAAGAGCCTTTGTGGTCAATCTGCCCATAGATTTACATGTGTTTCTTACCTTGTGTATGTCAAAAAATTTTAAAAAAATTATTTTTGGTAAATGTGTAGTACTAAATTCTATCATGGAGGATATACATATATATATATATATATAATTCTCATTTATATTTTGGATTTTAAAGTCATTACTACTTTATCTTCTGAATTTAAAAAAATCTCATTTTGTCCTATAAATTTTGAAGTTGTCTTACTTAACCTCATTTACTAGAATTTTGGTTAAAAACAGATGAAAAATAAGGGAATTGGTTTTACTAATATATTATTTTAGGATTTTTGTTAAAAAAAATAAAAAAAAGATCACATGATTACACTAACTCACTTTTTTCTGTATGTTTTTAACTGAAATTCTAATTAAAAGGGTTTGGTGATGCTAATTCAAAGTTTGAGATGGCAAAATGGGAATTTTTAAAATTCAAAAGGTAAAATTAATGAGAATGACTCAAAAATTTATGAGCGCAAATGAAAAAAATTCCATATATTTTTATGGGCATCATGGGGCGGGGGGGGGGGGGGGGGGAATTATTCAATTAAATTAATTAATTATCTACCTTAAAAGCATGTTTAGTTAAACCATGAGCTGTTGAGTAGCTTCCGGTTCCTTTTGCATCTATTGGTCATAAAGTCATGTACAAACACACACACACACACATATATATATATATATATATATATATATTTATATGGGGGATAACATTTGCATCCATTGCTTCTTCGTTTAAAGATTATAGCATCAACAGTCATTTTGGCGATACGTCAGGAGACGTGGCTAGCTCGCAAATGTGGTTTCCGAAAATGAGTCATTGAGTTGGATGCATTTAACGTGATTCAGGCTATCAATTCACCGGTTGCGAGGGCTTTTGAAGTTTCGATTATTGAAGATATTGGAGAAGTTTTTTAAATCTATAGTGACAATGTCTGTTACGATTCTCACGATGGAATTCAATAATCCATTTTTCAATAACTCATGATGGAATTCAATTTGCTTTTATATATGTTTGATTGTGATGTTATTTGGACTGATTCGGTGTCCCATCTTTTGGAATCAATTGTCAGAGCTGATATATATTAACGAAACGATCTAAGATTTTCCTTAAAAAAAAAAAAACAATCATTTTGTAGGGATTTATATCATAAATTTGCTCCAAAGTATATTTCTCGCAATACTGAGAGGCTGTCAACACATTTCGAAATCTTCCATTCTTGTTTATTTAGGATGGTAAGCTTCTCGTTGAGTCATACGTGTTTTTGCAGAAGAGGTCACATCAAATGATGGTAGAATAAAGAATATGAAAATTCAATAAAAGATACAGTTGTAATTTGCCAGTTAAAAACCAGCATTTGTTTTTAAAAAAATTTTGGAATCTTCTTGAACATCAAGGGATTTCCCCAACCAAATATGATCCTTAGTTTGACTTGTAAACAACCGTAGTCTACCTGTTTACTTTTTTTAATATATATATTTTAATTTTTATACTAATTAAAAACAAAAATGAAAATATTCCAAGTTTTAAAACTTTTGAAATCTCCTATTCAAACTCTCTCCTCTCACCATTAAGCTAACATCAACTTGTAGGTCACCGGTTTTCTTACGTCTTATAATATTGACATCATATAAGTGTAGTGATAATGATAATCATGCTGATGAAAATAGTAATAAAAACAACAGCAATAACAACAGCTTTGGTAGATGGTCGATTTAGTTCCGTTCTATACTAACCCCTAATTTCCAGAATTAAATAACAAAATCCCCTTTATTAGGATTTTTAATTTACTAGCTAGTGCTCAGTCTTGATATGTCTATCGACTTATATTTCGCTTTTGTTTGGTCAATTGTACTAATATGATTTATTTGTTAGGAGATCTTTTAGCTCTAGCTAATAAAAGAGTCAAAACTCTTGCATTGGTTATGAAAAAATAAATCAACCACTAAACTTTTAAATAATACTAAGCAACAACATTAATGGTGTTGTGCATCACCCATTAATAAAATGTGAGTTGTATGATATGAGACGTAGATCTATCTTTTATTAATAATGGTGTTCAGTATGGATAATACCCCGAATATTTTTCTAGATTTTGATCAAATTTCATTAAATTTTTCAGAACTTATGTAATCTTACATATTATGATTCAATCTAAGAAATCGAAATCTATAACCGAATCGAACATAATAACTGAAAACTATGTCCAACATATAAGACTTTTTCACATTCTATCACAAAATTCTCCCTCTATAAAACAAGAAGAAAAAAAAAAAAAAACTTGAAACCGACATCATCTTGTGATTGAAAATTTATGGGTATTTTAATCATTTTGCATCAGAAATAACAGAATTGGAGTGAGCGGGTGGTGTTTTGATCAATAAGGTGTGTCTGTAATTTAAACAAAAACAAGGGTGTAACAGTGTAGTTCTGCCGATAACATGTCCACCAAACGTTCAAGAATCTAATTTCAGAACATAAATCAGGCCCAAAAACAAAAAGCGGAAAGAGAAAGCCCAGCTTTGGAAAAAAAGTCCATTCCCAAGGCCCAACGCATTTACAAGTGGAGACGAGACTCAGGACTGAAAGACAGTCAGACAGACAGACCGACCGACAGCCACGAGACAACAAGCACAACTCAAGTCCCCCCTTACTTTTCCAACTCACGCCCTTTAAACAGCTAAAGTTAAAACCAACAAAAAAAAAAAAAAAAAAAAAAATCGAAAATAGAGATCTACTTCTGGTGAAGAGACTGTATTTGGGCTTCTTCTTCCTCTGAAGCCAAAAAGAAAGAAAGAAAGGAGGAGGAGGAGAAGAAAATGGCAGGGTACAGAGCGGAGGACGACTACGATTACTTGTTCAAGGTGGTTTTGATCGGAGATTCAGGAGTGGGGAAGTCCAACTTGCTCTCCAGATTCACCAGGAACGAGTTCAGCCTCGAGTCCAAGTCCACCATCGGTGTTGAATTCGCCACTCGCAGCTTAAACGTCGACGGTAAAGTCATCAAGGCCCAGATTTGGGACACCGCGGGCCAAGAAAGGTCCCTTTCCCTTCCCCCTTCCCCCCTTCTCTCTCCTCTTTCCTTCTTCTGCTGCTGTTTGGCTGCTGAGAAAGTGTTTTGACTAGTTCTAGACTACGGAAATGAGTTTGATTTACGAGATCTGAAGGGATTTTAGCTTCCTAGGAATTGCCCGACTGTTAGATTTGTTTTCTTTTGTTTGATGGTTTTTGGCTAAGGGCAGATCAAGGCAGATCAAGCTAAGGAAGTAGTAGATCTTGATCTTTTCTCCGAAATTATGGGGATTTACGGGCATTTCCTAGGAATTATCTTAGAAAGACTTATATGAGTTCAAAGTCATGTCATCTACTTACATTGTTCTAGTTTCACATAAGAAATTACATGAGAACATCTGATTTCATTAGCTTCATAAAGTACTGATATACATATATATATAGTTAGTTGGCCCTGGTTGTTTTTCCATAGGTTTCTGAGTTGCACATTTTTCCAACTTTTGAGGTATTTTTACATTGCTTTCTCACCAGTTTCATGTGTTAGATATATTGATTTTCTTGCTATCTTCTTCTTGACCATAATGAAATTTTGTTGCCGCTAAAAGTAGACGTAGCCCTCATATTTAGAGCGGATCATTATAAATCTTGTGTCTTTTCTCGTCTTTCTTTTGTATTATTGCTGCCGCTAGTAAAGAATTGGGGCATTTGACGCGTAACAGGGTGTACCTAATATAACATCCACTTTGTAGTGAAAATATGATTATTGAATGATAATATTTGATGGCATTGCACAAAATCTAAGTGATGTAACTGAGAGACAACTGAATAACTACGCTCTTTGTTGTCCTTTTCTTCTGATTTTTAGATTGATTCTACGGCGGAGTCCAATAATTTAGTAGACGAAAGGCTAGGAACAAAATCATTGTAGGTTGTTAAGTCCATCCGTCGAAATGAAGATATTTAGTGAGTTCTAGATCTTTGGCGTTGGTCAAAGTCAGTGGGATATTAGCCAGTGAAGGCTTCCATTTCGTCAATTTTCTTAACGAGAATCTACAATTTGTTACTTGTGTTCTAAATCTTCCCCCTAGAAACAATCTATAAAATAAATTCATGTCGTCAATGCGTTTGGGTTTTGGAATGCCTTAGTTCATTGCCGTTTAATCTGTGTTAAGTTCGTCTAAAAATATATAATCTGGACCTCATTTCTGCTGAATGTTTGACTGCCTCAAAAATGCCTTTGACATTGGTTTGGTATGGTAAATGTAATCATGGAGGTTGGCATGGTCTTTCTTAGAGATGACAATATTTGGAAACTAGTCATTTAATGTGCAAGCTGGTGGTAGTGACTTTTAAAACATGTGTTCCTTTTTTAATAGCTCGAGGACGGTATATCATAATTCTTGTCCAATTTGTGTGTTTTTACGTCCTGGTCGAGGTAGCTCTCTTATGTTATGGTGGTGGTTAGATTTATCGCCAACTACTAGATTTTACTCCGACAATTTTGCTTATATGAACGGGCCCGAAGAATTGAATTCTGGTATGGGAATGACTGGGAAGAGTGTTTTTTCTTGAACAAGAATTTGCATGCTATTGGGTTGACCCTTTCTTTTTTAACCGGTATGTAACCTATAGTTCCAACTTAATAAAGAGAAATGAAAACACTCTCAGGTTTCGAACCCACGAGCTCCTACCCAAACCCTTCCCCTCTCATCCGCTGAGCTAGCCTCAGCAGTGTTAACTGTTGGGTTGACTTCATTCTAGCAATAGAAGGAAAATATGACGGATCCTACGATGTAGCATAACAAATGCTCTGATATGCGTTCAGGCTTTGTTGGGTTAAAATTCTGTTTTGCACTGTATGGGAAGTCACTGCTCAATTGGAAACTAGTCATCTGATTCAATTTTGCGTTATGATGTAACCATACGGAAATCCCTAGCGTATGTAGAGTCAGGGATCAAATGTAATCATTCTATTGACCCAACACTAAAAATGATTAAATACAAGATTAGGAAGTATATTCAAGGTCTGTTGTTCTAAGTTTGTAATTGTTGGAACAAAAAAAAAAAGGTTAGTTTTCTTCAATTTTGTCCTTGTCTGGGACTTAACTTCTTGGATTTCTTGGCAAGACAATATATATATATATTTTTTGTTTTATGTTTAGTAAGTTTTAGTCATATTTTCATCTACTCTAAAAATGATTTGTGTTTTACAATTGAACCAACATCTGATCTCTTGATCTATCACTAGAGCCCTAACACACAAGCATTTGGTGATATGCAGGTACCGAGCCATAACAAGCGCTTACTACCGAGGAGCTGTGGGTGCGCTTTTGGTATATGACGTCACTCGGCATTCCACATTCGAAAACGTGGAAAGATGGTTGAGGGAGTTGAGAGACCACACTGATCCCAACATCGTGGTCATGCTCGTCGGCAACAAATCCGATCTCCGTCACCTCGTGGCGGTCTCCACCGAGGATGGGAAATCCTTTGCCGAGAAGGAATCCCTCTACTTCATGGAAACCTCTGCGCTCGAAGCTACCAACGTGGACAATTCGTTCGCTGAAGTCCTCACTCAGATTTATCACATTGTGAGCAAGAAGGCCATGGAAGCCAGCAACGACGGAGCTGCCGCCGTTCCTTCCAAGGGTGAGAAAATCGACATCAGTAAAGATGTGTCGGCCGTCAAGAAACCCGGGTGTTGTTCGAGCTAGGACTTCAAATCCTGCGTTTAGATCATCGTGTGGCCAGTTTATGTTTGCTGCGGCGATTGATTTCTTTGTACACCGTAAGGGTTGTGTTGAAATTCTTTTTCAGAAGGCCTCAGGAAGGGAATTAGGCGGGCACTGATTTTTATTGTACTTCCATATTATTTTTTCCCCCGCATTTGGAACCGGTATTTTAATCAACTGATGACACAGAGCTTGTTTAGGAACAAGATTTATTAGCTGTTGCGACAATATTTTACTCACAGAATATTATTATTATTATTATTATTATTATTCTTGAATTTGTACGAAAGGTCTGTGTTTTCAAGTTGTTGGTCCCTCAATCGAAAATATGAAAAATAGCAATTGGCAGGTTTATTCAACCATGTATAGTTGGATTTGCACACAGCCCCACATGAATAATGGTAGTAAGTTGAACCTGAACTATTACTATGTGTGATTAAAAAAAAACAAAACAAAACAAAAATACACTTCTAAAAGCTGTTTCTTTTTTCTTTTATTGGTAAAAAAAAAGGTCTTTTTTAGTTATATTAAATGAAGATGTTTCGAATATTATTGAATCCGCGGAGGTTGCGGGGCAACCCCTCCTAGATCACTGAGTCTCATGGTGTGGAACGCCCGTGGTTTGGGGAATCTGCGGGGGTTCGATAAATTCCGGATGATTCTCCGGATTTTTTCCCCTGGCTTGGTTTTCATTTCGGAAACGAAGCTTCATCATGGTAAAGCTGCTATGTTAGTACGGGAAGCTGTGGGATATGATGGTGGAGTTCATGTCGATTGCCAAGGCCGGAGTGGTGGTCTTATTCTTATTTGCAAAAAAGATTGGGATATGAACATGCAAAGTTATACTTGCAGGCAAATCGACACTACTGTCAAGTCTCCGGAAAGATTGGTGTGGCGTTTCACAGGCTTCTATGGTAATCCAGCAA
>CM046361.1:11499497-11727032 GCA_025413025.1 Ficus hispida
GAGAAACTGTATTTTTCTTAACAAAAAGTTGTTGCAATACCATCTTCATCACGATGCCATGAGTAAACACTATAATTCAGAGTGAAGAGGTCGACCGCTACTCTGTTACACGTTATATGTATAGATATCCAACAATGTCCATGGCAATTGCGTGCGACCAGGATGCGAGGTAGTGAAATGTTTGTCGTGAAGCGGTTCGACGACGTCCATAATGTTCATCGAAATTGTTCAAGGGCATCATCGTCAAGCCAAGAGTTGGATGATTGGGGAGTGTGTCAAGGCAAAATACTTGGATCCGACTAATACCTCATATAGACTCGAGAAATCATGCGAGACATGCAGGCCGAATTTGGAGTCTCTTTCAATTATCTCCGAGCATGGGGAGGCAAGGAAGCAGCACTAACCAGCTTGAGGGGCAATGATTCAGATTCATACAATGGTAATGCACTTCCTCTTACTCTATCTTATAATCGTTTATCACCGAATTATAAGTCTTATAATAGGCTTTAATAACTGTTAAGTAAACTTGATTACATTACAGTTCTTCCCTCGTGGGCTGAAATGGTTAAGAGGAAAATCCTGGTTCCGACATTGACATCGAGACCGACTCATCAAATTGCTTAGAGTGTCTCTACATGTGCGTAGCTGCTTCGAAGCACGGTTGGCCTTATTGTCGGCCAGTAATTGTGGTTGATGGATCCGCATTAAAGGCAAATTTGGAGGGGTGCTTCTTGCAGCTTGCGGTCACGACGCAAATGGCTGCATATTTCACTTGCATTTGGTATCGTTCAGTCCGAAAGCAACGACTCATGGACATGGTTCTTCGAGAAGCTCCGAGATTCAATCGGGCCTAGAGATTCTCTTGTAATTGTGGCTGATAGCATAAGGGTATCGAGTATGCAGCCAAACTCGTGTATCCGGAGGCTGCCTTCGGGATATGCGTCCAACACTTGGCTGCAAAACTGAAGACCAAGTACAGGATTTCAAAGGCCCTTTGAAGACATATTTGATGGTGCATCGAGGTCGTATCTTTTAAGTGAGCACCATCGTCATATGGAATCAATCCGTACTCGTAACCCCGACATGCACCGATACCTCATGCAGGCCGATCCGAAAAAGTGGTCGCGAGCATATTTCAAACGGCCGTCGGTATGCAATCATGACAACCACATCGCGGAGTCATTTAATAATGTTGACCGGAAAGCCAGGTTAATGCCAGTTGGATTCTTAATGGAATGGTTGAGGGAACTACAACAAAGATGGTTTGTCAACAGGCGTGAGGAGGCCCTAAATTGACTTCGAAACTTGCTCCAAAGGCTGAGAAGATGCTTCACACCAACTTCTCAATAGGCCTAAAAGTAACGGTACGTTATCATGCCAACTGCCACCACGTATATGGTATATGCGGATTTTCCCTTAATCCAACTTGACTAAATTCGTTAAATTTCCACTTCTTACAGCCGCGGCCAGCCGATCAGTTTGAGTACGCTGTCACCAACAATGCTGGCCAAATATGGATCGTTGATATGAGCCGAAAGACATGTACGTGTAGACGATTTCAGGTAGATCAAATTCCCTGCCCGCATGCCATGGCTGTGTGTAACCACCGACGGATAGATCCATACAATTATTGCTCGGCATACTACACGAAAGATTATCTTTATGGTTGTTATTCATCTGTAGTCCATCCTATTGGCAGCTCTGATGGCTGGGATGTGCCTGAATCAATCCGGTCGCAAATCGTCAATCCTCCCAAAACGAAGCGTGGTCCCGGAAGGCCACGAGTTCGAAGGATTTTGTCCCAAGGTGAAGATCCCGACTCCGTTCGTTGTGGTAGATGTAATGGCTATGGACACAACCGACAAACGTGTACGAATTCAGTACCCTTAAGGCCCCGTCGAACAAAGCCAACTCCGTCCTTGTGACGAGGGGACGTTATCTGTGTAATACTATTTTTTCAATGGTCACAATGGTTGTGACCATCCGGTCACAACCATTGTGACTGAACTCAGTGGTTATTGAATGCCCTGCAAAAAAAAAAAAAAAAAAAACAGATTAACCGAAAGATTTCCACGTAATTACATTGTTAATCATTATATTATTATTAATATAATATTATTAGTTTTAACTTTTCACGCCAACCGAGGCAGTATATTCATATTTGTATATCCCGCCATCAACTTTTGGGGCTGGGCCTTAAAAATGGGGTCAACTTCGTTGTGACCGCCTGGTCAATATCGTTATGACTATTGTTAGCCCCTATCTACCTGATTGTTACCGTGGGCCCAATGGTTGTGACCGGGTGGTCAAACCCGTTATGACCGAGGTCCTTTGTCAATGTGGTTTATAAAACATATATAAATTAATGAACATAAAATTTTTGTCAATTTTATTATTATTTCCCCTGGTCACAATGGTTGTGACCGGGCGGTCAAAACCATTGTGACCGAAGTCCTGACTCGTTATCTGTTTGTAAAAAAAAATTAAAAGATTATAATAACCTTTTAATGATTCCGATATTACTATTATATTATTATTAGTGTTAACTTTACACGCTAACCGAGGCATTAAATGTGTGCTTAGTAAATAAAGTCAGTAACTTTTGGGAAACGTATCGAAGAAGGCGGTGATGCTTGTTGAGACACGTCAGTAGCTATGGTTATCACTAGAGTGAGAAGCTTTGTGGAACAGGAGCCTTTACCATGGTCACAATAGTTGTGACCGGGCGGTCACAACCATTGTGACCAAAGTCCTGACGCAAGATAATGTTTAAAATTAAACAATTTAATATTATATTAATAAAATATAATTTTAAACCTTCGAATATTATTATTATATTATTATTAGTGTTAAAGTTACACGATAACCGAGGCATTAAATGCCTGCAGGGGAAACAACATCATTAGATTAACCTAGGGAACCGTAGCGAATAAGGCGGTCAATTTCGTTGTGACACTCTGGTAACAATGGTTATGACTGGGGTGAATTACCGTGTAACAGGAGCCTTTACCCTGGTCACAATAGTTTTGACCGTGCGGTCACAACCATTGTGACCGAAGTCCTGACGCAAGATAATGTTTAAAATTAAACAATTTAATATTATATTAATAAAATATAATTTAAACCTTCGAATATTATTATTATATTATTATTAGTGTTAAAGTTACACGATAACCGAGGCATTAAATGCCTGCAGGGAAAATTCAGTAACTTTTGGAAACCGTAGCGAAGAAGGCGGTCAACTTCGTTGTGACACGTCAGTAACTATGGTTATGACTATAGTGAGAAGCTTTGTGTATAACGCTTTTACCATGGTCATAATGGTTGTGACCGGGCGGTCACAACCATTATGACGATATGATATGGAATACCAACAGTCTTTTGTACGACTCTGAGTGACAAAATACCGAATTTGCCCTCATCTCCTCCACGCGTAATAGTTAGTCACCCTATGCCGCTATTGGGTTAAAATTTTTAAAAAAGCTTTTACAGTTGTTAGAGAGGGAAACACCGGTTCTAGAGAGAGAAAGAAGAAATCGTATCGTTTTCGACCAGACGTCTCCTGCATAACCGTCGTCAACCACCTACTATAGCCGTAAACAGAGATACTATAGCCGTAAACCGCCGATTCCATATCCGTAGAATGGTGACAATTACAGATATTGAGAGAAACAAGGGAGAAATGGATGTACACGAAACGAGTATAACTCCATCCAAGATATCGAAAGAGGAAGAGGTAAAATCTTTGATCGATGTTTGATTTAGTCAAAAAATAGTTTGCGGCACGTCCATGGTGCTAAATACCGACTCATCAAAAATTTTGTTTTAATTTTTTTTTTATCCATTCACACAGGGGCAATATATCCGACTCGTACCAGACTCTGAGATAACACGGGCCAAAATCAATACTTTCATAAACATTAACGAGACATGGAAGAAACTGAGCCTGTGGTTATCTCCACGACAGTTGGCCTCCGTCAAAGACCAGCCATGTGTACAACCTTTCTTACATCTAGAGTCCTAGGTTGGGCTGGCCAGTTATTCCACAACATTGTTATGCGTCTTACAAACCACACAACGATGGGTGACGCACTGTGGTTCGAGATTGGAGACGAAATGGCCAGATTCTCCATAATGGAGTTCTGCCTAATTACCGGACAAAAATGTGCAGGGTCTACGCATCTACCGGTCGTCGAGAGCAGATTAATGACAAGATATTTTTCGACGGTTAAGGGCGTATCGAGGGAAAATTTGGAACTACAACTGTCCAATGCTAAGTTTGACAACGACGAAGATGCCGTAAAACTTAGCCTTTTGTACATTATTTTCTCGATCCCTTTGTCAAATGCTATAACGGTGAAAATAGATCCCAAATATTTCGGTTTGGCAGACAACTTGGATGCCTTCAACGATTTTCCTTGGGGTGTGCTATCATGGGAGGCAACCTGTGCTGCAATATGTGCTACAGTGGAGAATAGGATTTCTTCGAAGAGACGACAAAAAAAACAAGTTAGCACAGTTCATTACAGCATTCCTGGGTTCCCACATGCCATACTCGTATGGGCATATGAGACACTTCCAACGATGGCTTCCAAGTTTACAACCAACTATTCACAGGTGGTTCCGCGTATGGCGTCCTGGACCACTGCGGAAACAGTGAAATTTGATGACGTTCAGCGGGCGTTCATGGAGGTTGGCGAATCACAGGTAATTCACATTCCGATACCATAACAAGTGCTAGTCATAGCCATTATGACCGGGCGGTCAAAACCATTGTGACCGTGTTGGTCATAATCGTACTGACTAAGACAGGTCACAACCGTTATGACCGTCTGGTCAAATCGTTATGACCAACACGGTCATACCATAATAAGATTCACTGACTCGTTATGGGTTATTATAATAAAATAATAATAATACATTCAGTATAAGGATTATAATTTTACGCCCTGTGTGCAGCAATATCTTTTCAGTTGATGCCAACCGAGGAGGAGTTGAAGAACGGGAATGTTGCTCGCCTTTTCTTGAATAGACCGACTGGCCTGCCACAATTACCAGCTCCCAAGTCGTCAGTCCCCGGCGGACCCCGGATATCAATACCGCGTGGGTGGAGTTCCAGAATGAGATCCGAGGACATGTTAATAATTTGAATAAGAAGATAGAGGATATACAAAAGGAACAAACCCGCTCGAAAAAACTGTTGAGAAGGGTGCTGAAATTGTTGAAGGCGAAGAATGCTGCCGAGAAGTTCGGTCAGGCACAGCATGTCCCGAAGGTCGAGAGCAGCGATGTTCTTAATGTTAAGCGGAAGGCGTCGGAAGATTTTAAGACTCCTTCCCTGAGCTCGATGTCTATGCGGATATAGGGCTGCAGGCAGCAATGGAGTTCCTTACTGCCGATAAGGGGATCGATTGGAATGCAGATGCCGAGGAGAAGATAACAAAGGTAGAATTATACATGAATATACCTGATTGGTGTGGTTCCCATACAATTTTGTTTGACATTTTAAGAAAATTCAATGTACAGGAACAGGCAGCCGAGACGAGTGTTGAGGATTCGCGAGTCATTGGCGCGAGGGAGGGGGCAATGACTGAAGTGTCACGGGTCGGGAAAGAGGGGCCAGAGAGGGAGGACCACAAGCAATCACATGATCTTGTCATGATTGACGAGCAATCCAGAGAGGATATGTTGACGGACGTGGTTGTGACGCATAGCTGAGAATTAAAAGTTTGCCAATAATGGAAGAGTCAATTAGATTAACTCGTTTCAAATTTGTTATTTGTAGATCCCCAAGAAGAAGAGGGCCAGACTATCAAGGCTTGGCCAACGGCCATCGGGTCGTAAGACTGACGATGGATCCCCTTCGAATAAACTGGCCGACACGAATTATGCCCTCCCAGCAGGTCTCGCAGATGAACCTCCTGAACAGAGGTTAGAAGAGTTCAGGGAGTGGTTAAAACAAGGATTGTTGAAGAAGATACCTCAAGGGTAATGTAGATTAACTTAACATTGTCTGTTTTTAGGATGTTAATTGGAATTGCACTGATGTGTTTGTCGAATATGTATGCTTGATGTTCAGTAAACGGCCTCCACGTTACAGTGCCAAGCATGAGAAACTTGACAAACCCATGACTTCGGGTGCATGGAGGTAGGAAGAAAAACCTGGTACTATGAATTAGCTACCTCCCCGATTTGGCTATGGGACGAAGTAAGTACATGACATTTTTTAAAATTCGGCAGTCTGCTATCAACCATTAATCGAAATTATTATATGTTTGCGAGCTCGAATATTGTACAGTATCTTTTAACCGACTGGTTATGTTAATGTAGCACGTTGATGTCGCCTTTTATTACTTGAGAAAAAAGATCAGGCAGTTCCCCGAATTGGAGCAACGGAGGGTGACAACGGTTGACACTTATTTTTGTACAAAGGTTCGATCGTTGTGGCGTCTACACCAGAGTGCACCCGAGAAGTTCGATTGGGGAACCTGTGAGCCTTTACTCAAGATAATGCTTGGCGTTAATGTCCAGAGTGGGGCATCATGGTTTGACGTGATGACTGTGCTAATACCGGTGCATTTGGCTGACCTTAAACATTGGGTATTAGCGAAGCTCGATCTGACAAGCTGGACCATTGACGTGTACGACTCTCTGCAGCATGAAGGCGGTCACAATGTCAAGGTCCGAGCAGGCATGGAATGTTTATCAATATTCATCCCATTGCTGGCTGAATGCTTAGATTTGTATCAATTCAAACCAAGAGAACCTGCTGGAACTAACCCATTACCAATCAACATAATGAAAGACATCCCTCAACAATCCAATGGGTGAGTGCAAGAAAAACACCATTTCTCCCTTGTATACTGCATTCAAAAGTTGAAGTGAAAATTAACTATCTTTGTCATTTGTTCAACATGGGTGACTGTGGAGTGTTTACCATAAAATTTGCTGAATGCTTAATAGAAGGGAGGGACGTCAATTATTGGGTAATAGGTGGACGGATGAGGCTATTTCGGGAGTGGCTAGCATGTTACTTGTGGATGCATGCCAACCGGAAAATTGAAGGAAATTACAAAAGTGATGACGACGTCGACAAGGAATTCGCCTGATACATATACAATTTTTTCATTTAACACATTCCCATTAATTGTATTTTTCTAAAATTTTTTCTTAATTTTATATGTCATAGTGTAATAACATATACAATTTCAAGAGTAAGGGTTAAATTAATCCATGCAAACCGCGTTTTATTATTAATAAGAGTGAAATGTATTGCCCCTCTTTCACATTCATGAAAACGGAACGAGTCCAAATGGATTTCATCAAACTGTTTCAAAAAAACACAAAAAAAACTGGTCATAATGATTGTGACCGGGTGGTCATAATGGAAATGACCACAGCTAAAAAATAGTTCGACAAAAATTTCGAAAAAAATTAAAAAAAAAAAAAAACTGGTCATAATGGTTGTGACCGGGTGGTCATAACGGTTTGCTAAAAAATATTGAAATAGTTCGACTTAAAAAAAATAAATTTAATTATAAAAAAAAACTGGTCATAATGGTTGTGACCGGGTGGTCATAATGGAAATGAGCACCGCTAAAAAATAGTTCGACAAAAAATTTCGGAAAAAAATTAAAAAAAAAAAAAACTGGTCATAATGGTTGTGACCGGGTGGTCATAATGGAGATGACCATCGCTAAAAAATATTGAAATAGTTCAATTTAATTATAAAAAAAATGGTCATAATGGTTGTGACCAGGTGGTCATAATGGAAATGACCACCGCTAAAAAATAGTTCGACAAAAATTTCGAAAAAAATTTAAAAAAAAAAAAAAACTGGTCATAATGGTTGTGACCGGGTGGTCATAATGGATATGACCACCGCTAAAAAATATTGAAATAGTTCGACTTAAAAAAAATTAAATTTAATTATTAAAAAAATGGTCATAATGGTTGTGACCGGGTGGTCATAATGGAAATGACCACCGCTAAAACATAGTTCGACAAAAATCTCGAAAAAAAAAAATTTTAATAAAAAAAAAAACTGGTCATAATGGTTGTGACCTGGTGGTCATAATGAATATGACCACCGCTAAAAAATAGTTCGACAAAAAATTTCGAAAAAAAAAATTAAAAAAAAAAAAAAAACTGGTCATAATGGTTGTGACCGGGTGGTCATAATGGATATGACCACCGCTAAAAAATATTGAAATAGTTCGACTTAAAAAAAATTAAATTTAATTATAAAAAAAATGGTCATAATGGTTGTGACCGGGTGGTCATAATGGAAATGACCACCGCTAAAAAATAGTTGGACAAAAATTTCGAAAAAATAAATTTTTAATAAAAAAAAAACTGGTCATAATGGTTGTGACCGGGTGGTCATAATGAATATGACCACCGCTAAAAAATAGTTCGACAAAAAATTTCGAAAAAAAATTTTTTTTTTAAAAAAAAAAACTGGTCATAATGGTTGTGACCGGGTGGTCATAATGGATATGACCACCGCTAAAAAATAGTTCGACAAAAAATTTCGAAAAAAAAATTAAAAAAAAAAAACTGGTCATAATGGTTGTGACCGGGTGGTCATAATGGATATGACCACCGCTAAAAAATATTGAAATAGTTCGACTTAAAAAAAATTAAATTTAATTATAAAAAAAACACTGGTCATAATGGTTGTGACCGGATGGTCATAATGGATATGACCACCGCTAAAAAATAGTGAAAATAGTTCGACTTAAAAATTTCGTGGATAGGAGATGAGGGTAATCCTGTACTTTGATATACATTAAATGCTACTGGGCCCCATGGTAAGTGTTGAAATTGAATAGAACAAAAAATACTGCTGTTTTTAATATTATTTTTTTCAGAGGTGCTAAAGGTGAAATTAACCCTTAAAAAAAAACAAAACAAAACAAAAATACACTTCTAAAAGCTGTTTCTTTTTTCTTTTATTGGTAAAAAAAAAAAAGTCTTTTATAGTTATACCCCCTCCTAGATCACTGAGTCTCATGGTGTGGAACGCCCGTGGTTTGGGGAATCTGCGGGGGTTCGATAAATTCCGGATGATTCTCCGGATTTTTTCCCCTGGCTTGGTTTTCATTTCGGAAACGAAGCTTCATGGTAAAGCTGCTATGTTAGTACGGGAAGCTGTGGGATATGATGGTGGAGTTCATGTCGATTGCCAAGGCCGGAGTGGTGGTCTTACTCTTATTTGCAAAAAAGATTGGGATATGAACATGCAAAGTTATACTTGCAGGCAAATCGACACTACTGTCAAGTCTCCGGAAAGATTGGTGTGGCGTTTCACAGGCTTCTATGGTAATCCAGCAAAATCTCAAAGTTATCACTCTTGGGAGTTGATTAGACGCCTTCGTGGTATGTTTTCTGTGCCTTGGTTGATAGCGGGGGATTTTAATGAGATTTTTCATCTGTCTGAACGAGAGGGTGGTGGATAGTAGTATCAGACAATTTCCGGATGTGGTAGACGAATGCGAGTTGATTGACTTGGGGTTTCAAGGAATGCCTCTCACTTGGAGTAACGGTTAGATCGGTGTTTGGCCTCTTTGGAGTGGAAGGATCGTTTTGAGGGGGTTCGGGTTTTTCATAGGGACTTTTTTGGGTCGGATCATCGGCCATTGCATGTGGTTCTTAATTTTGCAAAGGCTAGTGAAAAAGAAAGAAGGGGAAGACGATTCACTTTTGAACCATTGTGGCGTTCGAAAGAGGAGTACAGAAATATTGCGTTATAGGCTTGAATCCGTGGGAGAATTGATGTGGACGGTCAAGGTTTGTTGGAGGCTTTGGAACGATGTGCAGGAGCCCTTAAACCCTGGCGTATTTCTACCTTTGGGAATATCCCGAAAAGAATAGCGGCATTTCAACAATAATTAACGGAGTTGAATAAGCTTCCATGGAACTCACTGGTTAAGGAGAAAAAATCATCCAGACCGAAAAAGATCTTGATCGGCTTCTGGCTCTTGCAGAACTATATTGGAAACAGAGATCGCGTTCGGAATGGTTGAAGAGTGGTGATCGGAATACCAAATATTTCCACTCTAAAGCATCTCAGCGTACGAGGACGAATGAATTAAAAGTGTTGGTCAATGCTACGGGAGAATGGGTGTGTGAGAAGTATGGTATTGTTGCAGAATTGGAGAATTATTTCTATGGAATTTTCTCGACTTCTTTGCCGGAGGAGAGTGATATTGCAGCTGTTTTGGAGGGGGTGGATCGAAGAGTTACGCCTGAGATCTGTGAGTTACTTGATGCCCCGTTTACTGCTAAAGATGTGTATATAAGGCAGTTTTTCACAGGGGGGGCATGGAAGTCACCGGGAGCTGATGGTTTTCAAGCAGGCTTCTATCAGGATAATTGGGATCTTCTGGGCTCGGATGTCATTGAGGTTTGCCTCCATGTTCTCAATGGTCATAGATCTAATAGTGTTTTGAACGATGCTCATGTTGTGCTTATTCCTAAGATAAAAACTCCCAAAAAAGTCGCTGATTTTAGATCAATCAGTCTTTGCAATGTGATTTACAAATTTATCACTAAAGCAATTGCTAATCGCTTAAAATTCATTTGGGAACTATTCTCTCTGATGAACAAAATGCTTTCGTTCCTGGGCGTTTTATTTTTGATAACATTATTATGGCGTATGAGACGATGCATGCGATTCACTGCAAGACAGGGGGGAAGTGCGGCTTAATGGCTTTGAAGTTAGATATGAGTAAGGCATATGATAGAGTGGAGTCGTCGTTCCTTAGGGTGATCATGTGCAAACTGGGATTCTCTTGTCGGTGGATCGATTGGGTGATGGGTTGTGTTTCCACTTCTCGTTTCTCTTTTCTTTGGAGGGAGAACCGGTGGGGAAAGTGGTTCCTTTTAGAGGGTTGCGGCAAGGCTGCCCTCTATTCCCTTACTTATTCCTTCTCTGTGCAGAAGGTTTTTTGGCCTTGCTTAGAAATGCTGAGAGGAGCGGGCTTCTTTCAGGTATCGGCTATGCAAGGGGTATGCCAAAGGTAAATCATTTGTTGTTTGCAGACGATAACATTCTTTTTGGAAAAGTGGAAATCGGGAGCTGCATGGTGATTAAGGATGTTTTTTGCAAGTATGAAAAAGCTACTGGTCAGGTGATTAATCTCCAAAAGGGGGTTATCAGTTTCAGTCCAAACAAATCAGAGGGTGATCGGAGTGATATTCTTAGCACTATAGGGTTATCTTACAGTGACCCTTATGATGTCTATTTGGGGTTGCCTTCTTTCGTTGGTAGGAATAAAAGGAAGGTTTTTAGTCATCTTCGGCAGAAGGTTTTTTGAAAGATTCAACTTTGGGAAGGGAAAATGTTTTCAGTTGGTGGTAGAGAGATTTAAATTAAGGCTGTGGCCCAAGCTACCTCAACATCTGCGATGAGTGTGTTCAAAATTCCTTTTTCTCTGTGTGATGAAATTAAATCCCTTAATTTCCCCATTTTGGTGGAGTGGTGATATCGAAGATAGGAAGATCCATTGGGTTAGATGGGATAAGTTATGCTCGCCTAGAGTGAAAGGCGGGATGGGTTTCAGGACATCTCGGTTTTTAATCAGGCATTACTTGCTAAACAAGGCTGGAGGATTCTTAAATATCCATATTCCCTCACAGCGAGAATTCTAAAGGCAAAGTACTTTCCGAACTCCAATTTTGTGGAGGCTAATGAGGGTCATAATCCCTCTTACACTTGGCGTAGTATTTGTTGGGGTCGGAGAGTGAGTTATTGAGAAGGGTTTGCACTGGAAAATTGGGTGTGGAGATGTTGTGCGTGTTTTTCATGATCCTTGGCTGCCTAGACCACACACTTTACAACTCCTCGAGTGGACCACAATGAACTGAGAGTCTCATCACTTATTATGGAAACAGATTGGAATCATGCTCGGATTTCAGAGATTTTTTTGCCAATTGATAGAGAGCTTATTCTGAGTATTCCATTACGTGTTCGGCGAAGAAATGACTGCTTGGTTTGGCGTTTTGATCCTCGTGGAATATATACAGTACGGTCTGGATACCAATTGGAGGTGGAAGACAAACTCTTTGCTTGTAGCTCCAGTGGCGGTTCATTTAAGTTGTGGTGCAAGAAGTTGTGGGCGGCAAAGGTCCCAAACAAAATAAAGATTCATGCTTCGCGTGCATTCCATGGTGCTTTCCCAGCCAAAGCTTCATTTGGCCAAAAGAGGTGTGTCGGTGGATCTTTGTTGTCCTTGTTGTGGGGAATTTATTGAAGATTCTAGTTGTTCCTTGCAGCTCACGATATTTGGATGGTTACCACACTTCGACGTGTGATGGAACGATTCAAAGGAGGTCCCATTAGCTCTCTATGTGTGTTCATTGCGGACGGGTGTCATGGCGATGATTTTGACGTTTTCTGCATGATCCCTTGGGCTATCTGGGGCGATCGGAACAAACATGTTTTGAAGGAAGATGGGATAGTGCCCGTGGAGTTGTTGAAATGGCTGGAAGACTACTTGGAGACTACCTGATGTGCAATGGTACTGATGGTGTGGTAAGTCCAAAGCAAAATGTCCCAAAAATTAATTGGAGAGCACCAACACATGGTTGTATCAAACTCAATGTTGATGTGGTGATTGATGATGCTTTGGGATTTGTGGGTATTGGGTTGGTGGCGCTGGATGACAAAGGATCAGTTCTAGGGGCTGTCTCTCGGCGTATGTCTGGTCTTTTTTCCCTCACGTAGGGGAATGCTCAGTGGTCAGGGAAGACACTTGGTTTGCTTTATCACATGGCTATCTGAGTTGGATTGTTGAAACAGATACTATAAACATCTATTGAGCAGTTTCTTCTCTGATTCAACATTCTATTAAAGCAAATGCCATTGCGGACATTTGTGATTCGTGTTTACAAGTGAGGAGTGGCTCTGTTTGTTATGGGTCTCATAAAGGGAATTCCATAGCCCACTTCTTGACTAGATTAGCTAATTCTAGTTTATGCTCTCATGTTTGGATTGATTATCTGTCCAAGTTTTTGGGTCCCTTCATAATAGCTGATATCACTAATTTGGAATAAAAGTGCCATTTCACTTAAAAAAAAATCTACATTACATCCCACTTTTTAGGATGTAAATATGCGTCTAATTTTAGGTGTTAGATAATGACAAAAATGATATAAGAGTGAAAGACTGACGTTTTTCATTTTCAATAACGATAAGATCGTTTCTTTTTGTTATTTAGTCTGATGGATAAAAATTAAAAGAGAGATTTTGGAAAATAAATAAGATCTTCGTTTGTTTGATAGAGAATTAATTGGAAATGAAATAAGTATTTTATCCATAACTTATATTATCTTTCAACCTTTTCAATTTTGGAAAGAAAAGAAAGGAGAAAGATTGACAAACAAATAGTGTGGAAAATTTTTAACCTTAATCGGTCTCGTATATCATCTTTTTTTTATAAATGTAAAATTATAAAATACATTGATTATTATCAAACAAAGTATTGGTGATACTAACTGGCATATTCTAAGGCCCCGTGTGGAGCTTCTACTCCAATCTCTTTTTAGAGATTGGTTTCCAAAAGTTCCTACTCCAAATTACAAGCCACATCTCTCTCTTTCTCTCTCTCATTTTTATGAAACTTAAACTCAAAAAATTCATAATTTTCTTATTTCAAATCATAATAGGATGATTTTTTTTTTGTCTTTTTATATTCATACTCCCCGAACTTTTCAAATTTGATAATTTAGTCTCTAAATTTTTTTCTTGTTAATCAACCCTCTTGAACATATATGACACTGTCAATCATTCTTACCCAAATCGGTTAAAAAGTAGATAGCTTTTTGCATATGATTTGTATATATATTATAAGAAGGGCATAGATGATCATTATTACTTAATTTTAATAAAGATTTATTTGAAAACTTGAACCTAATTCAATAATATTTCAAATTTAAACCAAAACTTTAAAATGAATTTCTATTGAGATTTAAGTAAAATGATTAGCAATGCCCTTCTTAGGCAATAATATGTAAGTTATATGCAAAACATCATTTTAAATTTAATAGATTTTAGCAGAAAGGGCATATAGTGCCAAAAAATCATAAGTTCAGGGGTCAATTATCAAGAAAAAAAAAAGAATTAAATTGCTAAATTTGAAAAGTTAGGGATGTCCATACAAAATAGCTTCTTCTTCTTTTTCTTCTTTTTTTGGCTAAACGCTCCCAATAACGAGGATATCAAAATAAGATCTATATTTCCTAGTAAAATCCAAACACATTTCAGATTTTTACATTATTCAAATATCATAGTTTATTTTTAATTTATATTTCACTAAAACACATATTTCCAAACATTTATTTCAAAACTCCAATTCGAACTACAATTCCGAATGGTCCATGAGTTTTTACCAAATCTGTTGGGATGCCAGTAATTGTTCACATTAAGCTATTTGTGTCAAAGACGAAAAACATTACTTCAGTTTCATTAAAAGCTTAATTATGAATAAAAATGTTACTTCAATTTTATTCAAGCTTAACTATAAATTATAAATATTGAGTCCGTATTAGTCTAAAAATAGTCTTAAAACATTTTTCATGAAATTTACAATTAAAGTGTCTCATTTATCAAATCACTTAAGAGTAAGTCGGATGCACCAAATTGCTACCTAGTTCAAGGTTTCCTAGTTAATTTCATGTAAGCCAAACACTTTTGGAGTTATACGTTTCTTTTCTTTTTTTCTTTTTTGTTATTTTTTCCGTTTTTCAATTTCTAGAGGAATGTTACCTCCCTAGTCCCTTGTTGATACTTTTAGCACCCAGAAACAATTTTTTAGTACTCTAATTTGCTTTGAGAATGTTATTGTTCAATTGTGCTCCTTGATATAATTATGTAGTTATTTTCATTTCCAATAATTTAATCAAAATGTGAGGAAATGAGAAAAAGAAATACTAATTAGACATAATTAAAAACGACAGATTCTCTTGCTGTGTGGCGACATCAGCGGCAGCTATTAATTATTAGAATCCATGTGATGATATTTAAATGAAAGCTTGCAGGTTTTGCTTTGATTGCACATTATATACATATAGATACATACATACATATATATATATATGTTATCTGTATATTATGCGTTATAAGCTGTCATTTGTCTATATTTTATGTATTCCTATGCCATAACGGATAAGGAAGAGCCATATAATATTATTGTATGATTTGAGACCCTGAATTCACTGTTCACATGTGTAAAGCGTGCACTGCACGTGTTGAAAATCCGGTGCAAACCATTAGCAGATTCACTAATTAAGAACTAAGCAAAGATAGAGTTATACTTATTCTTAGAGGAAAAAAAAGGGATAGATTTATACTCTATTTTTCCTTTTTTTGGGGGAAATATTTATAAGTATTTCATAGCGACTGATATGAAAAATACAGAAGATTATGTGCAAGTGTTTGTGATTCAAATTAATAGAGTGATTTTTGGGTATAATTGGTTAAAGATAATTTATACTAATTCTTAAATAAAAAAAAAAAAAAAAAAAGAAAGCAAAGATAGATTTATACTCCATTTTTCCTTTTTGGGGGAAATATTTACAACTGTTTCATAACGATTGATATGAAAAATACAGAATGTTATGTGTAAGTGTTAGTGATTCAAACTAATAAAGTGGTTTTTGGGTATAATTAGTCATTAAATGTGCATTAAATGACTATTATGAGAAGTATGAATGAATTTTATTGCTCACCCTAGGAATTGGCAATATAGCATAAGTTCAACTTTGAGATCAGCTACGCTATAACCTTTTTTTTTTCCTCATTTGAGATTGTTTCTTTTCATTATCTAGTAATTGAGATTTAAATTATCTAATTCAATATTATCGTAGTTTTGGCGCATAAAATTACTTTTACCAAATGTTACGTCGTGTTGTTGATTATAAACATAATTTCTTTCATATATGTTGCTAATCTAATGTCTTTTCTTAAAATGACGTCATATTCTTTCATATATGTTGCTAATCTAATGGCTTTTCTCAAAATTACGTCATAGCGTCAATCATATAGCAATTTGGATGTTAACACAATTAAGCATTGAATCACTAAAAAGCTACGGGTGAGTTTGGTTCACCCATCAAAACTCAAAATTTTCAATTCAATTTTTATCTTTTTTTGAAAAAATTTTTTATCTTTTCTGAAAAAGTCAACAAAAATTATTATTGAAACTTAAAAATTTTAACTCAAACTCAAACACCAAACACCCCCTACATGTATGGGATATGGCTTGAATATGCTCAATTGGTTGACTAACGTAATAATATGCATTAAAATACCATATTCTAAACCAAAAAACAAAATAAAAATTAAAAAAAGAAAGAGAGAGGAAGAAGAATCACATGGTTCCCCATATTTAAATTTTCTACCAACTCTTTTGTACTATGTATTAGATATATTTAATCTCTTGATTAATTAAAAAAAGAATATTAGGTTAGGCTGGACTATATATATGTAATTTACTGAATCTGTGTAAGCAAAAAAACTAGTAGGTTAGGCTGGACTAGCGAGAGGGCAAATCAATTTTTATCCAAAATAATTATAAAAAAAAAAAAAATCCAAAATGGTGGATTAATGATGGGAGCAGCCGAATCCAGCTACACCACCACCTAAAAGTCAAACCCCTTTTTTGGTTTGTGTTGACTTAGAGTTTAAACATGTTTGGCCGGCATACACTTTTCTACAACTGTGTCATTTTTGAGATTTCATTATCTCTTCTCTTTTTTGGCGTGGGATTCGGTGGATTTTTGCCTACAACAATCAGTGGGAAAATATACGATGGAATTCAATGTCAAAAGAGACTAGTCTAAAACTAATTGCATATATATGATATATTTTTGATTATTAATGTGTGTACTTGTACATGCAATTTTTTTTAAATAATTAAGATGAATTCTTGCATGTAATTCAGTCACTTTCCAAGGGTGTGCTTCGTAGGAGAGTTTGAAAATAGAAGGTAAGAGAGTGACGGAGGGATTAATCGAAAGATTCTAATATTCATAGCCGTTTGAGGGAAAAAAAAAAAAAAAGGAAAAGCAAGAAATTAGTGGATGATTTCAAATTTTTCGAAATGCTTCAATCTTTTATCATATTTTGTATTATAGTTTGGATTATAAATTACAACTCAATTTTTGTTTTTGTTTTTTTTTTTTCTTTAAAAAATCAATTTTAGTTTCGCTATTTATAATTACTATTATAATTTTGTAACTCAAACTTTAAAATCACATAGGAGAGGTTATTTTTGTTTGCTTTATTTAATTTCATACCAAAATTCGAGAATGAGAGGATCTCTAGTTCTACCACATTTTCCCCGCTCCTTATTTTCTTCAATTCTTACCAAACACATCGTAAAAATTTGAAGAAACTTTCGTTAATTGTAACGAGTTTTATATTGATTGATGGGCATGGATTTAAATATCTAAGCACAAGTGGGACCATTAGCTACATGGGAATTGACGGCCATTCGATGCTAATTGCTAATTACAAACTACACAAAGACATGGTCAAGATTAAGACCGTTTTGTTTATTTATTTTTTTTATTTTTGGACAGATTAATTAGAACCTTTACTTATTCATTCATCAACAACTACGCTAAATTCAAAGCAGAAGGGGACATAAAAAAAATAAAAAAAAAAGTTATAAAACAAAATGAGATAAATTAAAATCTCAATGCTCAGAGATTAAAAGATTAAAAAAAAAAAAAAAAGAAAGAAAAGAAAAGAAAAGTAGAGTAGGGGAAAAAAAAAAGTTTTTGGTATCTTCTGGCGCAAGATTCTCCATCGTTGAATGCCAAAATGATAATCATACTGTAAAAATGTCCCTCGTGTGTGTACTAAATTTAAAATTATTGAAAAATATATATGCAAGAGAGCCAGTACAGGTGTCAGCAGATCTGGACCTGTGGTCCCACTCCTCCGCCACGGTGGTGGCGGAACACCAGCGAACACTCCGGCAGCTCCCCGAGATCGGCGAACAGCGACTCGTCCTCCTCCCTCATCGGGAACACCAACGCCGCCACGTCAGCATCCGCAACGCCGCCGCTCTCAGCGAATATCGGGCTCTCGAGAACCGTCGACGACGTCGTTTCCATGTCCCCGAACCACCCGACGAAGTCCTCCCCCACGAGGCCGGAGAACCTCTGCTCCTCCTGCTCCGGCTCCGGCTCCGGCTCAGGTTCCGGCTCCGGGTCGGGCCGAATCTCCGGAACCTCTTTCTTCACGAGCTTTGACGTGGCGGCCGCTGATTGGCCGTGGTGGTGGTGGTGGTGGTTTCTAGAAGCCGGCCAAGGGTGGTTGTGCTCGGCGGAGTAGGTGACGACGAGCATGGTGGGGTCCACGCGGCTTCTCTCGACTTGTTTTCTCGCCGGACACCCCTTTGAGCTACTGCATCTGTAATACCCTCTGTTCCCAATAAAATTTTCCCACCAACCAAACACCAAACAGAAAACAAACCACAATTAAAAAAAAAAAAAAAAAAAAAAAACTCCTCAATTCAATCCACTGATAATTACGAAAATAACATATATATACATATGCATATGTATATATACCTGGGATAAGGGGAACCCTTGATGGGTTTCTGACCGTACTTTCTCCAAGCCCATGAATCAGACGGCGGAGTATTGCTTATCTCACCCTTTAACCGTGACCCTTCAACTTCCTTGATCGGAATTGACACCACTCTTTTCTGTACTGATCTCCTACTGTATATACACAACAAATTCTCCATTAATTTTCTCAATGCATGCGGACATGCAATTTACATGTATATATATACAAATATAATTATATGTGTATAAGTGTATGTATGTACAAGCTGGACTGACCTTTTCTTGGGAGAGGGAATAGAAGAAGTGAATTTGGGAGGAGATTCGGAGGCATTTGGATCCGGTGCGGTAGTAGAAGGAGAGTTATCGGTGGAGTCGTGATCTGGGTCACTGAATAATGGGTTGAATCCGGTACTGATGTCCATCATGATCTGATTCTGATGATGATCGGAGAATTACACAAATTAGAGGGCACAACACAAGAGGGTTCCGTTGTGGAGATGGGAACTACATATATTTATATATAAAAACCTCTTATTTATCTATATGTATATGTAGATATATACATGAGAGAGATCAGAAGGACAAAGTAGTTTTGTTAGATGGGGTTTAGTGTAAATAGATATTGCTGACGACGCGTGTAGGGTACACAAAGTGGGCTAAGCTAGCTTGAGAATAGAGACGCCAGAAAGATAAATAGAGAGAAAATTAGGAAGAAGACACCAAATTAAAAGAAAATTAAATTATAAGGGAAGGTGGTATAGACAAAAATGGTCCTTAAAATATTGGGAGTCACATTGACAAATTGGGTTTTTAGCTGTTGTTTATTCTAGGACGTGCTCCCAAATGTGATGTCGATATTAAAATATGTATATATAAATATATATAATTTATATAAAATACATAATCCTAATTATTGTTGTTAGTATTATTAGTTTGGCTTGACATATGCATACACACACATATATGTGTATGTATGTATGTATTTATAAGCCCCATTTTTTAAATAGTTTGTTTTTCTTATCTTCGTTTTTATTTCATTTTATTATTTTTGTGTGGGGAAGAGGTTAGGGCTTGTGACCTCATAAGAATAAAATTGTGTTGTGATTTTTTTTTTTTTTGGGCTGATAATTTTGTATCGTCATTATTCATTAAAAAATATGTTTGATTATGTAATTTTTTGATTATTTGAAAGCTCTATCTTACAGTAATTTGCCTTCAATTGATGACCTAAAAGCTAAGTACTTCTTGAAATCCAAACGATATCTTCAAAAAAAGAAAAAAAGAAAAAAAAAGAAGAGTGCATATGTGCTGCGTATTGCTATATATATATATATATATATATATATATATATATTACGAGTCGATGATGAAGCTTGTTCAATTCATGATCCTTTTAAGGAAACTAAACCTTTTTAGCTTTTTTGAACTTTTTTTTTTTGAAAGGACCTTTTTTGAAGTTTTGAGTATCACTAAGAAATGAACACACCCTCAAAAAAAAAAAAAAAAAAAAAAACGCTTACGCGCACACAAACACAAACAAGCGAGTATATGAAGGGGAAACAAAAAATGGAAGGAACTGGCATTAGTTTTCAAGTGGGTCTACGGCTGCCTTCATCACTTGTAAATGATCTAATTGATATATGAAAAATATTAAAGTCATTGTTTCATTCATGCATCAAGATCTTTATCTCGATATATATAAAATATACATATTTATATACATATGTTCAAAACAAAACGGTATGATTTAGTTCATATGGACTTTTCACTCAATGAAAGAGAGAGAGTTCATGATAATATAGTTTAATCTACCTATTCGTTTCTTAATAGCTTATTAAAATAGCAATGATCTAATCAACATTAGTCCTTTTTTTATTCCCTTCGTTTTTAGGGCCCTTCTAGTACCCTTTTTATCTACAATTTTGTCTTAAGTCTTAACCGTTGGAAAAAGTCAAATGATCCTATGAATCCCACCTTCAATTAATGTTATCTGATTATAAGAAGAACTCTTTAATATTATGATTCTTTTTTCTTTTTCTTAAATGGATTATATATGAATCTTTTGAGCAGATCAATACATCTTGCAATTAATTTACTCTCTACAATGACGCCAACTTCCCTCACAATTCTGTGTGAGGATGACAAGGTAATTTTAAGTTTGCCATCCTTCTCCCTTTTTATTCAGAATAATACTAGAACATATTTGAATACTAATTCAAAAGTATGTTATCCGGAGCTGCCGGATATAACATAAGAAGTTGTATCATATTATACTTTTTTTTTATTAGTACTGTTTATTTTCATATCCAATAATCCCAAAGGAGTGGCTATTCTTGTCTGACAAAATTAGGATACCAGATAAGAGAGTTAGTGTATATATATATATTATATATTTTTTTATTTATTAATATGTACTACAATTGATATTGCAATATTTTTTAAAAACTTATCAATACAAAATGACAACTCACATGTTATATATAAATCAATATTAATAAAAAATTAGGATTAGAGTTGGTTCAAGAGTTTTTAATTCCTTTTATAAGAGAAAGGTATAATAAACCTAAGCGTCTGTTTGGTGAATGAGTTGAGTTTGAGATGAAATGAAATTTTTAAATTTGAGTTGAATTGACTTTTTAAAAAGTAATTATAAACTTTGTTGATTTTTCAGAAAAAGATAAAAAATTAAGACGAAAAAATATAATTTAATTTGAGTAAAGTTGATTCACCAAACAAGACTTAAATCTATATACCCATTGATCGTTAGTTACAAATGAGGTTAGAACGATTCTTTATGATTCTCAAAACGTGTCATGAACAGGGAAGCAATAAAAAATGCTTCCCTTTTAGTGTTCTTTCCCAGAACCATCCAACACAATCACTAAAAGCTGGGAAAAAGAATCATTTTTAATCTCTTTGAAAAAAAAAAAAAAAAAGAACATTTTTTATCATTTAGCCATCAATAGCATACGCATTATTTTAGGTCTATAAATGTGTAATAGTGGTCCATTTTTATTTTTATTTTTTATTTTTCACTAATTTACAGCAAATATTCAGATCTATACACTTTTGCCAACTGTCAAGGTTCCAAAACTTTTTTTTTTTTTTTTGACCGATTCTGGAACTTGACTAGGTCAGTCGTTGCGTTTTCCGCCCTCACCAATGGGAAAGGGCCGCAAAAGCCCATTGGCCAGTTTCAAAATCTATTTTCTAACATTAAAAAAATCAAAATAAATAATTATTTTCATATAGTAGTCTTCTAGAGCTTATGGATGCCGTGAAGCAAAGAAATTTTGATATTCTTTTACTAATAATTAAAAAAAATTAATTTTATATTCCAAGTCTTTCTGAACAAATAATTTTCCAAAATTCCTTTGTACCCTCACACGCGGCTTCATTCATGCCCCAACTATCTACCATATTAGCCTTTAGCTATATACCTCAAAATATTGAATTTGTATTTAAAAAAAAATATTTTTCTTGCTTCTTTTTAATGTCTCTCACAAAGTCCACCAATAGCTGCATTTTCAAGGAATAGAAACTTCCCTCATGGCTTCCACAGTTTACATAATATCAGTTTTACTCTTTGAGTTATATAGGCTAAATTTTATTTTTGGTGAGTTTAAGAATTTGAATTATTTTAATTATAATTAAGTTGATTTTTAAAATTGTGCATTTGACTGATTGGAATTAAAAAGTATAAAAACTTAAAATGTTTTCGGGAGTAAACAATCAATATAGATTTTGTTTTGTTCGTCTTAAAATTTTAAGTAAAATTTTTTTAAAAAAACATATCATTTGAACTTGAATAACAAAGTTATACATTTTTAAAATTTGAGTTTTTAAGTTATAGTTGAAGCTGTAAATAGTGAAACTAAATTGACTGTTCAAAAAGAGAAAAAAATAGTTAGAGTAGAGTCGATAAACCCAACACCCACGTAATGTCCATGACTTTTATTTGAACTTCATAATACGAATTTTTAATCTAACAAATCATTCAAAATTAGTTCATCCTGCCTATATACGTAAAGTTAAAATCTCAATAGAACAAGACATGTTTGTCATATAGAAAAATGTGCATTTTTTTTTTCTGTAAAATATGGAAAAACTTTATAAATTGGAGACTTGTTCTAGTACGCTTTAAAAGTTTAAGGACTAAATATAATTTAAATATGTTTTAACTAAGATTTGGCTCCCCCTATTTAGAAGAGAAGTACAACCTTCTAGTTGTTCAAATTTAACCACATAGTTTTAAAACTTTATAATTATTTTTCTCCAAAACATGCGTGACAAATACATAATTTATTTATTTAAAATGTTAAATGGGTAACACGACTTTAATAAATAGACAAGACATAATATCTTTGCCACACAATTCACACACTAAATAAGTAATAACTTCGTGATCTCAATTTATTTTCCAAATGACCAAAACCATATAGCTATCACATGCATGTTTTCCCGATCCGTGTAATATGGCGCCGCAACTCCCAATACCATGAAGTCAATTTAAATGCAGCCCTAATTAATTCTAACGTGCCCTTTGGCCTAGTGGACTATATTATTTATTATTTATTTTTATTTCCTCTAATATAGGATTAGAGATTCAAATTCTACACCTTCTGATAAAAAATATATGTAAAATTATCGTTAGGTTATTCCTATAATCACAGAACTATATAATTTCTAGAGTTTCCGAAAGTTGCTAAAACTACGAAACCACAAGTATTGTTTCGAGTGTTATTTTTATAATTTACTGCATCAAAATATAGGGCTTCAGGCAAAATTTGACACTTTACCGTATGCGAATGGGAAATACATTTAGCGCCATCGAAAGGTCATATAGTTCGGATAAAAATGTCCATCAACGAGTAATTCGAGCTCTTATTTTTAACCTGTGTTTTCGTGATCAAAATTTATAAAATTAATTAAATAAAAAAACAAAGGAAGAAATGGATCTGTATATTTGGTCGAATCGGTTCTTGGATTTTGGTTTTTGAGAAGGGATTAATTCATAGCTTTTTTCCTACTGGAAGAGAGTGTCAAAGGTCTTGGTCTTGGTCTTGTAATATATATATATATGTGTATATATATATATATATATGTATAGGAAAATGTATCCCACGACTGACGTTTGGTGTAGACTGTAGAATACTATACATATGAATATGACAGTGATATCATATATAGAAAAGATAATTACAGGGAATTAGATAAAAAAAAGTAATGATAAATCGACAAAAATATATTATTAAAATATAATGCTTTTTTTAAAGAATTAAAATATAATGTTGAAAGCTTCACAAACACGCATATGCGAATTTTTTTTAAATCCGCCATTCAAATATATTAAAAGTATCTAAAAAAAAAAATCAATATTCAGCCACCAAGATTTAAAAAAAAAAAAAAAAAAAATCTCTTCTCAAGATCTCTACCTGCAAGAAAATACAAAGTGAACTTCTTAGTTAATTTTCTAATTAGGTTTGACAACGAGTTCACAATATTTTTATCGTCATCAAATGGATTATATCTCTACCTCATTAACAAATAATTCATATTTATCAATATGATAATGACCTTTAACATTTATGTATATTGAGGCGTCAATTTGTAAGCAATATCATTACAATTTTTTATCCTCTTCCAGAGATTCGTTGGGACCACTGCACGATTATTGATCCATTTCTAAAATATATGTGATTAATAAATTCAAAATTTAAAATTATCAGGTACTTAATTAGTACTGAATATTCCCTAAAAAAAATTAGTACTAAAAATATAGTTTATTTAATTAGCAGGCGCTATTATATGATGATTATCATTAGAGATACAGGAATTCAATTGTTTCTTCAAAATTATTTTATTCTATTTTTTCCTTTGACAAAAGACGAATAAACTATATTCCTCAAAAAAAAAAAAAAAAAAAAAAAAAAAAAAACCAACAACAACAAAAGACGGATAAACTATTAATAGTTGGTTCCTTAATTTCACAATCCACATGTGTTAAAATGATGGACATCTGTAATGCAAAATAAGGTTGCTTTATTAGCCAAAAAATAAAAATAAAAAATAAAAAAGATGTTTTATTCCTATATATAAATTGCAGTCGGTCATCTGGACAATTTTCTTTAATTTTTGTGTTGAATTGGGTAAGATTTTTGTGCACTTCTTTAAAGAACTTGTCCACAAAGGTTTGATTCTAGTTAAAATAATAATAACAATAATAATAATAATAATAATAAGTGTGAACAATTAAGCCAGCCATGTTCACCAATCTTTATTTAAAAAGAATTTTAAGATTGAATTTGTAAACTTAAAAACATAGAGTTGTTTTTAATGAAAATGTAATCAAAAACACTACCTGTTGTTATCTATCCAAGGGTTTTTATTGAGATACTTTTACAATGTACGACTGTAATTTTTTGTAAATTTAAGATTAATTATATCAAATCTCCTCTCTTTTTCTTATATAAAAAAAAAAAAATCCTTACTCTTGCTCTTCTTCACCACAACTCACTCTTTCTCCTCTCTTTCTCTCTCTTCTTCACCGCTGGTGACGGCGCGAGTGGGTGTGCGGTGGCCTGCATGCTGGGGTGGGGGGGTGGGGCGGTTAGGCATGGTGGCCAGTGACGGCGCGATGTCCGACGTGCTGGGGTGGGTTGGTTCTCTCCTCTCTTTCTCTCTCTTCTTCACCGCCACACACTCTCTCCTCTCTTTCTCTCTCTTCTTCACCGCCGATGACGACGCGAGTGGGTGCGTGATGGCCGGCATGCTGAGGTGTGGGGAGTGGTGGTTGGGCGTGTTGGCCGGTGACGGCGCGATGGCCGGCATCCATGGAGATTACCTTTTTTTTCCTTACAAATTTCAATTTTTTTTTTTTTTTATAATTTTATGTCCAGTGCCTATTTTATCCATGATGTACCTTCAATATCTTAATCATCAAATTAAATTTGAATGGTCTACAAATGATAACTAGTGATAGTGTCTCTAAAAAAGACTCTATAACATACTCTCCATTTTCATACTTAAAAAAAAAAAGTTAGGATTATATTGTCACCTAAATTTATATCATTAATAACTTACTCCTAATTTTTTTTTATTTTCATAATTTACATTTTGAATTTTTTAAATTATTACAATGTGTCTCAGTTTACTTAAATCATTACCGAAAGCCTACATGAACCTTATTTGGAAAATACCATATCCTATCAACCCTTCCAAATCCAATTCAAACACTAAAGTGATTCTCTCAAATTCGAACCTCAATTAATGCAAAGCTAATAGAAAAGGGCATGTTGCAACAGATCGGAAAGTTCATGTTGTCAAAATTAAAGGTTTGGATGGCAAATTGTCAAAAGTAGACAAATTAATAACGCACTAGTGTTAAAAAAACATTTATTTAACTATGAGATCTCGCACTCCTTTAAGACATTTTATTCCATCAATTTTATAGTTTTAGTATTTGAATTGTAAATGAAAAATATGTGTTTGTCAGATCTCGAGATGCATTTTCGTTTTTGTGTATTAAATTTGTTTCATGTTCTATTAGAATGTAGCTCTTGAGAACAAGATCTTAAGTTTTTATCCTGACACATCGACATAGATAAACTTGTAGCAGAAGCAGAGAACATTTATAAGAGACGAATATATATATATATATATATATATATATAAATGCATACATATATATATGTATAACTTCTTGTGGATCTCCACTTTATCTCGTTTGTAGAGTTGTGTATTGTACACCAATTAAAAAAAAATCACAGAGAGAAATTATCTTTATCTTTAGTAGAAGCAACGAATTATGAGTTATTTTATTTTATTATAATTGATTTTTAATTATAACCTGATATTTCTATGAGATATATACTTCTTGATCTTGATTTAAAGTCAGGGACTACTGCTAACGAATGGTTAAAGTACTCTACACTAAAATGCATGGTAAATTAGAGAATCTAATGCATGCAGGAGACAGAAATTTATTTTAGGGGAATATATTACGAAGAAAATTTACAACTAAACAGAAAAATAAGCATATAAAAGTAGTATTATATTCAAAGAGAGATAAATATTCTATTATATGCGATTGGAAAAGATTTAGGTTAATACAAAACCGACAAAAATATATAACACTTGCATTCAAATTGGTCATTAAGACCTATACAGTTATGCTATCTGATGAAAGTACATAAAAGAAAACAAGATTTGATTGCAAATGTTATTATGTTGTACAAGAATGTACTCTGTTTTTTTTTCTTCGTCATTTAAATTTTTTTCCCCCTCTATTTCACTTCTCCTTTGACTATTTATATTCTTCTTTTTGTAGCTTTACAATCTTTATTTTTTTTTTCTTTTTAAATGGACTAAAGTATGTTTGGGTTTAATTAATTTTAGAGTCTTAACCTACAACTCGTGGAACTGATAAATAATATAACTGAATTTTTCCTAAAGTGATTAGAATCAAATAATAGTTATTTTTAATCAACTTTAATAGGAATATTACCTCAAGTAATAGAGGTTATCTCACTCTTTCCGGAACAAAACACCATCCCAAGCGCTTATCATAAAATGCAACTTTGATACTTCTATATGGAAACGTTAACTTTAATTTCAATGTTTAAATAATGTGCACTCGTTGAGTTACCTACATATAAATTAAATATTAAAAATTTTTCTTAACCAACCAGCCAAGTGACTTATATATGATTAGAACCGTTGACGTATATTAATGGTTTGTTTGGATCACACATTCATTTTGTATTATATTATTATATAATTGACGTATTTTAATAGGGGAATTTTGAGAATGCCCAAAAAAGTATACATCTCTGGAATATTGTCCAATATGTAATAGATTCAAGATTTTTACACTCTTTCAAGACAAGTCAAAGGTTAATATAATGTGTCTTTTCAAAGATATTCCTAACCAATTAAAAAGGTATCATGGTATTCTACCATAATACCATTTGGTATTCACTGGACTACCGATTCATATTCACCGTAATACCATTTCATATTCTACTATATTTTTATTATATTCCATCGGAATATCAGATTTTTTTTTTTTGTTGTCTACCAGATATTTTTTAACATCAAATTGCTTTAAAATATATTATCGTTAATGATTATATTTTGGGGTATCACGAATGGCGGTTGGGCAGCTAGCGAGAGGATTGTGACCGGCGGCTTGCGACGGGATCGCGACCGGTGACTCACTCAGAGGATGACGTTGGTGACGGCGGCGCACCAGATCTGGCGACCGGGGCCCAGAGAGAGAGAGAGAGAGGGAAGGAGAGGGAGGAGGAGATGAGAGAAGTAGAGGGAAACAAAGAAAATGAAAGGAGGAAAGTTTGATATTTAAGATTTGAGGGTAGATTTGTCTTTTTAAAGTGTTTGGTTAAATAAAAAATTAGTCAACAAGACAAATATCCGAAACATCAAGTAAACAAGACAAAATTCTAAACAAATGAAAAAAAAGAGTTATTCTAACAATTTCCTTGTTGCTACCTTACACGATAGGCCCCTTAGGCCTCAGCTCCCTTGGACGCTGTGTGGGAGTGGGAGTGACTCAATTTTGGTTTTCTCACCGGCAAAAATTTCTTTGGGTGACAACGAAAACTACATGAATGAAAAGCAGAATTTGTCCCTTTTAAATTAATTTTATCATTTGCTCCTCAAATTAATTGCTACCCTTGCTTGTTCATAATTGGTAAATTTCTCTTTTCAGCAAATTAATAAAAATATTTACTAAAAAAATTAATAATAAGTAAATAAATTGTTAATTTCCCTTGCTTACGGGGCATTTGGCAATTTCCTTCTCCCATAATTCTTTTTACTTTACTGATGGAAATATTCAAACTCTAAACCTTATCATACGTCACGTGTGGAATTACAATTTTTCCTCTTAACATATTGATCTGCCTAGCTAGTTGCAACATTAAAAGTTCTTCTTTTCGTCTATTAAATTTGGTTAATCCTAATTTCTAGGCTCATGCAGGGTAGTGAGAACCCAATTAAAATATTTCTTGCATTTGCTTTGTCTCTCTTAGCCTGGTCCACATCCTAATTAATTTGACATACAACCGACCCCATTGATTTGACACTCGGCTTTACTCCTCAACAATATCATTAAATTGGAAAATTTCCAAGTTTTGATTTTTCCACCTTCTAGAATATATTAATAATCTGATATCTCTTAGCTTGCCCCTTTAATTAATTTACAACGACAAATTAATGAATTCTAATCTAATCTTTTTCAACTAACATAATATATCACAATCACGTAAGTTAGTATTTGAAAATTAAAATAGAGCCGTGATTCCAAACACTGTTATAAAAAATCCAAGCCTTTTCCATCACGTTGAAAATAAATTACTAAAATAATGCAATAGGACATTCACTGCCTAATGAACAAACGACACGTTAATTTAAAAAAATATTTGTCCTCAGCATGGGAATGACACCCTGTCACTCTTGTAATCTTGTTTCCATGCAAAAAAAAAAAAAAAAAAAAAAAATCCAAAATTCATCACCATCAAAAAATAAATAAAGATTAAAATATCAAAACACCGGATATTAATCAACCACACTCTTTTTTACCTTCAGAAACATTACTGAAACAACACATTAATACAAATCTTTTGTAAAGTTTAATTAACTTGACAAGTAAGCAGAAATTAAGTTTTTAAACTAAATTTCATGTCGTTTTTGAGTGGCATCTCTATAGCCTTAGTAATGGCTTGTGTGACATCTTTGACATTCAAGGTTTGGCCATGACTTTGAGCAGCAGCTGCAACAGTAGTAGCTTCCATGGAAAACGAATTGTCTTTGCACGAAACTGTAGCTTGCAATACAAGAAGACCTATTTCCTCAAACGCCTCGAGAACCGAAACCAGAGTGTCTTCTCCTTTCTCGCACCTCACCCTCACAACAAACGACCCTTCTTTGGTCTTCTCCACCTTCACTTCCTGTAAAATCTGAAAAGAACAGTACTGTCTATAAATTTCGTATTTAAAAGAGAGAAGATTTCAAAAAGTATAAATAAAAGCACTTTTCGATTGAGTTCATTGTCCTTTTTATGAGGTTTATTTATTTATTGTTTTTACTTTTTATTCAGTTTTCCATTAGTATTGGATTCTGAACTTCTTTATTTTTTAATTTCTTTGTTTTTTTTCATTTTAACAAAATCGAGTTGGGGTGTTAGCTCAATGATCCTTTCCATTTACACCTTCAATTCCTGTTATTACAAAATCATGTTCAAACAAACCAAAATTGTAGTCCTCTTGATGAGAGAGAGAGAGAGAGAGACCTTAGGAGAGTGGAAATTCGTTATGAGGTTTAAGTACTCCTTTTTGATGGCCAAAAGGTTTGAGTACTCTCTTTTGATTGCTTCTAATTTGAGCTTCAGTAAGTACGTGTATAGCAAAGTGTCCTTCATAATTTCATTAGAAAATAATTAATTAGTTGGAAAGGAAAAAATATATATAACAGAATGAAAACCACAAAAGTAAAAAAAAAAAAAATATATATATATATATATATATGAAGAAATATACATGAGATTTGGAAGCAGTGTTAAGGGCACGAAGAATGTGAAGCTTTCTGCGCAATGCTATCCTCTTTTGCAGCCTGCTAGAACCCATCTCTCTCTCTCTCTCCTCTCTTCTCTCTTTCTCTCTCTAATTAATTTTTGATTGATTTACTTACCATGAACTAGCTAGATCAATATAGTGTAGGGAAATAAGAGAAGTGAAAGGATATGCTCTGTCCTAAGATGTGTTGGTCTTTTTATAGCAATATATGGAATGGGAAAGGCAGATATATAGTGGATTAATTAAACTTTGGGACCTCGGATTGCCAACCATTTAACTATATGCTCTTGTCTTGTATTGATATAGAAGAGACTGAATATTCATATATATATATATATACACACACACACACAACACATAAAAATAATATTATACCAAATAATTAAAAAACAAAAACAAAAATGGAAATTAAATTTACCGATGGATAAAGGGTAATGGGAATCTAGCAGTATACTGCCCTTGAAATCATTGAACAGTGGTTTGTTTGATACAATAATTCCTTTTATTTTGTCTCTTATGTCAAAGTTTGGATTCAGTTTCTTGATACCCATGTGACAAGTTCTTCATAATTCATTCATATATATTCCTATAAAAGTATATAAAAAATAATGTTTCAGTAAAGTGGAATAATTATTGATAAATCTGTGTACTTTTCTTTATCTTAAAAAGAGGAACAAGTGCGTATGGAGATTGGGTATTTGTCCTCATATATCTGTCTTACCCTTGTATGTACTATGCTTTATGTACTAGATTTCACTATTGAAAACTACTTTTCTCTTTGTTTAATCAATAATTATGCATGATTTGGCTTCATTTCAAGCTGGCTCCTAGCTGGAACAATTAAGGTAAAAAGTAACTTTCCTTGAGGGGCAAAAAAAAAAAAAAAAAAAAAAAAGACAAAAAATAGTACTTACTTTGTTGTTGCAATTTCCTTTGCCACAAATGACAATACAAATGAGTCCTTTTTTCAATTATGGTTTTGCTTGTAATATAAATGATTGCAAAAAAGAAACATTATGTCCAATAATTATAATAATGTATGCCTAGTAATTAGTAAGGAAGGAATCAGGTTTATTAAAGCAAAATCCAAAGAGTACAAAAAAGTGAAGACAAAAATTAGCAATATATATTTATATATGTATGTGTGTTGTGATTAATTGAAACTCTAAAGGCGGAACTATACATATGAGTGTACTGCATTTGCAGACCAGGCCTGGCATGTGTTTGTTTTTGTGTTTAGCAAGGCATGACAGAATTCGAAAGGACGCCATTCAAATGACAAGGGACTGTACTTCAATTATGTACATTCACAATATGTAAATTTATATATATATATATATATATATATGCATATACTTGACAATTCAGGGTCAGAATCACTCTCCTATTAGAATTTGCATGGGATGAGATGTGGCAAATAAGTCAGCACTACATAAACGATGATCATTGTCAGTAACTTATGTACATATTGTATTCTAGGCAGGCTACCTATATAACATATAAAATTAGAATCGGGTAAAACATGATATAGGTGTTCCTGCACTGTAACATAAGGTGTCTTTAGCATAACATAAGATGAATAAAACACAATGATAAAATAAGAAAAACAAAATTAAAAAAAAAATTGTCAAAAAGAAAATTAAAAAGGGCTAAAATTTTTAAATTATAAGTGACCTAAATAAAAAGAAAAAAAAAACTAAAAGAAAAGTTAACAAAAATCAGAAGATGACAAAAAAAAAAAAAAAAGCAACCTAAGATAAAATATTAAGATGTTCTCACTTTAAAAACCTTCTTATTACGATTTCTAAACTGATAATTAGATGTCTTTTCTTTCTGCTGTCATATGGGCTAATTTTTTCCTCAAAATATCAGAATCTGCTAATTTTTTCCAAAAAGCACGAACCAACAATTTCTCTGATTCTGAGAAATTATACATCGTAAAATCATTGTCCACTTCATAGTACATGATGAATTTAATAAAATACTTGAATTGTTTATAGAAACTATATATTATATGCATTAATTTGCAAATTAAACAGACCGTTTCAGTTTATATCTCTATAATTGCGTTTCTCTAATATGTTTTACATGTATTGAATGAACCTCTCATAGAAGGATCCTATATATAACCATTATATATTGATGGACATAGATAGATATAGTGTATAAAGGAACAGAGACAGTAAATGAAGCAGGCATGCATGAGTGTGCAGTAGGGTCGATTCACGGGAGTCTCGTTTGGTATCGGTTTGTCGCCCATAGCCATAGGCCAAAGCCGACTGGCTGACTGGCTGACTGGCTGGGCAGCTGCTTAATTCCTAGCTATATTTATATATAGACATATATATATAAATTGATATATATAGACATATATACACACATATACACAGAACAAACAGCTATAGCAAGCCGTACGTAGGTCACATGTTCTGACATTACTAGCTGATCTACACATTCTGTTTTATTCTTTATCCTTTGTTTTTTCCACTATTGGTGTCACGTACTGCCCCCCAAGAAAACGACAACCTACCTCTCCACTTACAAACAAATTCATTGGCTCTGGCTCAAGATAAAATTCATGCAACATGACGAATTTTCCATATTTACTTTCGACTCCAATCTTAGGGGTGTACTTTACAAATATAAAAGCAGATAAATATCCAATCTTACCATATATTTTTAAACTTCATCCGGGATGATCAAACTATATATCTATACATTGTGATGAAATTATTACCGAAAAAAAAAAACATTGTGATGAAATTATGTGCCAAATTTTTATTAAGATATCTCTATAATCATATTAAATATTGATATTATTTCCTTTTCATTTTAGATTATGGAATATCATGAAAATATGATAGTTCAACAAGTATTTACTAATTAAGCTCACTATGCAATGGCCTTACTCGGTGTTCGTCATCTTGTTATGAACACTTTTTTATTTATTCTAAAGCGTAAATGTATCATAAATTTATAGGCTATAATATATTTTTTTTCCAACTCCTTCTTAGAAAAATTTGGACCCACACATAGGTGTAAGTAGGTTGAGTACGTAGGAATGAGGCATAACATTTTCCTTAAGTTTTTTCTACCAATAGTTTTATTTTTGAAAATCCCAATGATCTCATTGTGTGATGGTATGCATATTTCTACGCTAATTATTAGTATGATAATCACTTATATAAATTGAAAATGGCCTCATGATGATGCTTGAGGGTTAAATTTGACATCTCCTTTAATTGGGTCCTAGGTTATACTATAATTAATTGAAGAGATCATTCTCTTGGACCAATAAACATTATTCTTTATTTGCTAACCAATTATTCTAATAGGTACGTACGATACTCAGTTGGTCTAAATATCAAATATTCCACCAACTAATGCGTTTGTTGCTTAATTAGAATGGAATATATATATTATATATATATAACTCAATCTCTATCAAAACTTACTTCTGTTGACACTTGTTTTGTTTGTCTAAGTTATTAGTTTTAAATAAAAAGTTAAAAAAAAAATGAGCCATAAAATTTTAACATACTATAAAGAAATTACATCCCGCTCGGAACAAATAGAATAGCTCAATAAGAATTCTAATGGAACTCTCAAATTAAATATGTTAGCTTTCTAAATGAAGTTAACATTTTGTAGAGTATATGATATAGACTCAAAGACATGTATATAATTTGGTCACTGATTAAAATTGAAGACGTAGACAGCTGAAATATTTAGCATTTCTATATATGTATTATAAATATATATATATATATATATATTCTTTTTTTTAATTTTTGCTAACAATAGTACTAAGCATGGGTTCGTCCATCATTGCTTATGGGCTGTGATCTAGGAATTGGCAAGCATATTGCTGAAAAGTGCGCTCCTTCCCCAACTAGTTCGACAAGACTTGTCAAGTTCTGTGTGTCTCATCCTTCACGGACACAGGACGCACAAACACGAAACCAAAAAAAAAAAAAAAAGGTAAAAAGATGGTTTGGAATTTCGTAGTTGCATACATGTATATGCTTATATTTATATATAAATATATTTGCATTTGTAATTTTTTATATTTATATATATATATATAGCTTTACTATATTTGTTGTATGTGCTGGAGTTACCCTCCGCTTTTTATAACTATCTCCAATAAAGGGTCCTTTTCTGTTTCCTCATTTGAGATATTTCAATCTTGCCAAGCCCCGGCTTCATATGTAATGTGTGTGTGTGTGTGTGTATGCTTTTATTTTGTCTATATCTGCTTGACATCTATCTCTCAAATGGAGGCAGCTAATTACTTTTTTTTTTTCTGTAAAATTTCTAGGCTGCTTGTGAAACCTTTTTCACTGTAGACTATCTGTATGTTTACGGAATCCACCTTTCACATGACCACCACAAAATAATTGCTTGGAAAAGGTGAAGATCACGTTTTCAATGTACCTTCAAGTGGTAATTGAACATTGTTTGAACACATTATCTTCACCACACCCCCCCCCCCCCCCCCCCCCCCCCCCCCCCCTCCGGAGAGATCTCAAACATGATCTTAATTAGCTTGTGCTCTGAAAAGAGGCACTTGTAAATAGCAACATGTAGTAACTAAAACACAAGATGATGACTTAAAAAAAAAAAAAATTTATGAACCAAACACCTTCTGGTAGTTTTTTTCTGGCCCAAGTTGTTAATGCTATGTTTTAATAAGAGGGATAGAGCATAGAATGAAAGAAGAAGTAAAGTATCTAAGTGAGAAAATGAAAGAGATTTTGTTTCATGTTGTTTAATGGAAGAGAAAGAGAAGATAAAAGAAAATGTCCAATCTAATACATTTCACATTTACACTTATAAAAAAAAATAAAAAAATGAAGATGATGAATAAGGATTGATGACAAAATAACTTTACATACCTTTTTTTTTTTTGGCTAAATATTTTCCTCATCTTTTCGTTATAAAGTTAGAAGAATTAAAAAAAATGAAGTGTCTCATGGATTTACAACTTACTTCCAATTTCCTCTCTACCAAACAATTTAAGATTCCCTTTTTCTTTTTAAAATTCCTAATACACGTTCTTTTTTTATATTTTATTTCCTAAAATTCCTAGTATACATCCTTTCTAAGAAAACAAAGATGATGAATAAGGATTGATGACAAAATAACTTTATATACCTTTTTTTTGTTAAAAAAATTTTTTTTCTCATCTTTTTGTTACAAAGTTAGAATGATTAAAAAATGAAAGGTCTCATTGATTTACAACTTACTTCTCAATTTCCTCTCTACCAAACAATTTAAGATTCCCTTTTTCTTTCTAAAATTCCTAATACACATCCTTCCTCTCCCTTCTCCACTCTACCAAAGATAGGCTCAGAATATATATTTTGTTAGAGGAAGAGATGAAGCGAGAGGGCCGAGGGGTGGAGAGAGAGAGAGAGGTAGAGGGACAAGGTAACATATAATATTGTTTAGCTGGAAGTAAAAAAGGAGGGGAGGGGCATGGCAGAGGGAGCGAGTCTCCTCAAAGTCCACCAAATTGAATCATTCCACTAATGAAATGATGTTAAAAAAATCCGTCAAACTAAATATTGAATAGACTACATACCCTCTAAAAATTATTAACAAATAGTAAAAAAGGCAAAATAATAATTATATAAGAATTATCATTCATCTTTTTAGTTTTCCGTCCTTTTTATCAAACAAAACGAAGGATTAATATATATGTTACTCTGCATCCTTTACATTCTCTACTCCTTTTAACTCTCCCTGTTCTCCACACACTCAATCCTCCAACAGACGGAGCCTATATGGTACAATTACAAGTATAGACAGAGTTAAATATATAACAATTCATATCATATGATCAATGCTCTCTATTGTGTTAAAATCGGTACCATACAAAGAGATATTTAGTTACAATTTTATAGTTACAAAAATATATTTGACTAATATATATGTATATATATAATTTTATGTATAATCTAATGATAAATTAACACATGTAGTTGTTAATTATAATAAATGATTAAGCCACATTGATCTTGGAGTGCAGGTGAAAAGACCGAAATTTGTTTAGAACACAACTCTTTGTTTCTTTTTTGTTTTTTCTTTAAATATATATATAATAAGTTTATATATGAGTTTTTAAAATTTAATAACTAGAGATTTGAAAAATATTGTTGCACAATAAAAAAGTTTTAATTGATACAATGACACTATACTTTTTATTTTATTTTATTTTTGTACAATAAGGATATGTTTAAAACTTACATGATCAATATAGGCGGGCAAAACTCGATTAAGCTTTTAGACTTAATATTATTCATAAATTTCTAAATTAATAAAATATTAATGGGCCTGGAAAATGAAGGTTTAGCTGAAAATTATAAAACTCATATGCAAACAATAAAAAGTGCAAAATTTCAGCAGGAGCACATTGACAATTAAAAAATTTGAAGGTGACAAAAATGAGAGAATTAGTAAAATTATATTATACTCCTATTGAAACTGTTTTCTATCCACTGGACTTGCAACTTCTGAAATATAAGGGTGATAAAGTACTTTTCATCCACAATAACTGTGCTTATAATTTGGTGAGCAAGTGATCAGTTTTTGGCAACAATATCATCTCATTACATTTTTGTTGACTAATTCTATTAGTAAGGATTTTTTTTTTTTTTTTAACTTTTAGGTAATTGTTATTTGTTCTCGTGGTGACTAATAGTTGGGTCACACACACACAAACTAGTTGGCTTAGTTGAGATAAAGTCTTTTGGCACTATATATCGAAAGACATTGCTAGGACGTCGAATATCCATATATCCATGCGGGGATCATGGCCATTGGGATTTCTCTGTCACGGGTAGAGTTGAAGGACAGTAACATATTTATATATTTATATACATACACATAACTCTCTCTCTCTCTATATATATATATAGATCATGAGCAATAGACTTGGGGGTCAAGCCTACAATTTGTGCTTTTGTCCTTTCTCAATGGGATAGGAATATGACTTCCCCAAATTAAATTGTACACCTAAATTAAAATGATATATAAATGATATATGTATATATATAAGAGGATATATTTGTATATATAAAAATAAAAGCAGAAAAGTTAACAAAAAGAAGAAGAAGAAGAAGAAGAAGAAGCTAGAAATTATAAGACAATAATAATATTTCAAACATGATCACAAAAGCGTACTTGAAGCTTGACGGTAATGCAATGCATGAATACTCGATCGAGTTTTCACAAAACATGAGATCATCAACTTGTTATTTATGGTCCTGATAATCACGATGAAGAAATTAAAAAAAAAAAAAAAAAAAAAAAAGAAGGGACCATTGCATTTTACAAAAAGTGGAATAAGAAAAAGATGTAATCGGAACATGCTCCTGGATCTTCCATATTTTCAAAAGCCACCCACAAACATGAGTTTATTCCTCTCCGTCATCTTCCTCTATACTTTATATAATTATTTTGTTTCCTTTTATATTATTTCTTTTGGCGTCTCTTCAATTTTCCAATGACCAAATATATACATACATACATACATATATACATATATATATATTGTGTCTTCTTTTATTGCGCATATTTATTAATTAATCTACTTCAATGCGTTCCTCTTTTGAATATTGTTGAACTAGTTGATCAGCTAGGAACCAAGAAAGAATTTGTGAAGATACCAAAAAAAGGGCAAATCACAAAGCTAGAATTATCATATTTATATATATATTTTTTGTATATATATATATAGCTAAAAGTAGGCATTATTAGACACACATATAAATGTCATGTCACTTTTGGTGGAAATTAAAAGGGAAAATCACAAAGCTTAAATATATTGGTAATTTAGTATTGTCAAATCATCAAATCTTGGTCATCAAAAAGAGGGGTCTCAATGACAAGTTGGTCATGGATTTTGGAATAAAGCTAAGGGCGGAGAGTATTTTTCAGCAATCAGACAAACAAAGAAAGTATTGTCCGATGGGATATGCTCCCTAAGAAGACATATAAATAGCCGTTTCTCTTGGTAGTCCAATCATCAGGTAGCACCCGGACATCGACGGCGGTGACAGCGGCAGCGGTGGCTAGTGCGGAAGGATCACAGGGCAAATGCTCCTCCGGCAGGTGGCCACTAATCGATGGAGCTAGGTGCATTCATCTTTTTAGTGTGCTCTCTGCCAAAGGAGATTTGCCCGGCTATACTTCTGCACTTACAAATTTATTTATTTATTTATTTATTTTTATTTTTATTTTTATTTTTTTTGTTGTTGACGAGCTAGAAGAAATATTTGCGGAACTACTCACGTTCATTTCATGAATTTATTATTTGGTAATGTAATTATTATAATTTATGTAATCATTCTGTTTAGATCAGATATCGCTCAAATAGCTAGGCATTTTCAAGTCTTACTACTCTTATAATGTTAGGTTTAGCTTCCATTAACATTGTCGTTTTGCAGAATGCATGTGTTTCAATATTTTTTGTTCAATAAAAGAAAAAGAAGAAATGTGCGAAATGCAGGAGACATCGAGTGGACAATATTGGATTCGACAGTAGACATGATATACATACATATCACTGTTTATGTGGCAGTAATTGGTATACTCACAAAATTTTATCCATTTATAATTTATTTAATTCAACATTTTTTTCCTTTTTCTTTTTCTTTGTTTTTTTTTTTTCACGCTAGCTTTTGTATTTGTCACTTTTTTTTTGTTTTCTTATCATACTTTTTTTTTTTAATTTTGTCATAGAATATCTTGATACACATACTTGGTACATATACTGATTATAATCGTCATCATTTATTTAAAAAAATTCCACATCATGTTCTTTTTTTTTTTTTTTGTTCATCACATGAAATTTTTATATTAATATAGTTTTAATCAATGAATTTCATGATCTACCATTGCAACAACTTTTATCTTCAATTAGACACTACATACTGTTGTCTCAAAATGATATGTTTCATAGACAAAATTTCTCGTCTCTAATTGTCCTTTTTCTTGAAGTGTACTTTTTTCCCCCAACTTTTTGGCCGTTATCTGCATTATTTAATTGCAGCACTTTCTTTCAGCTACCTGGAAAAGTAATCAAACATTGTGTGGGCAAAATATACTTGCACCAGAATATTCTGTCTCTCTGCCGTCAAATAATATAACAGCGCGGAGCATGTTTGAACTTTGAAATTATAATTTAGTTGTCCTAAAAACCCAACGTAAAATTTTGTCTGATGACCTATGAAACTACATGCTTTCATTCAATTAAATTCTCAATTTTCCGCTTGATTAATGTTGCAATTATGACATATTTTTCTTTAGTTTTCTGATGATATATTATCTATTTCTTTTTTTAAAGGAATAGATTCTTTGTTTTTTTTCCCAAAAAGGAAATATACAATAGTTTAATTCTAATTAACATGGTTGTTTATTATTACTTAAAATATGCTAGTGGATACCAACTTAAATGAAATATGCTATTTTATTAAAATTAAACTGAGGAAACATTTGATATTAGAGTTTGCTAGTACATCCAAATTAGGTTGATATCAAATTTCCAACTAAATAGCATTAATAGAAAGGAAAAATCCCAATATAAAATCAGAACGAGAAAATAGAAATTAAAAAAAAAAACTCAGAAAGAAATGAAATAAAACCCAAAATAGTACTAGCAACCGGAGACCAGTACTCTCAAAGAAATCACCCGTCCGTCGTCATGACAGTAGGGGGGGGGGGGGGGGGGGGGGAGAGACCAATAATTTACTCTTAAAAAAAATTTTTGAGAGGGGGAATATTTGATGTTAGACTACTTTGTTAGTACATCTTAATTAGGTTAACATCCATTAACTAACCAACCCGATATCAAATTCCCAACTAAATAACATTAATAGAAAGAAACAATTATGTGTGTGTGTATATGTATATATAAACAGAATGAGAAAGTAGAAATAAATTAAAACAACTTAAAAGAAGGGAAACAAAGTAAAAAAAAAAGTACTAGCAGTTGGAGACTAGTCTCAAAGATTGCATTTGCAAATCACTCTGTAAATCAATAATTTACATTGGAAAATCACAAGTTGATATATTGGAGGTAAATCACTTACTAATATTGATAAATTATTACTTAAATATTGGTGGCATTTTATATCTTTCAGTACTAGAGGCGACCTTTGTAAAAAGAAGAAAAAAGAGCACTTCTATGTGTTATGAAGGCACTAATTATAACCAAATGTGTCAAATTTTTATAGGTTACAGTTACTTCTTTTCAGCTTCTATAAGAAAAATTTTACTTTGCAAACAAGTTTCAACTTAAGAAGAGAGTAGATTTTGAGTTGGAACAGAGTTAAGTTAATTACATAGCATTTTCTAAGAAAAAATTGTTTAGAGTTCGTATTATTTATTTGTTTAGGTTTTTCCTAAATACATTAACAAAAATTTAGTAAGAAAAAAGAAAATGAAAAAAAGGTGACAATGGTAATTTCTTCAAGCAAAGCCGCTACTTCTTATGTTAAGAATGCACCAGTGACAGCCTTCAAATAGTGTGGGTCTTCATCTGTGCGTACCGTACGTACCTGCATGAGGTAGACAAACTCATTTCCAAACATCCCAATACAAACAATCCAAACAACGAATCTTAAATCAGCATCCTTTAGGTAGACTGATAGGAAGTTTGTCTCTCTCATTAAATATTTGAGTTCGAGTCACTTCCATCAGATTGGTTGGGGTATATAAACAATCTAATTTGTGAGGAATTCATATATCACACGAGATGACATCCACTCCGGAGTTACTTGAGTATGCCAACATCTACCCTTACAACTCTCTTGCAAAACCACAGATTCTACAAGCTAACAAATTCATTGGCAGACAATCATAATGCAATTAGAAAACTTAGTGACCAAGCCATTGTTGATTCAGGTATCAATTTGGAGGATTGTCTGATTGATCTTTCCAATCTAATATCAACCAGAAGTTCTGCAGTAGACGAACGACTAAGCAATTTTGGTCGGAATACAGATTCTTTTGAAGACCAAAGCCTTGAAGTGGAAAATGCATTATAGTCAATAACCACATAATTATTGCAGAAACAACGGTAGAGCTATCCTTCTTGTTCAGTGGAGTGCATACTAAGAATAAGTCATGTATATGATAACTTCATTTTCAATATGAACAAAAAATTTTTACTCGATATAAATGACTAATGACCTTATAGGTAAAACAATGAAGTTTTAGTGTGAGTGTACAGGGGATAATTAATTTGAGTGTCGGTAAAATGGAAAAATTACAAAATATTTTTGGTCTAAATTTTAAGATTAAAAAAATCTTATAATTAAGTGGTTGCAAACTTATATATACTAACGATAATTTCACACATAGTTTTACTATAAAATATAAAATTTGAACCTCTTTATCTTTAAATTCAAAAATAAAATAAAATTATGCAATTGAAAATATTTGATCATATAAATATAGTTGATCCCTAAAGAAAAGTATTTTTTTATATATATAAATGGTGAGAGAGAGAACAACTAGCATATGAAAAAAATTGACATTTGAATGGGATATAATAAAATATAGAGAATATAAACACGTCTCAAACATAGAACAAAAGACCACCTAAAAAGAAGAAAAAAAAATCTAGAGATATTCGACCAACGAAGAATTTAGAATCAAGTAGAAATAAGGGGCATGGAACAAGCACGCCACATTACAACTAGAATCACTTTCAATCCAAATGTTCTTCTATTTGAACTCCCAAACCCTCTCAATTGACAAAATGAATTAATCCATAATATTTTTCCACCTCAAAAACAAAAGAATTATCCAAAGGAACAACACAACATCAAAATCTCAACAATTTCTGAATATACTACCACAACCAATACGACCTAGGAACCTTAAGCAAAATCATCTGTATTAACTTTAATCCACCTAGGAGGAGGAGGAAACCAATTAACTGGAGCAGCCGAAAACTTGTGCAAAATCAATAAATCACTCTGGTGATTAAACAAATATACTACCGATATTGTGTTAAATTAGCTTATTTAACTTCCTCCCAAACAAACATATATATATATATTTTATTGGATTGTTTAACTTTCTCCCAATTAATAAACGATTTGCAAAAAAAAAAAAAAAATGTTTTCTTAAATGGAAGTATGTCATTATGGTCGTCTCCAAGTAAATATATATCATGACTTATTCGCATGATTTCACCATACGCAATATAAAAAGAAAAGGATTTATTTTCTTTGAATGAACTTGTAAACTACAACTTTAATTTAATATAGTCGTGTTTTTCAGTATTTATGTGTGTAGTCGTAATTGTAACAAGCAAAAAAACACATGAGAACAAAACTTCATTTGTTAATTAAAAAAAAAATCTTACGAAGTCATCTCCAAATTACATTCGTCTATGAAAACAGTTCTATATGATGGGCAAAGGAAAGGACGGAAATATTTTAAAACAAAGCGTTGAGTTTCTGCAAACACTTAAATCAAACACGACTTAGATCAACTTTATATTTATGCCCTTCAAAAAAAATAATTAAAAAAAACTAAATAATAGCGAACAATATAAAAGATATTGATAAACAGAAACATGCTTTCGGATCTTCAATTATGGAGCACAAAAAGCATAATCTGTCATTTCCTATATTAATTTCTCTTTATAACTTTTTCTTTTTCTCATATTTTTGTTGTGTGTGTGTGAGTGTGTGTGTATATATATAAAAATTTTCATATATTGGGTGCATTAATATTCTTAGTTTGTGTGGTGAAATCAGAAATTGAAATATGTAAAAGACACGTTGAACCAGCTGGGTTATTATTTGTATATTAAAATATGAGAGGCATGCTGCAATAATGACTATACTTTGTACATATAGTGTTGACTTAAAGCCAATGGTACTCCATAGAATAATGATATTGTTCCATCAGGATATCCACAGTAGGTTTTTTTTTTTTTTTTTTTTTTTGGGTGAAGGCAAATATCCGCAGGAGTGATCAGAAAATGTGATTCATTTAAACTTTATCAGGTGGCAAATTCTAATGCATTATGAGGGTGGACGTATTGGAACCAAGCCTTTAAAAAAAAAAAAGGGACAAGACTATTTATTATTACAATTTATTTTAAATATTTCTAAAACTTGTTATTTACATTAATTATTTAGGTAAAAATATTATTTATTTCCTTCTCCTCTGTTCAGCCATGCTGCCAATTGCCAAACATACCAATATATACACATCTTTGTCTTTTTGAATATGTAAAACTTTGAATTGAAATAATACATTAAATTAAAACCTGATTATCTCAAGAAGAAAGAATTTAAAGAGTTGAAGATGGTTCACAATTGATATACTACTTAATTAGTTAATGGTCTTGTTTAACATAGTTTTTGTTCTTATTTAGTACTGAAAGGAAAAAAATAATAATAATAAAATTGCAGTTTTTACATGTTTGGAATCATACTTAAAAAAAAAAAAAAACCACGTAATTGGATCAAAATGATTTTTTAAAAGTATCATAACAAACCAATAAAAATGTCATAATGAAGTTTATAATGTCTTGCTAAAATTTTGATACAAGTTTCAAAATCTATTTTTTGTTAAACAAGATTATTTGAGTTTTGGCATTTATACTAAAAGCTCTTCCTAAACTCTTCTAACAAATCATTAAAACTTTTCAGAAGTAGTTTTAATTTGGATCAACAAAGCTAAAAACCACTCTCAAAAAGCCCTGTCAGATAAGTCCTAGCTACTTTTAACACATTATCGATTGTGCTTGTTTCTTACTTAAATTAACATGACTATTGCCTTTTGTACTACACGATTTGCACATTGTGTGTACTGAAAAATTGAATAGATATAGGTGCAACTTACAATATTCCTGTGAAACACCTTTAGTTCTGGTGTTGCCATTATGGTCCCCCATATACACACACACACACATATATATATATATATATATCCTTTATTTGACATCTTTTTTGGCCTACCGTTCTTTTCTTGTGGAAAAAGAAACCTATAAATAAAGCTTTACTAATAATTAGGCGATAATTACAAATATAAGATATATTCAGAGAAAATTCATTTACAGAAAAAATCATAATTTCTTATTTAGAGCATGTAATTCCTTCTAATAGTGTTATCCCATTTCAATTCATAATATATGTATATATATGTAGCCACATTGTTTTATAAAGTAAAAGGGATGAATGTATGCTAGAATTCTAAGAACATTCATGCATGTACTCAACCAATTTCCTGATTGATTTTTTTTTCACAGCTAATTGTAGCAAATGGAATAGAACATACTAAAAAACAAAATTGTATTTTTTATATTGTAGCATATTAAGCCATTATCTCATTGTGAAGTGAAAAAGAGCCCCACAAATAAAAACCTTTTCTTTCAGCCTTTCCTTTGTAATACCTTTGGAACGTACAAAAGCAAACCTAGATGTTACATTGAATGATGTTAATCGAATAATGAGACCACACATGCATAAATTATGTTCGATTAAGAAATGGCATTTTTTTTTTTAATGACCACATAGCATATAAGTTGTGAATGGAAACAAATGAACTTCTCTCTCTCTATACATATATACACACACACACATATATATAAATATATATTGAAACACATGAAATAAATAATTAGTAAGTACCAAAAGTAGGATTATATGTGTTAGAAAAAACGCGTTCTAAATAAGTAAGATGTCCAAAATCAGCATTTGTGCTCAAGTATACCACAATGAGTTGGCGGCGAAATAATTCATTTAGGATAACTTGATAAGGGAATAAAGTTGGTACTGCTTTAACATCTCTTGTCTTTTTGAGTATACTTGGTCTCTTTGGAGAGCATATAAATACACACACACACACACATAAATTTATATGTCTGTGAGTGTGTCTGTGATATTTAGTTTCTCTCCAATAAGTATATATAAATCTCCTTCTTCTGATTGAGTTAATTATCCTCGTGCCATATGGCTACAAAAAAGTGCCTACTCTTAATCATTGCAAGTGAATTGCGGGGCAGTTTCCTTTGTCAAGCTGTATTCATATATTATGCAAGAGGCTGATCGTGTGTGTGTGTGTGTGTGTGTGTGTGTGTGTGTGTGTGTGTTCCAATGAAGAAGTAGTACTGTTTGCCAAAGGAGATCTGCCCAGTAATTCTACTGCAATTTCTACATGTCTGTTTATAATACTGGTCATATATATATATATATATATGATCATGAAATGAAAGAGTTGCACTCTGCTTCCTACAACTTCTTCACCGATGTAGTTCAAGCTTTTATTCGGTCATACGGTACATGTGTGTGTGTGTGTGTGTGTGTTTTAGTATACAAGCGTATGTTACTTGTCTACTTCTGACTTTTTCTTTCCTTTTTTTGGTTGTTTGTCTAGTTCTGACTTGAAGTTTACAATTGCATTCTTTGATATGCTTAATGTTTTTTTTTTTCCTTAAATGCCTATGAAATTAATTTTAACATGAATTGACTATGGAATAAATAAGGACAATTTTTTTTTCCGAGTAATATTAGTAGTTGAGTAAAACTTCCTAGTCATATTCTGATGATCATCTACTTATATACAATTGTATGTGTGTATTCTACTACAAAACATATATTAAGTTTACCATTGCCTTCTTTGATATATGTAATGTTTTTTCACTTCTGACTTGAAGGTTTTTTTTTTTTTCCCCCTTTATTTTTTTGGAGGAATATACAAGTAGTTGACTAAAAACTTCCTTTACTTGAAGTCATATTTCTGTTGATCGATTAGTCAGAATCAATACAGGTTCTCACATTATCTCAAGTGGTTTGTGCTCATGAAGCTCTAGTACGTACCAAGCAGAGTTATATCCTCGTGATTATTACTTCCAATCGCGGAGAGGCTAATTAGAAGATTTGCTTAATTATCGAAGAGGTGCTAAAATCGATACAAGGAATCAGTTGCTTTCAAGTGAACACTATATCAGTTTCTTTTAATGAAACGTTCATTTGTGCTTCTTCTTCTCTACGAGACGAGATGCTGCTGGCAAGAAAACCTAGCTATATATTGCTTGACTACTTATATAGCATGACTGCAGAGATATATATCTTTACAGTTATATATAAATCTGTGTCACTCTTTGGATTTTTTTTAAATCTGTTGTTTTCTTTAAATTCTTCGGTTAGTTCAGTAGTTCAGCTCATTCCTTGGATTTGTTAACAGAAAAGTATACATTGTTTTATCATTAAATACTTGTTACATTTTTATGATATCTTCGTTGTTTATTATATACAAGTTACCATATCAACGTACCTTATTGACCAAATATAAACAACATTGGCAAACTGTGGTTACATATTTTATATATATATATACTAGTTGTTCACAGAATTTGAACCTGAGATCTCCCTCTTTAATCCACCCATCCTTACTTGAAATTGGACGTGATATATATATATATATATATATATATATATTGGAAGCTCCTACGAACTTTTATAGAGGCTAAATAGCTGAAACTAGTCCAATTGCAAAGCTAATTAAAGACGAGTTAGTGAGAAAGAGGATACATATTTTATGTCGCTGATATGACTTTAGATAGTTTTAGTTTCAGCTGTTATGTACGTAACTTCTGTATAAGGTTCCCAAAAAAAAAAAATAATAAAAGTGTTGGTTTTATTTTTATTCTTAATTTGAAAATCGAAACTAATTTAGAAGGGCAAAGCACATAGCCAAAGCTAGTCCAACCAGATAATATTGTTCCTCCTCTGCTTTGTCTTGTTCTTGTCTCCTCGATCCGAAAAATAATAGTAGTCAAATACTTTTAATTTATTATCTTTTAGTTTCTGGAAGTTTGGAAAAGACAGATTTTTAGTTTGGATTGGTTCACCTACATCCGCGATTAATTTTCTTAATTTAAAAGAAAATCAACCTTATCTCCTAATACGGAATATACATACTTTTTACTGTGGTTCAAGTCCAATGCATGGCAACCTTAATGAAACACAGATGTAAATATGCCAAAAGAATATATATAAATATATAAACACGAATTCTGTCATGCCCGACGGTTGGATTGAAATGACATTTCTAACATCTTATTTCACATGGTGAATTTATTCAATAATTTGCATGTAATTTTTTTTATTAAAAATCTTGTAACAAGAAATTTAAAACTATTAAACTATCAAGGTAAAAATGTAAATATATTAGAAACTACTTATTAAAATATCAAGAAAATTTATAACTATCTATATATATTTGCGTCGCACAGAAGAACTCTCCTTTGTATGTCTAGATATTTTATATATATATATATATATATATATATATATAGTGCGGAGAGCTCTCGTGTATATGTATTGGTACGGCGAAGAGAACCTATACGAGTGCTGCCTCGAGTTTCTGCACGCAGAAAATCAACATTTTGGGCCCATTAATAGCTGGCTAACATTGACAACCAATCAAAACTTTACACGTTGAGTAGAAGATAAACATATAGAGAAATATATGAAGAACATGCCATTGGATCTTCCTTTTCCGGAAGCATCCATATTGAACATTTGTGAAAAGCACCTTTACTGAGGCTAAGTCAACTTCAATTTGATGCTCTCTTTTTGAAGGCTACATTTTATATGACCTTCCGAGCTAAGGTAGGGACGTTTAGAACCATCATAATTTAGCTCCTCAATCAAAATGAATGCAAGCCTTCATGGTGATCTAGTAATAAAAGATTATTATAGTACGTAAGTCTTGTAATCAAAAGTTTAACCGTTGAATAGTTTTTTTTAAAAGGTCTTAAATATAAAGGGTTTGTCTTTACCAATCTAATACTCAGTTTAGAGTGCATGTAATAACGTCTTCATATACATTCGGTGGGATTGTGGTGACTCACTAGTTTTCAAGAGATAGAGTCTGATAATAGGATCTTATCGAATAAACTTATCCGTGTCTAGGGAATCTCTCATATTACACTTCGAAAATATATGCTAGCACCTTTCGTTTGCCGATTTTTTTTATTATATTTAAAATTTTAAAAAAAAAAGCTGTATTCTAATTGTTCTTTGGCTGATCCAACTTAATTAAGCGTAACGATGCCTTTACCCTTTTCCTCTTTTGTAAGATGCAATCGTTAAATCTTCGTTCGGATTTTGTTCCTAAAGAGACCTAGCTACCATCCATATAAAATTTAGGTACCCACAGTGGTGATAAATGCAGTAAAATAAACAACACGTGTCAGAAACCTAAGAAATCTTTCTGAATTATTTAGTTTCATACAGTATAATCAAATTAATCAAGTGCCACCAAAATTCTTTGAAGTGGGAAATTTAATTTTTAAAAGAAAATTGTTATCGACCACCAATTTCTCTAGAGGTATATATTCTACATGTGGTGATCTTTCATCCAATATTACGCGTTTCGCTTTATGGACCCAGAATCCTTGAACTTGAACTTATCGTATAGTTGTAGTTTGTCCTCTAAAAATTAATTTTGATAATTTGGACCATGAATTTAAATATGTATTTAATATTGATTTTTTGATGGAAATTTACTAATAAATTGCACTTCATGAATCATTAATTAATGATATGAATATTCGTTTTAACTATTTTGACCAAGATTTATTAAGTTTAGGATCTTTAATTAAATTTAATAAAAATAAAAAATTCTGAACTTTAAGTATAACTTTGAATTAATATTAATTTAAAAAGACCTTTATGATATTAATTAATGACCCATCATATGTAAATCATATGTCATTTTTTGTTTTAAAAAAAATATTCATACCGTTACGAATTTAAGGTATTTTGCCTATGCATATTTAAATTTTAAGATTTTAAATTTAAGAGTAAATTGTTAAAATTAAAAATTCAAGTGATAAGTTATAACTGTATGATAAATAAGGAACATCAATGCCTACGCTTTATACAATGTCCTGACATACAAAAATATGGCAGTAGTGATTTTGTTATGAAGTTGTGGAAAGCTTCAAAAGCAAGTAGTAAAGGCATTGTTCTATAGAATATGCTTAATATTAATGTTTTGGAATGGTATAAATATTTGATCTCCATGCCCATGGTTAGGTGACTCGTACGTGACTTGCTACTAATTCGCAGTACGTTGCAGGTGCATTGCAGGGCAAAATCTCCATTGGCAGGGCAGAGCCCGTTGGAAGCTGTGGTACCACTAAATTGGCACCACATGACTTTCATATTAGTTCACCCCCTGCCAAAGGAGATTTGCCCAGTAATTTTCCTGCAGTTTTTTTTTTTTTTTTTTTTTAAGTATATTTACTAGTTTTATTTCAGAAGAGAAATTCATTTCATTCTTATTTCCATTTATCCAGTTAATCCGTTCTCTAATATCAGTAACATGCATTTAGTGTTGTCTCTTTGAGAAATTTATTTGAAGTAATTGCATTGTGATGCAGAGGCATATATCACTTGAACACAAGGCTGGGCATATGTAGTCTATACCTCAAAGAAGGTTTGAGGCCGTCTCTAAGGTTCCTTGAAGTAAGGTCTAACCGGCGAAGAGAGTGGTCCTAGGTTTAATATATATTAATATGATTGGATTATAACTCTTCTAACAGTGACGACTTTTAAGGAGGATGGGATATATTTGTTCGGTTAAATTGTGAATTTATCTTACATTGTTAAGTTACTGAATTGGTATGAGACTATTATAAGATTGTTAAGTGAATTGAGCAACATCTCTCCTTTAACTAGATTTCAGGTATGAGTTATGCACGAACTCATTTAACATGTACCGTGTCATCCACATCAACGCATTAAAAATTAACATGTAGCTAGTAAATTGTATAACTTATTGTGACATAATTAATTTATGAACAAAACTTACAACTAAGATTTATACATTGCCATGCCACTACGATGTGACCATGCCTACCGCAATTCAATTGCAGAGATTGTCTTTAGCTCATGTATCAAGCACGAAAGACCAAGCACATATTTTTAGCCAAATTAATATAAATAAATTAAAAAAAAAAAAAAAAGCAAAGCATGAGTACACACTCTTGCACATTAAGCATGTTCTGTGTGTGTATATATATATATATATCATTTTCTTTTCTTTTTTCTTTTTTTCTCTCAAGATTTCTTTTGTTCTTTCTTTTCTTTTTTCTTTTTGGTGTTATAGTTGGAAATATATTTTTTTGTTTAAAGTTGCTTATGATTAATTTGTTACATTAATGATTAAGATGTATGTTAGTAGTGATTTAAAATTCTCCCTTTTTTTTGTTGTTGTGTTGTCTAGTGTTCAAAATCTTTATATTTAATAATTTGTTTTCTTGTATATCATTTATAATCTATTCTATGTTCTTTTAAATTTTCTTATTGACATTTGAATAATCTGTAAAATAAAACATAAAAATCACAAAGCTGCACTTTATATATATATATATATATATATATATGTATGTGTGTATGTGTGTGTGTCATTTCAGTTCTTAATTGCAAATTGTGCTCTTGTTATTGATATATTCAATTGCATGAAAGCTACACTTCAACGTACAATTTCTTGCAAATGTATGCATGAATTAATGTATGACATAAAGCATAGACATATGTTTAGCCCTCTTGCAAATGATTTGATTCTTCATGGCTTTTAAAGGATTCTGCAAGAACTACAGACTTTATATTCTGCTTTTTGTAAATATCAAGAATAATTGATAGTTTAGAACACTATAAATAAATATATATATATATATATATGTTAGATGCTAAATATGTGAAAGAAATTCGTTGTATTATAATATATAAAAATGTAAAACATCATGCTATGAGTTGTTTATATATATAGAACTTCCAATCGTAGGAAAATTTAATATATCCTTTTATATATTCTTTTGATCTTGTTCCCATCAGTACTGAAATCAAAGTACCGATAAGGTGATGTTTAATGCTGCAATATATAGCAGCACACTACAAGAAAAAGTATTTTTAGATGTATGAACGTCTAACATAGGGAATAAAGGACTAGGGGGTTAAGCCCCCCCTCAACATTTCGTTTTTAAATAAGTAGTCTATAATTTTAATAAAATGTTATAGTAGCCTTCCTTAAAAATAAAAACTTGATCATAATAGTCAGAATTACCCATTATATAGTTCTTAGCCACCCTAATAAAAATTCTACATTCGTCACTGTTTAGATACAACGCTTGCAGTGCAAAAATGTCTCTAAAAGCCTGCTTTAGAGACCAAATAAGAGTTGTCTCTTTTGAGTTTTTTTTTTTTTTTTTTTTTTAGGATATTTGTGATTTCCATATATTTTATTTCTTGGACAATACGGATGAGAAATCCAAAAATGTGTACCTTCAAGTTCATAATATAGTGATAGTTTGATGACTCTGATTGGTTATTATAGCTTAAAATAGCTAGCTAGCATATCGGTTTTTCATCATAAACATCTTTTTATATATATATATAATTATCATAAACATCATGTTCTCAAATTAATAATACCTCTATTCTCATTTGCAAGCACTAATTCATAAACAATATTAGCTTAAAATGGAAAGCCAGGAAGAAAATGGTAGTATACATATGAACTTCCTCAGCTCCACCAATATGAAATGCAGCATTATCTAAAATGACTGGAAAATAAGACACTACAATGTCAAGAAGCTGAAACTATGAAGCTTCCTTTAATTCTTGTCCTTTTTCTCATGCATATGCATAGATCTCTTATATCTTTGACATCTTGTAGGCCTCGTGACATAATGATTGATCCCAGGGATTAATATATAGCTGTACATTATGTACTTTACTCTCTTCAACTATATTTCTCGATTTTTGTGTGTCATCCTTGCGTAGGAGTCATGCTAATCTTTTTTGTAGCGTTCTAATTTTAGTAGATATTGCATAAAGGACCACCTGTACACTTGCCCCACACACGTAGTTTAGAATTTAAAAAAAGAAAATGAAAAATAAAAAGGGGAAAGAAACGTACGTCAAGCCAAAGCATCAATAAGAGTAAAGTACTAATTAACACAAATTGAATAGCTAAAACTATTGGAAAAAATAGAGAGAGTAAAAAATAATCTATTTAAATATAAAGTCAAAGTATACCAAAAATGTTGGATTTAGGCATGTAGTTAGTGATGGTAGTGGAGTTGAATGGCAGGGCAATTCTCCTTTGGCAGAAGGTACGTACGTAGCAATTAATGTAGCATTAATTAATGTTACACGTTCTGCCAAAGGAGTATTGCACTGTTATTCTTCTCCACCTTGAAACTCCCCCTTCTTGCTGCTGATCAATGATCATCTTCATTCATCCAAGTAGGGTTTTTTTTTTTTTTTTTTTTTTTTGCCCCTCTTTTTTGTGTTGCAGGAGTTCAGTAGCCTTGCAAGTTCATTTTATACGACGGAATTCGCACAATTCATATGGATATTCCAAGGATGAGAAATAGCATATGCCATGGATCATTCCTATATCCGTCTTCTTCATCACTTCTGTTATATTGTTATCATGGATTGGTCCCCCTTTCCCTAATTCTCCTCCATCCCCCCCCCCCCCCCCCCCCTTCTTTTTTCCTTTAGTCCTTACACCTTTTTTTTTTTTTTTTTTTCTTTAGAGTTAAAAATGTCTCTTTTCCCATGTCCGCGATATTTCTAGATGTGTGTATAGTTTGTCCTGTACTTTTTTTTTTTTTTCTCTGTAAGCAAAGTATCATTAAAATGCTTTTCTTCAGAATTTTTTTTCCTCGTCCAAATAATACGGGGCTGCTAATTAATTGATGTCATGATACACAACGAAAAGCAGTATATGCATGATGATCATTATATCAAGACGCATATACACATACATATTACATATGTATACACACACAAATACAAGAATGTATCTGCCATCTAATATTGTTTTTTATTGTTGCTAGTGAATGTGATTATAACTCCAAAGATGAAATATGTTCCGTACAAAGCAGTACGGTTTTGGATTATATGTCATGAGCTTCCGCTCTTTGCGTTCTTTAGCTAGCTCTAATTAATAATGTCTTCTTCAGGTTGTCTTTTTCATTAGTCTTCATGGCCACGGCCACACCACCTGTATTTTGATTACGATGAGACTCGTCAAATGGATGACATCTATATATATATATATATATATATATATATATATATAAGCCTGTTGGTATTATCCGTGTGTGTGAGGTGTCAGGTCAACTTTTGTTCAAAGGACGGACAACATGCATTAACATGGACCACTTGGTTTCATGAGATCAATATTATTACAAGGATATTCTATTTTCTGAGAGACACACAAATGAAAGAATTTTAATTTTTTGGATTAATGAACTACGTACCATATATAAAATAGTCTCAGCAAAATTAGAGATTATGTATGTAACGAGAAGAAGCTTGCAAGAAAAAATCTCATACCGCTCAATCCATATATGTTTTTTTTTTTCCACTCTAACATCTCTCTGATAATCAACTCAAATAACATCGTGTCCTTATTTATATAAAAAAAAATTTGGACAACCGAAATTATAAATATGAATTCTCCAAACTATCCTTAATAAAATTTAGGTTGGCTTCTTGCCCCTCCCTCTAATCCCCCGAGATGACCTTATCACAGAGATTGATCAACGTCAACCCTGTTTATGCTATAGGGAAACGATTTGACTCGAAATTTTTAAATATAAATGTCAGTTTAAGTCTCAACTATATTCATTTAATGAGCTTAATTCGAAAACAATGCCATAGTTTTTTTTTTTTTTTTTTTTTTGCTTTATCAAATGATACAACTGAATTTTTTTTTCTGTTTAAACGGTGATCGGTTTTTCATCATCGATGATTAAAAATAGGAGGTATATGCATCGTAAGTTTTTGGGATTTATTACAGTGCTACAACAAAATTCAACATGATGTCTAGTATAAATAAATTGCCAAATATTACCGGAAAGCAAATTACTGAAAGCTTATTGGCAATTTCCAATACTTATATGATATGTACAATGCATTTGTTGCATCTTGTGGAGACTAACTACGACGGTGGAAGGGAAAGAATTTAGATAGGAACTCTCATATCCGAAATCTGAATCATTATTATGATGATCATCAGAGGAGAAAGAACATCTCGTAAACCCCTGTAATTTTTGAACCGCATAATATTTGTGATAGTGGTTTCTAGATGAATGAGCTTTGGCCTTTTAATTTAAAACTTCGTTTTGCATATGCCAATCTTTCCTGATCACCGTTCTTTCATGACAACCGAAAGAGAACATAATGAAGAAAGATCAAAAGAGAAGGCTCTCGGATATGCTGAAGAGTCCATAGCATATGCCGAATAAATTCTGTCAAATGATTTTTACCTTTCTTAATTTGGTCAATATTGTATATATGTGGTCCAAAATTTCTCACCTCAGCAAGATTCTTTCATCTTTTCATTTTGAGGGTGTGCCTTGACTGATAATAATTTTTACATAATCTATACATGTAATTACGCGTTTTCCAATTATTTTATAATTAATTATATGCATTCTGATACTTGTTATCCTCTCTAACAGTTTATTTAGAAGCGATATAAGTATCATGCTAGCTATTAAAAGCTTTAAAACGTCTTTGAGTATTAAAGGATCATAAGTCACAAATACACAAATATTTAGAAAATTTTCCTTTTTTAACTAACTACTTAAAGATAATAGCTAGCTTCATAAACTTGTAATATACGTGCAAATAGTCTACAAAGATAGAAACATGTGCATTAATTTTCGTCAAACATATAATGTGATGCCAGATTTCCGCATAGAAAAGAGAACATTCCACTGATTCTTCCTTCATTGCAAACTTATTTGTGCTTCCTCTCTCGCTATGGATGATACTTTCCTTCAAGTGGATTACAAAAAAGACCTAATTGAAACACATAGGAATAAGCGCCCTATGATCCAAAGTATTTTAAACTCAAGCCTCCCATTTTCCCGTCCATTTGAGAATCTAATATTGAAAATTAGAGATAGAACAGTATAATTAGGACATGAACCATTTTAATTTCCATCAAGTTCAATAAAGTTATCCAGTTCACCACAAGGCTATGATTATCGTAAGGAATGCCAGTTTATAGACTAATGTTGGAATTTGAACTCTGATAATAAGAGTAGAAAAGACATAAAAAAAAGGCATTCATGACCGCTATAGCATCATCATTAGTATCATATCATGGTTGTTAATACAGATATGAGTAATCCCAAAGCCTAGCTCTTAAGTACTGTTCCACTAATGTATGAAATCAGGAGATTGTTAATTATGCCGACAAATCTGAAAACATACAAATTTGTTGAAAATTATATATATATATATATATATATATAGAGAGAGAGAGAGAGAAGAGGGGGAAAAAAAAAAAAGAAAAAGAAGAAGAAGAGGTCCCCAAGTTGAATGGCTAGGCCTAGGAGGAGATGAAAGTTGGAACGTAATTGACAAAGGTCTCTCCTTCCGTCCCTAACATAAAAAGCATATGTGCGAGAATATCCAGTTTGGTGGGAAAGAAAAGACTTTTCTCATCACCTATAAATATATAACTTCAATTTGAACAGTTTATCAGTAACAAACATTCGAATTTTCGAGTACGTACGCATGAATTGCTGGGTAAGGTCTCCTTTGGCAGGTGGCAAACTCATTGTTAATGCACGTTTTTACTCATTGGAACAAGCGCAGCTAGTAAAATGAGAATGATTTTGTTAGAAACTCTCACGTTTTTAGTGGTTTCGTTCTTTTTTAACCACACACGTCACTTTTTTCACCAGTTAATTATTATTAGCAGAAGAGTTTAGCCCACTGCCAAAGGAGATTTGCCCCGCGATTCATATTGTGCGATCATATAATCGACGTATCATCATGCATGCAAATGGAGGTAATTTTTGTTTTACTCTCGTTTTATATGGTTCTACCTTATTTTATGGCATATAACATATAGAAGCCCAATATATTTAGTAATCATGTTGTAAATTACAACTTTTTTTTTTGGTCGAGGAAAAAGAAGTCCGGTGGTATTCTCACATCGCTTTTTTATTATCTGTTTATATAAGAATTTAGTAAAATCACAAATAAAATAATACTAAAAGCATATCCATGTTCTCCCATCTAACTCAATTCAAAGTTACAACCAATCCACCACAAGCTCATAGTTTTCCAAGATAGAATTCACTTTTAAATTTGAACTGCAAAATCGGACTTTAAACTTTGATACTGAGATTGTGGGAGTAAGAGACCTAAGAAGACATCAACAATTGCTATGTCATCATCACCGGTGGTGTAACCTTTTTTTTTCCCTTGCTGAAACACCGTGGTGTAACTTACAAGTTATATATAGTTTTAGTGCATATTTTTGTAGTATTGTTCCGTGAATGCATGCGGATAATTTACACGAAAATTGAATTGAGAGGATCTCTATTAAGAAAGAATGTCATCCTAATAAGTTAGAAATGAAGGAAATTTATTTATAATCCCCAATGCGGAAATGATAATTATGATCATCCGAATTTATCCATTAAATATATAAATATATATATATATATATATATATATATATATATAACTGGCCGCGAATGGCTAGCTTATTATAAAACTGATTGATTGGCACTTGATTTCGTGAGATGGACATCCTAGTCCTTTGACTTGAGTGAGATTTGGAAGTTGGTACATATTTATGGTCGACTATATTTGGAGTACTCATATATATGATTGTTATTTGAAGTTTTGTATTTTTTTTTTTTTTTTATGGGACGATTTTGTTTTTCAATGTACTGATTTATTAGCAAATCATGAAACAAAACAAGTAATTATCTGTAAAGAATTCCGCCATGTTCATTTGAACTAGGTCTTCGAGTAAAATGCACTTCTTCTTCTTTCTTCTTTTTTTTTTTTTTTAATATCAGATGACAGTTTTCAGATATTTATTTTGAAAAAATGATCAAAAAATGGGCGGTAAGCATTAAAATAATTAATGAACTGGTCAATTAGACAGGTCATGATAGTCAAAAAGTAATTGACAAGTAAATCATTGATTGATATATTGAATAAACACAGTGATATATCATTAATTAATTGATCACAAATTCATTTCAATACATTTTCAAGAAAATGACCTCTTTATTAATTTAACAAAGTTAGTTTTTTTTTTTTTTTTCTTTTTCTTTTGGAGGGAGAAGATGCTTCTTATTCCATACTTAAAACTATTTGATTTAAAAGTAGCTCAAAAATTTAGGCAAAGCATCATACCAAACATAAGAAATAGAATTAAACAAAGCATAACTAGTTAAAAAGTAGACTACAAAGTTTCCTCAACAAGGAACGCAGCAAATACTTCATCACGTTCTTCAGAACCAAAAGCATCGCGAATGTCATTGAGAACATTTGCTTCCAAAGATGGAAGCTGAGACAGAGACTTAATTCACTGCATTAATAGCATCCGTTTAAACGGTCCAATTTGAGAAACCTCTCCCTTAGCAAACCAGGACCATTCTCGAGCTGCCGTGCCTTCTGCAAGATGGGGAGAGAGACGCCCAAAAATGCGTCTTGCTGCACCTCCTAAAACCGCACCGTCATGCCAATGCCGATGAACGTACTCTCTGGCTGTGTGAACAGACGCATCAACATTTTTCTTTATCAGTTATGGACGAGAGCCTTCCACTTCGTAGCCAGCTACCGCCTTTTGGATCCAGGAAATACGGAACATGTATTTAACAAACAAAAAAAAAAAAATTAAAAGAGCATTTCTCCTCATGTCGCTGTCATTAATTAATTAATCAAAATAAAACTTCCTCATCTCATTACGTTTTAAAAAGTTCTTACTTGACTTGGTAAAATATATATATATATATATATATATATATATACGCGCAAATTTTAACGAATATGTTTTCTTAATGTAGTGCAAAGAAAATTATGAAATCGATCGAGCCCATCAACTTTTTTCTTCCTCTTTTCTTCTCTTTTTTTTTTAATTTTTAATATTTTCTCTCTATGTTCCTTTTTACCTAATACTACTACCTGGGAACCACTCACGTTATATTGGTAATACAGAAACCCAAAATTTATTTCCAAAAAAAAAAAAAAAAAAAACCATGAACATGCATATGTGAAAGCTAAAAACAATTTGTCTCAATTGAACACTTTGATATTGTTAGCTAATCTCTCAATCACAGGATATATCTGTACTTACCAGTTTAAAAAAAAAAACTGTTTTTAGTATTAACAATATCAATTACATTGATATTAATGGTTGGAGGGGAATGGCAGGGCAATTCTCCTTTGGCAAAGCAGATCAAGTAGCCTTTGAAGGGGCGTATGTTCTTCCCTGCCAAAAGGAAACTGCACTGTGATTCCACAACCACGAGAATCGCCTCCGGTTTGCTGACTTGATCCCCACCCCTTTCTTCAGACCTTGCAACAGTACTTGCCCCTTTTGATCACACAACTGATTCGCTCCTAAATTTGGATATGCCATTAATGGCAAAGAGAATAGCAGCATATGCCAAGAACAATTCCTGCTGATAAAGCTTTTCATGCCCTTCCTGGTCCCCCAATTCCCTCACCTAATAGAATGCTAACACCGCCGCGGCGGCCCCCCCCCCGCCCCCCCCCCCCCCCCAAACAAAGAAAACACTGATTGTCAAAGTTAATTAAAATATTTATGTCAAAAGTTACGTTTGCCAAACCAAAATTAATGCTAATTAATCCAATACATTAAGGGTAAAAGAAATTATCATGAACCTACAATGTCTACATTATTTATAATGACTCATGCTTCTCTTTGTTATGATATTGTCTATTTTAGATCTCATGCCCGAACGATTTTGCTCATAGACTTTACTCCAAAAGGTCTCGTATTATTAAGAGGCAGTCTCTAATTTATTAGGAAGAAGAACACAATGACATCTTCATGACACCAATTGAACATTCATGCCACTGTTCAGTGACAGATCACTTTGTGAGCAATGGTGTCTATCAATGAAATTGTCTTATTTATTTATGAATCATCACATATATCATCCCAAATTATGTGAGACTACACAGCTTATTATTTTTCTTACAAGGACTGATGACTATCAAATTATATACCACAAAAATAAAATTAAACTATTTTTTCATTGCTAAATATTAATTAATTTGATTAATTTCTTCGAAAAGGACTAAGTTGACCTTTATTGGAATAGTTTCAGAAGATGATATGTCGTTATATGGGATCTCATTAAGATTAATTAAAATGTGTTGAATAGCAGTGTGTGTGGTGTGTGTGTGTGGTGTGTGTGGATATGCAGTAATGTTATGGGTTGACTTATTAAATGAAGCCACTTTAAACTAATATTCTTCTTGTTTATATATGGGATCACTTTGCATCGCTTTCGTTAGAATAATTCTTCATTAATGGTTATAGAAATACACCACTAGTACAAAACAAGGATTTAACCATCGTGATATTCAGAGTCGTGAAATATACAAAACTAACATCAAATACATGATAGAGATAGCTATTCCATGACGGCTTTCAGTAAAAACAGTCGTAGAGTAGCCATATACCATGACCATTTTTAGCAAAAACGGTCATGGAATCTTACTTTCCATTATCGTTTTTGCTAAAAAAGTTTGTGAAATCTTCCTGGTGAAGAACTGTGCACAACCGTTTTTGTTAAAAACGGTCGTGGTAAAATTACAATAAAAAAATTCACAATTCATACAATTTCTCACATGTGACAAATCCCATGCATTATCCAGTACACAATCCAGATTAAAATAATAGCTAATCTTCAATTAATTTTGTACCACAATATACAACAATTATTACAAAAATATATACTACATAACAAAATTTATAAATTATCTTCTAACTATATTGGATGAACCGTATTATAAAATTAGCCCCCTCTTGCCTTACTAAACTCATCTCAACGTCGGTATAAAAATCATTAGTTTGAAGTAAGGATAATCCATCAAGAGTCAAGATTATTTCCCACATAAAAGCTAAAACAAAATATTCGTATTCAATCTTGTAGAGGACATCAAACATTATCGATCAATATTTCATATTTGCGTCGCTTTCTTACTCCTTTGCCCACCAAAATCTTCTAGTCATTAAGTGTCCTAATAATTTAACAAAGTTCAAAATAATTAAAACAAGAATAATGTAACATCAAATTATAATTTGGAATATAAAAATATACTTACAACTTAATTAGGTTAACATGTAATATGCAAAAGCATAAATCACAAAATCAACACTTTTTTTTTTCCAGAAAACCATCCAAACCAAATCTTCACCCAAACATTTTTAATCAATCTAAAACTAATCATCACCCGAACATATAAATAACATACAATCGGACATTTTTTCGAACATGTAATATGGAAAAATATAATCAAGTTATCAAAACTTTTTTTCCGGAAAATAATCATCCAAAATCACAAACACAATTAACAATCACCCAAAATCACAAACACAATCAACCAAATGGTCTTCAAAATCATAATATGTGCAGCGCAGGAGAGAAAGAGAGACTTACAGGAGAGAAAGAGAGACTTACTAATTCCACGGCGTGGGTGTGGGCGGCGCAGTAGCGGGGTAGGCGGCGGATGATGTTTTTCGAGGAAGAGATTGGAGGAAGGAGTCACGGTAGAGATTGGAGGTGAGAGAGAGTGAAAGAGGCATGAGAGAGAATGAATGTGGAGTTACAGTCGGCAGAGATTGAAGGCCAGAGATAGAGGGTGAGGGGCGAGAGAGAGACGGAGAGGCACGAGAAAGATTGAATGGTGGAGTCACGGCCGGCAGAGATTGGAAGCGAGAGATAGAGTGTGAAGGGTGAGAGAGAATGGAGGGAGGGCAGTAGAGATTGGAGGCAAGGTAGAGAGGGAGAGACGCGAGAGATAATGGAGGGAGGAATCAAGGAGTAGGAGATGGGTTTCGAGGGAGAGATTGGAGGCGAGAGTGAAAGTGGCATGAAAGAGAATGGGTTTCAAGAGGGAATGAGTTTTTTTTTTTTTAATTTATGCTCTATAACCCACGGCCGAAAATTTGAAAAAAAATTTAAAAATTTAAAAATTAAAAATTCATGTTTCTATGACCATTTTTTAAAAACCGTCGTGCAAGCTTTGGCTTCTACAATAGTTTTTAAAAACGGTCATGGAAGCCAAAGCTTCCACAACCGTTTTCGGAAATCCAGTTTTGCGCCATGTTTTTGTTGTACTTTCCACAACTATTTTTTAAAAACGATCATGAAAGTTCCATCATGGAATCCATATTTTGTAGTAATGTATGCTTCATTCTCTGTATATTTTGGCATCATCCATATTGAAATGTTGACCTGTTGACGTTAAATAATTTGTCAACCTCAGGCTCAAAGATTTAGAACTTGATTGGAAAGATAAAATAATCAAAAAAAAAATGGAATTATAAACACCAAGAAATATAAATACACATCTAACTATATTGGTACTCAGTAGAGGCAGTGATGAACTAGATATTTTTATCATAATGTAATACTAGGTAATAGATTACATGATATTATGAGTAAGTTTTCGATTTTAAGAGGGATTATTATGAAATTTTCTTCAAAATTGTTCGGTATTTTTAAGTCCCCTTAGTCCTTCATTATACGTTCTTGACTAGAGATCTTATCATTAAAGTAGCTTGGATTAGAAAGTGGAAATCTGCTCTTCTAGCCGAAAGGGTGAATTAGCTAGAAAGATGTTTTTGTTGAGAATTAGATGCATAATTCTATTATCAAGAGCAATAAATAGCGTGAAAGAAAATAAACAAATAAGAACACAAAATATCTATAAAGATTCGTTTTAATATAAGATTATGTCATTTTTTAACTGCAACAGTAATTTACTTTATGGAGAAGAAGGGTCGGAAGACGGGCAGGAAAATTGGACGAGTCTTTGGTGAGAAACAGCAAGACGACTCTAACCTTTTCAGGAGAAAATTGGCTTGTTAATATTCAATAAATGATCTCAAACCCTTCAAAATATGATAATTAAAAGAGAGGAAGGAATTTATATCAAACATCAAGATTATACTTATATATACATGTATCTTCTTTTTATTTCTGTTTTCTCAATCTCCAACCTAACAAACGCAGTTGAACGTACGGGAGATAATGTTTAGGACCTTTGCTCCGGAAAAAGATGGATCATAAACAGACAAGAAAATAAAGATAATGTCATAACTTAAATCAATCAATATAGTTTTATACTAATTGATTATCAGCATAGAGAGTGTTACTTCTTTTTTTTTTAAATAATAATAATTCATGGAAAATTGAAACAAACACGTACAGTCAAATGAGAGTTTTACAAATTATTTACGACCATAATTGCGTTAATATATTGTCACTTGCAATAGAAAGATGAAAAAGAAAAATTCCATGGGTTGATATTATAAGAAACTATCGTAAATAATAGTTAAGAGTATGGAAATGGTTCTAAGTCTCCTTTTCTTTTCTTTTTCTGCTCTCACATGTTCATTTCTTTTTCTCCTCTTTCATTGTTCATCTCAAACTCCGACAATATTTCCAACCAAAGAGAATATCTTAGGATTTGCTTTTCGGTAGCATTTGTTTCTTTTCTTTTCCTTTATTTTATAGTTCGAGTATTTTTAATTATGAATAAAGAAGTGTGTTCACTTATTTCTCTTTCTATATTGATCGTAATCATATCTTAATATTTTTCCATTGAATGGCAACTTTCTTCTCAAATTTGTTGCTTCTGAAGGCCAAATCTGAAAGGTTTTAAACAGACGAATGTCAAAGTCGATAATGATTCTCGTCCATTAATCAGAGAAATCTACTGCATGACATTTTGAAGATCCCGAAATTTTATTTTGATATTTTTCCAAGTTGAAATTGTCATTTAAAAAAAAAAAAAGGTTTAATCATAGCATTATTCAATATATATATATATATATATATATATATATATTATAATCCTATTGGTTCAAATAAAATGTTTGTTAAAAGGATTTGCAAAAAGACATGAGTTCGAGTCCTTAGATCCAAATGCAACTATAATTACATGATCTTTTTATTATGTTATTCCCGATTGAATTAAAAGGAATATCTTGGATTGCCTTGTACATTATACTATACAGAAACTATAATATTTCTTTATTTTATTTTTACTTTTATTATTTTTTTTTTTAAGAAATGGAAAGAAATGTAGTTAACGCAGTGGCAACGAACAAAAAATAATATCCATATATTCTTCGCTAGCTATAACTTAGCAAGTGCAGAATGTGCTTTTCTCTTTTCTTTTTATTTCCTCTTCTTTTTGGGGCTAAAACCGAAGGATGTGCTAAGAATGTCCTCTTCATACCCTTTTTGCATTGCAATTTCATATATATTTTATATCTATATATATATATATATATATATATAATCTTGAAGCTGTAATTAGGTTGAGGAAGTGAGAGAGTGTGATCAAAGTGTTCGGATGCGTCACCCGGCAATACTCCTTTGGCAGTAGCCAAGCTTGTTCAATGCACATTGCACCGGCAATATTGTTCAATCTTTTGCAAAGGAATTAAGCTCACTGCCAAAGGAGATTTGCCCGGCAATTCATCCGTGCAATATCACTTATTTTATCACCTCGTTATCCACAACGGTAATAAGGTATGCGATTTCTAATATCTACAGTTTTTTGTATGTTTTCTTCTAAAACAATGGAGATTTCGACAGCAAATTCTCCAATTTTCAACTCAATTTTTGATGAAACAAATTCCTACAAATAAAAATGACATAGATTTAATAAAGAAATGAAAGAAAAGGTATCGTTCTTCCTTCGCGTCCCTTCTCTATTCATAGACTTGAGAGACTCTAGGAGATTGGTGGAAACAATAATCTTCGCATTTTTTTGGATGAATTATTGCAATTCATGAATGTTCATTCAACTTGAATGTTTGCATTCAAATATATAATTTCAAAAAAAAAATGTGTATTTGGTTAGATTTTACTAAATATAATATTTGAATAGTATAAAGGTAGAAAAAAAGAATGAGGTATGGATTTTTAAAAAGTGAAAATCTAGAATTTGTACCCCTTATTTGGATGCCATATCTAATTTTGAAATTAAAAAAATTTTACAAAAAAGTGTGTTTCTCAATTTTTTCCATCTTTCTCTCATTTTAGAAAAGAAAACTATCTTATTTTTAAATTTATTTTCTACAGTACCTTTTGGAAAAAGAAAATGAATCTTTTAAAATCTTTCATAATACACAATTATCAATACTATTTTTTCTCATTCAAAACAACCTTTTGTTTTCAAGAAGAAAATTTTTTATACATCCAAACACCATCTTATTCTCAAAATAAAAACTTTTTCAGTTAAAACAAGAAAATTTTCTTTTCCTTTCTCATAAGTTGAATTGTCGTCGAATAGTATTGAGCATTCAATAACAATATCGAACTACTCTCAATATTATTCATCAGAACAAATGCTTAATCGTTCATTCTAAATAGCTTAAATTTCAACTTGCAATTAAGATTCTCCGTGTGTCATCATTTTCTAAGTTTCTCATGATCTGCGTTTTCCTCTTGTTAAATCTGATACTCATGGTTTAGTAGAGTACATATTAATTAAAGCCGCATTAATTTTTTTAAGACTTTGATCTTCTTTTTTTTTTCCACCACGTTTTCATTGATGTTGATACGTGTGTGCACGTGGACATTTTCTTTTTGAGAGAAAGTGATCTACTGATAAATGTACGAGTATGAACATTATTAATTAGTTCACACGCAGAGAAAAAAAAATTAATTACAAACCTACCTTCTCCCTTTCATTTTTCTTTGGAGCATGTCCTCAATAGTCAAGAATTAGATATCCTCATATGCCTATAAGAGGAAATCATATTCCACACTTTTTAAATTCATAATATAATATTCATTCAATATATGTGAACAAATATTAAAAAAACACTAATTTTAAATATGACATGTGAATTATCATTTCACATTGATATAATTATTTTGTCAATGAAAAGTATTTATTATTAAAAATAATTATTTAACATCACGTAAATTGATACTAAAAAAATTTAGTGCTTGTTTGATGCTAAGGTTCAATTTAATTTGAATCACAACTTTAATTGTCTTTTTTTGAAAAGTCATCCTCCGTTTCATTATACAACTTAGTAACTCAAATCTTAAAAGTCCATAACTTTGCATGTATAAATCTAAATGGGATTTTTTTTTTCAAATTGCATAAAATTTCGAGACAAACGAAACAAATTCTATATAGATATTTTTTTTCCGAAAACATTTCAAGTTTTTACACATTTTAACTCCAATAATTCAAACACATCACTAAATTTATAATTCAATTCAATTCAAACCCAATTAAAAAATTTAATTTCAACCCATGTACTAAATGCATGCTCAGTTAGAATTAGTGTCATATTCTTTTTTTTTTTTTTTTGGGGGAATATCACTAAAATGAAAACCACAACCCCAAACCCCACCCACCCCCGACACCATGAGCGTAATTGGCCATCTGAACAAGTATTTTAAGCCTGGCCCATTTAACCTCTAAAAAGTCAAGCTCTGGCCCACCCTGGCAGCTATTTTAAATGACTGGGCCCACAAATAGAGGACTAATGGAGCAGTAATTTGAAAATAACCTTTTTTCATTCCACGTGTCATACAGCTGGCAGCAATGAGAAGTCCTTGCTCTCGTTCCCACGTGGGCCATCAAGAGCCGTTGACAGAAAAGTGAGAAAATTGATCTTCTATCTACTTGGCGCACAAGAGTTGACTCATTTGTGTACGACTTTTTATTGGCAACGGCGCATCAGAATATGCTTTCATAAGTTATTCATTTACCATAGTGCCCCTACACTTTTACGGTTCAGGGCCATCTTTTATATATATATGCCTCATGAGATTATGTGTATATTCTTATCTGTGTAATATAAAAATAATAATAATTTAACTTTACAATGGGAAGATTTAACATGTTTAGATCAAATGTGAAACTATATTATGATGTGTTTTAGAAGACACATTTATGTTATATTTTTTTCTCAATACAATGTAATGTGTATTTAGATATTTTATATATTTTATTTTAATACAAATACATACAATTAATATATCAACTTAAAACGTTATTTATTTATTCACTTTTTATATTTACTTTTATCAATCATATCAAGTATTTTTTCTCTCATCTAAACACATTAGAATGACTATTTAATTATAAACAACTTAAACACACATTACGTGTGAATACAATATAAAAAAGAGACATCAAATAATGCATATTATATTTTATATATTACATTATAATACAATATAAGATGAATGTTTCTTTCGAACGGACCATTTGTCTATATATGTAATCACATATATAAAATTGAAAATAACAGCGACGTAAAAATGATGTAATCTATATCTATTCATCTATACCAAATATTAATCGATACCTAATATTAAAAGAGGGAATGCATTATGAATAGTGTATTTTTGTCTTCCCCTCTATAATTGTCATGTCACAACTCAATCATCAAGTCACATGATAATCCAGTCACTATCACGTTACTTTTTTTCTTTTCATTTGATTTATTTATCTATTCCGCACACACTTCATGAATAGTGTATTTTGTCCTCCCCAATATGGCCGCTCTATGGCCACCATGCAACAGCTCAATCATCAAGTTATATGACGGTCTAATCATTGTTACATGATGTTTTTTGTTTTGTCTATTCTGCAAGCACATTATTAGTATATATTAAAGAGAAAAAAAAATGAATGAAAAGAGACTGTTTTACAAATTCAGAGGTTAAAAAAAAAAATACCATGAGACCAAATCCATTTTGAGTATTTGACTAAAATTAATAGATAACACGGTCCTTACTCGTCTTTACATTTTTCTATTAATATTCTTCCAAATGCCGGAATTAGGGAGAAAAATATAAGTACGTATTTTTTTTTTCTTTTTTTTTTTCGTATTTGCCATGTGATTAGAGGAGAATTGCTTATTTCCAAAAACGACATTGGAAATGATAACGTGTCTTTTGTTTATTTGTGACAAAGGTGTGAAAACAAAGATTAAATAATGTTGGAGTGTCAACAAGGTGGGCCTAGCTACCATGTCCAAGAGAAAAAGGTTTGTTACTTTGGGGGGAAAAAAAAATTTTTTTTTGGAAAATTAACAAAAAAAGTGATAGGGCTATTCAAACTATATCTATTGCTTTCTGAATAACTTATTAATAATAAAATATGCAATGTAGAATGTTGTCCACACGCATGAAATTAGAATAGTGCTATAAAACGTATATAATTTATTTCTTTAATTAGAAGCAATTTTTATAAGCTCTTGAACGTCATCGCTTAACATTAAATCAAGTAATAAAAAAGTTCTAAGAAACATATCCAGCATGTATCAAAAGAAAATAAATCTTTGTTTTTGTCTTCTTTTTCAAGCCTCACTCGCGTTCGTTTGGTGTTTGACTTGAGTTTGAGATGAGATGAAAATTTTGAGTTGACTTTTTAAAAAGTAGTTATAAATTTTATTGATTTTTCAGAAAAAGACAAAAATTGAGATGAAAAATTTGAGTTGAGTTTGAGTTAAACTCATTCACTAAACATAAACTTAATAAATATATTAGAGACACCAATTATAATCACATCTTTTTAGTGTCATCGATATGATGTGAGAGTTATATATCAATTATTTATTAATAGATGTTTCAAAAATAATCGCATAATTAAAAAGAAGAAAATTGTATCTACTACCAAAAAAATTAGTACTATTCATTTTGAATATATTATTAGAAATGATAATCGTCATAAATTCTATATAGAAAATAAGTATATGATTAATTAAGTGGAAACCATGGAATATCAATCAAAGAGAGATCATAGATTTGCATATATATATATATATATATATATATATATAAACTTAGCCCACATGCAATGTTGTAAATGCCACATGTAATTGTTAGGTTGTAAGTGAGCATCAATTGCGTGGTGGATGGCCACCACAAGGAGATGCCCACCACCATAAAAATATAATGATTAAGAGAGAGTTCAAAGTTAGAGTAAATCAGAAGCAACAAACCATTATTGATGTAGTGATTGCTGCCCAAATGTTTGGTTCATCACTCCATGATAGAGACTTGGCAAACCAAATATCAACATCTTTGTAGTAAAGATACTACGCACAATAACCACGATCAAGGCCATCGATCGCTACCCATTGTTAGCGATATGACATCTCAAAGGTGAAAGGTTCATCCAGTAATTAATCAACTTCTATACTTTTAAAATTACAAAATATGTATAGTAAAAATCTTACCACAGTATATTTTTTTTCTTTTTTTTTTTTCCATGGAAAGTCCTAAAATAAATTTACATCATTTAGTGCACTCATTTGTCAATATTTGAACCATTTCATTTAAATAGTCCATCTGAACAAGTATTTAGTTGGTAAAAAACTGGAAATGTTTAAATGCTACTTTCAAATGCATATTTAAATATTTCTATTCGAATGTTAAAAATGTTAACATTCATATGTCAATTTGAATAAGAGGTCAAATGTTTTTGTTTAAACCTTTCCATTCAAGTATTTTTATCCTAAATGTTATTCGGATGTTTTCCCAAACCCTTAGTAACTGATATAAGGTACATTTGTCCCAACCACACTATCTTTTTCATGTTTCAAAATTGTAAGAGAAATTGAACATTAATATATCACAATTATTTGGTGTATATTTAAGTTTGATTAAATGGGGTGACAAATGCTTTGAATTATTGAACAAGAAAATTTTAGATTTGACCTTCCACCACAACAATTAAGAATATACATTTAAAAAAAAAACTAAAAAACATAGAGAATTTTCAACTTCAGACTCAAACTTAAATCGAATCCACTTTATATTATATTCATGATATATAAAGTCTCTTATTGCGTTAAATTAGGGGTGTTTATGGATCGGATTAGACATATTAGGTCTTAATCCCTAATCCAATAAGTGGCTTTCAAATTGGGATTTATTAAAAAAATTTCATTTCATAACCTATCTGTTAGAATCTTAATTCAATTCAATCTAATATGTAAATATCAGATTACTCGGAACGTTAGATTCACAAATAATCCATATACTTTAAAAATTCAAATAATCATACTAAAATGTAGAATAGTTTAATAAAATAATGATCATAATGATTTTACTTTAGAAAGGAAAATAAACATAATAAAACATATTCAAATTTCAAAAATATATATACTTATTTATTAAAAATATTTTATAAAATAAATATACACATATATACGATAATTTCTATATATAAAAAGTTGAAATTTATGGATTATACGGATTGAAAAATCTTCAATCCATAATCCAATCGATAATTTTTGGATTGACAAAATTTTAATCAGTCCAATTAAATTTGACGGTTTAGACTGAATTGAACGAACTAAGTGGATTTGTAGATTCCATGAATACCCTTATAACAATCTACAAATTCTCCTCGAAAATATATATAGTTTACAAATTGCCACGTTAGCAATGACGTGTCCCATGAAATCACATTGTTTGCGTTATTTTAAAGCGAAACACGGTCCTTCTAAATTTAACTCGGGAAATAAAAGTCAAAACCATCTAAAAAATAAATAAATAAATAGACAAAAGAAAAACGTGTGAATAAACAAAACCAAACAAAACAAACAGTTTGAAGAATTTCGAAGTAATATCCGAACAACATCGAGGGCAACTACGGAACAACATCGTCCATCTAATCCATCTATAAAGCCCATTTTCGAAGCTGAAAATTCCTACACACGCACAGACTCAAACGAACACGAAAACGGAAAGACAAAAGACCCAAAAAAAAAAAAAAAAAAGTTCTTCGCCGCCATTGATGGACCTGGATCGAGCAGAGAAAGTCCTGAACCTTTACGACTGGTGCTGGTTCGGGCTGGAAATCTTTAAGAAACCGCCATTTTTATCGGATTCATCAAGCTACGAATCAGAACCAGAGGAAACTACCCAGAAAACCAACGTCCCACAAAAACCACAAGAGAATATTCCACGGGTTCTAACGCATCACAACAGGTCAATGAGCGACCAGTTGAACACGAACACAAGCTTCTCACCTGGGTCTCTTTCTCCGGATCATTCTCAGCCGAAGCTTCTGACGATTCACTCGGGAAAAGAAATCGAAGAATTCGAAATCCCAGAAGCGAAAACTGTTGAAGTTGCAGAAAAGCTGAAGAAGAAGGTTAAAAACGGAAGAAGAAGAAGAAGAAGAAAGGGAGGGGAAAGCAAGAGCTTGTCGGAGCTTGAATTTGAGGAGCTGAAAGGGTTTATGGATCTGGGGTTTGTTTTCTCCGAAGAAGACAGAGAATCGAGCTTGGCTTCGATAATTCCTGGTCTGCAGAGATTGGGAAAGAATAATAATGAAGAAAAAGAGGAACAAGAAGAAGAAGAAGAAAGTGTCGTTGATGATGGGTCTGAGATTTCGAGACCGTACCTTTCTGAAGCATGGGAGGTGTTTGATTTAATGCCGAAGAGAGAAAACCCGTTGGTGAATTGGAAGATTCCTGCTTTGAGCAACGAGATTGGCGTGAAAGACAGTCTCAGATGGTGGGCTCATACTGTTGCTTCTACTGTTAGATGATCATCATCATCATGATCTTTAAGAGTCGAAGATTCGGCTTCGAGGTTCTGCATTTTTTTTTTTTCACTTAATTTATTATAGAGCTGTTTGTTTTGCATTCATTTTTTCAAGTTTAAGAACTTGATGTAAAGATAGATACATACATGGAGGACATTTTTTTCATCATTAGATGATTTGTTGTGGGTTCCTCCGTATTGTAATTGAAAAGAAACCAAGAGAAAGGAATTTATTGATTATTAATACTGCGTTTTCTTGAACGAACGTCAGAATATGTTCATTTTCACCCTCTTCTGTTCCAAATTGTCGATTAATTTGTATGACCATTGCCAAACTTATTTTGTGAATTTCTTGGGTATCAATATTTTTTTCTTTTTTAATAATAAATTTTCGATCTAGTAAACTTGTATGTAGATGAATCAGATCTAGTAAACTTGTATGTTGATGAATCAAATATTTAGATATCAAATGAATCAATGATTTATATTTACCAGAAATTTAAGCGAAAATTCACAAATGTGTTTCTGTTATGGAAGCTTCAGTTCGTATTTCTTACTTCCCAATTATAATGACAATAATAAGTAAACAAATAAATCATACTTCCTGCAAAGATTTTGAAAAGGCAGGACTCCCTGTTCAACATTTGAAATCCCTACCTAAGAGGAATATTGAAGCTGAATAAAATCAAAAGTATTGAAATTCATGACCTCTTCTTTATTCTCCAAGATTCCATGCATGGAATATAGCCACCTTCACCTAATAGAACCAAATGTCAAGCTTGAATTTGCCATCTAATTATCTCAGTTCTGGGTTCCAAATTATGATTTGTTTGGCACATTAATTTAACTTAAATTAAATTATATTTTTTTATTAGATTTTTATCTTTTTCTGAAAAATCAACAAAAATTATAACTAGTTTTTAAAGATCAATCAATTCCAACTTAAAAATTTTAACTCCAACTAACGATTCAAACAGACGCTTAGTCTTTGTAACGTGATGGCTCTCTTCTAACAATTTCTTCAATTCTTATGGAATCTGATATTTAGTACTTTTTCCTAAATATTTTGTTGCCACATTAAACCAAAACCTCCACGGAATTTCACATTTAAGGCTTGAAGCTATAAATTCAAAGTCTCTCGTGACGAAACCTACAAGCTAATCATGCATCAAATATACTTCAAACAGAATATATATTAGAATGATTGAAGCTGTTCATAGTAAATAATAATGACAATGATAATAATAATAATAATAATAAATGCATTTCTATAGAAAGTTACTTGAATTTCACACCCCTTTTTTCCGATATATATATATATATATATATATTGAATTAGATATTATTCTACTTCAAAAAGAAGGGAAAAAAAAAAAGAGTTTAGTTTGAAGACATTAGTTTGTTATGACCAACAATCTAGTATAAAATTACAATTCAACTTTTATCTTTTTCCCTCAACTTCACTATTCATACAGTTTAGTAACTCAAATTTTAAAAATCCATGATGTTGCATAGACAAATTCAAATGAGATGATTTTTTTTTTAAATTACATAGAATATTGATACGAACGAAACAAGCTCTATACTGATTTTTGTTCCGAATACATTTTAAGTTTTTATACTTTTTAACTCTAATAATTTAAACGCATTGATAAACGTACAATCAATCCAAACTCAAATTCTACGGTCTAAATCTTAACACCAAACGCTTAGTTTTTGTAGTGATGTTCAAGAATTAACTGGTTTAATTTATTGTTGGAGTTTGTTATGAGTTAGAGACTTGGTTGGTTATTTTTGGAGCCTAGATTTTCATTTGTAACTTTGGTTTGTTATCTTGAGATATAATCAATACGTAATTGTTTATAATTTGAGGGCATTTACTTTGAGTTATAAACCTTTTTTTTTTTTTTTTAAGTTGTTGATAGGTAAATGGGTATGATATATGAAAAGTTCTTTTTAAGAGCATTCTTCCAATTTGAGGGGCAAAAAAGGAAATGGGGAGACGCATATCTACCCTTTCCCGCCCAAGTGAGTGGTGCAATAATAGAGAAGAGAAAGAAAAAAAAAAAAAAAAAAAAAAGAATGAAGATAGACAAATAGAAAAGAAATTGATTATAAGACACAGAAAAAAAGAAAAAGAAAAAGAAACTCACCAAGTACCAACATTCAAGTTAAACCATAAAAAATAATAATAAAAGGGGGGGAAAAAAAATAAAAACTACCTGGTACCAAAAATAAAGAGTATGAATATCAGCCACGTTTTATGAGACCGTTGGGTGAGTTTCTCTTTATTGTTTACTCAAGTCTCAAGTGGTACCCAGCAAAATTTCCTTTAAAAAAAATAAAATAAATAGTAGTACCTAAAAATAACAATAATTATCAAACACCAATAAATAAACGACAGGTGGCAGGACCACCTTGGGACGTCGGCTCGTTACAAATGTTCCGGCATGGTTGTAAAGTGCCGCCAGTACTCCCTCCAAAACCACCGCCTCGCGCCGCTGGTTTCCAAGGGGTATTTTCGTAATTTCCTCAGCCAAGAAACCACGAGAAAATCGCGTCCCTCCTCACTTTCTTTCCTTAACTTTCTCTTTATTTCTTTATATATTAATTCATAAATTGTTATTATTATTATTATTATTATTGTTGTCGTTTGTCATGGACGATGATGTTTCAAACGTCTCAGAGGGATTAGATTCTCTCTGGTTCTTCTCCAATGTCTTCTCGACCACAACAAAAAAAACACGAACAACAACCCAAGTTTCTGAACCAGTCACCGAGGAAGTTTTGAAACCCGTTTCGGAGAATCCGAGTGTTGTTGAGCCGCCAGAGGAGACCAGGGGCAGGGGAAAAAATGGCAAGAGAGGCAGATCAAGAAGAAAGAGAAGGGTCGTTCTTGCAGATATTGATCTGGATTTTTCTGATATTTCTAAGAAGAATACCAAGGTTTATTCTTCAGAGTACGGTTCGTGGTTCGAGGAAAATTGTCGGTCTTTTCAGAAGCTGGGGTGGTGGTGTTTATATGATCACTACAAGAATATGCCTCCTCTCCATGATAATATCGCCATGAAAGAGCATCTCAAGTCTTGGGCTTATGCAGTTGCTTGTACTGTCAAATAAACCTTATCTTTTTTTTTTTTTTTTTTGGTAGTTATGGTGAGATGAACTAGATTAAAGGCCGAGTTTTTTGCTGTTAACAGTGTTTTAAACACTAACTTGAGCTCTTCTCTGTTTCCTAGCATGTCTGACGATGTAATTATCTGATAAAGGATTTAGGTTGGTTTTGGTTAGTTTCATGTTGTTAGTTTGAAGACTCTGTTTGTAGTTATGCTTTATTCTGAATAAAATATATGCATAACAAAGTGTCAAATAATGTGTTTTGATGTTACAAACATGGGTAGTAGAAATATTTTGAAATTTTTGTTTGGAAACAAGAATAATCTCTTTGCTAGACAAAGGAAGACGTGTAGTTGATCTTGAATTCAAGCTAGTAATATTATGATAAACGGGGCATGTAAACAATCTACTTCTCAGATGCATTATTTCTCAAGAATATTATCCAAAGTACGTCACCCTCTAATATAACCTTCCTATGATTTGATCGGGTGTATCTAATGAACATGCATATTTTTACTTCCTCGTCTAATTTCAATGTTTTCTTCAAAGAAGTTATTTCACATGATTATTTATCCAAAAATGCTATTTCCACCGATATGTAATTTCCATATCATGCACACTATGTGCATAACCAGTGTTAGCCAGCCCAACATCACTTGCTAAACATGTGATTTACTTTGAATCACTAACTCGTTTAACTTAACGAAGTTTTCAACTTGTGATCAATAACCCTTTCATATGTTCAGTCACAATCAGCTCCTTTCTCAAAGCAAGTTCCCCTGACAAGAGCCATTCTGCATAAGCAGACACACACATGTATGTTTGTGTGTGTGTGTGTATATATATATATATATATGTACGTATTTGTCCTCTAACAAGAGGCTCTCCCCGAGCAGGGTCAGAGGAGCTCATGATCTTTTGTTTGTATGCCAAATGCCAAATTACTTGTGTATCAGAGAAAACATATTCTGGAAATTTCAAGGGAAAGTAGAACTTTACAGGCAAAAAGTTCCACAAGCACCATCAAACTTTTCCCTTTTTTTTTTTTTTTTTTTCCTTTCCTTTTTGATAAATCAGCACTTGTTGTCAATCATGCACGCTAGTAACAGATTCAGTTCACATGATGTGCTATAGCCCTTAACAAGAAAAGTGGGAAGCCTAAAAGTTAGGTGCATGTTCTTAGTCTTCAAAATGTGCAATTATCTATCTAATAATAATAGTAAGAAAATGTCAAGAAATAGTTTTTTTTTTTCCTTTGAAAAATATCTAGAAATAGTTACTTTTAGTTTAATGTCCGTGTGTTACACAGGAGAATAAAATAAATAGATAAATAAATAAATAAAATTAAATAACATTTAGTAATGACAGTTTATTACGATAAATAATATAATTACAATCTAAAAACATAAACCAAAAAAAAAAAAGGGTTTTCAATAGTACTCTTTGCATTCTCATTCTAAACCATTATCACCGTAAACTAGAAAAACAAATTAACATAAATCAAAAGTGAAAAATATATATATAAATCTGGGGAAAAACAGTTAGAAATAACTTATAAAAATAAAAAAAAATAAAAGAAAGCAGAACATACCTATATTTTGCTCCATCTTTTTGGTCTTTAATTTTTTTTTCTAGGATCTCCCTCAATCATAAAAATGTAAACTAATAATAATAATAATAATATATAAAAAAAAACTTTCCTTCGATGATGCAGAGATAGAGATAGAGAAATAAAATGAGCCCGATAATTAAAAACAAAAAACAAAAAAACAAAAGCAAAAGCAAAAACAAAAACAAAAACAAAAGGAAAAAAATCTTAAAAGGGGAAAAAATATTAAAGAAAAACAACAAAATCAAAAAAAAATTCTATTATTTTTTTATTTACTGTTTAAAAAAAAAATAAATTTCAATTAGATTATATACATGCAAAACACAAAAAATAACTATAACATCTTAAAAAAAAGTCAAAAATGAAAAAGCCAAAAAAAAAAAAAAACCAAGCACAAATAGAAAAAAGCGAATTTAAAAAAAATTTGAAAATCGGAAATGTGGAAACAAAAATCACTAAAAAAATTATAAAATAACAAAAATACGAAGAAAAGATGAATAAAAAAATGAACTTTAAAGTTTAAATCTCAAAAAGCAAAAAAAAAAAAATATATATATATATATATAGAAAAAAAGGAAAAAAAATTCAAAAGGGAAAAACAAAAGATTAAAGAAAAACAACAAAATCAAAAATAGATTCTATTATTTTTTTTGTTTACTATTTTTTACAAAAAAAAAATAATAAATAAATTTCAATTAGATTATATACATATAAATATTACACTTTAACACATTTTGGAATGACAAAATAAAAAATGTACATTAAAAGAGTAATAATATCCAGTTACTGTAGCTATCAGAAAAAGCAACTACAAAGGAAGGGCAAAATCATCCATAAATAATTTTAGAATGACAAGTTATCCCAACACTTTAGTAAGCTATAAAAGTAATTAAAATCCAAGGGAGAAATTGCCAATTAACCAAAAAAAAAAAAGAGATAAAACTGGCATAATACTGTAGCAAAGAAAAAAATAATTGGTAATAAAAGACAAAAAAAGTCATAACACTGCATAAAAAATAGTAAAACTTTACATCCTTTTAGTATATTATAATAATGTCTTCAAAATCATAGTGTGGGATCCACCTAGCTAATATTAGGCTTGTTTGATGATACAATCTAAATCCTATAATTACAATCTAATTTTTGTCTTTTCCCTTAGTTTCACTATTTCTACAGTTTTGTAACTCAAACTTTAAGCTTGTGTTTGGTTCGTCTGTTGAAGATGAAATTTTTAAGTTGGAGTTTATTGACTTCTCAAAAACTAATTATAATTTTTATTGATTTTTTAGAAAAAAAAACAAAAACTGATATGAAAAAGTACAGTTTAGTTGGAGTTGAGTTGAAATACCAAACGAAACATAAAAGTCCATAACTTTATATGAATAAGTCCAAATAAGATATATATTTTTTTAAATTACATAGAATTTCAAGACAAACAAAACAAGCTTTATATTGATTTTTTTAAACATATTTCAAGTTTTTATACTTTTTTAACTCCAGCAATTCAAACGTTTCGATGAACGCATAATCAATTCAAATCCAAATTCTACAATCCAAGTATTAGCATCGAACGCATGTTTAGTGATGTAGGAATAGTAAAACTTAAGAGTCATTATAAAAGGTTTCTAATAGTGTAGTATATATGCGAAAATCATTGTGCCAGTTACTCCATAATTGCAACGTACCATTTCTAAAATATTCCCAAAGATTTGTTATATTTCAATTCCACTCTTTATAAACATTCCATATAATGTAATTTTTTTTATGAGAAATGGTTCGAAAATGGATCTTCAAGAATCTTAAATTTAGCCTCCAAATCTTTAGTCCAATTGGCAGAATCCGTGAAAAACAAGTTGCTAAATCCGATACTTTTGATTGGATTTTAGGACTTTGAATTGGTTATGAATTGAATTTTTCTCATTCTGAAAAATATATATATATATATATATATATATATTTTGTTCGTTTGTGATTAACCCCTAATTCATGAAATTTAATATGTGGATACCCCTAAAAAGTACAAAGACATTAAAGGGGTATTCGAGTTAAGAGACATTCTTTTTTAAGAAATCGAGTTAAGACATGTTTCTCAATAAATTCGTGGGGGATTTACTGATTTTTGGGATAAACATAAGAGAAATTTTCAGGAATAGTGAAAAATAATAATAATAATAATAAACACCTCATTTTTAGATTTCTGATAGACATGCTTTGACACTTAAAATTTTTTGAGACATAAATATATTTGATCAACATAATAAAAATATGAATCATAAGTAAATTGTCATATGAATGTAAAAAATGTTAAATTTATGATGGGCCATTTAATTTCTCTTTACACTTTTTTATGGACCCTATTTCTCTAAATTTTTAGGGATCTTTAGAAATATAGTAAAATCTAACAAGTGAACCTGAAAATGTAGATTTAAAAGAGAGAGAGAGAGAGAGAATATTTTACAAATAGCAAATTTATAACTCCACTATATTAATGTATGTAATTATGTAATATAAAACTTGAAAATCATTACAACAGTTACTAAAGTGATTTAAAATCTTTTGAAAATTTTCCTATATTGCAATTTCTTATGTATAAAACATGGATTAAATTTTTGGGTATCTAACGTTGATGCCCTCGAAATTTGTCACACTTTGATAATTTACTCTCTAAATTTTTAATTTTAACAATTCACCCTCAGCCTGCTAAATTATGGAAATGTACCCCCAATAAGTAAATTTTTTGTTAAATTTGTTATGCAAAAGCCACGTCCACCTTATGTGAAAATGAAAAAACTCATTTTCAACAAAAATTTCTAAATCTAATACAAATCCTAACGTAAATTTTTTAATATTAAATCTTTTTTATTTAGTGTAAAATTAACTAAAATAAGTACATTATAACAATTTAACAAGTTCAAGGGGTAAATTATCAAAATTAAAAGTTTGAACGGTAAGATGTCAAAGAGTAATAAGTTTAGAAAGTATCAGTGCTAAACACTCTAATTTTTTCAAAGTTAAAAAATAAAAATAAAATTATTATAGTTGTTGGAATAATTCAGAGACGTGCTTATGTGGGGGTAATCTACCATCCTACAAATCACCCTTTTTTCCCCACAATTTTTGGGCTAAGCCGAAGAAGAACTATTATGACTGGGCTCGACATAAAGCCCAAGTTTCGAACTTCGGTAAAGCCCAATCCCAGCAAGCCCAAACCCGGCAACAGAACTCTCCTCTGCTCTGAAGTTCCAGCAGAAAGAATGGTCGAACTCCATGGCAGTTTGGAGAGAGAGAGAGAGAGGAGAGAGAGAGAGACGGCGGAGATGGCGGAGACAAACCCAAGGCGACTGAAGGGCCACAAGGCCACCGCCACCTGCTGCATCGCCTCACGTCACACCCCCGGCCTCCTCCTCACCACCGCCGAGGTACTATTCTCCCTCTTCCTCTTTTCTTTCAAAAAAAAAAAAAAAAACTACAATTCCGATTCAGCTTTAACAATGGATATCTCTGTTCGTACACAACAGGACGGTTGCGTTTGCTGGTTTGACATGCGATGCAAAGACGTCGTTCACACCATGGAAGTTGCCAACGAACCTTTGTCATCCATTTGCTTCAAGTCAGGTATTTTTTTGGATTTTTTTTTTTTCCGTTCGTAAAGTTTGAAACTTTGCACTATAACTTTGGAGTAATGTTAAATTTTGAAACTTGGTAGATTGGTTTGGAGATTTTATTTTGATTTTGATTTTTTTTTCCCCTTCTTCACCAGTTTGGTTTGTGATCATTTCTTGGAATTATGTTTTTTGTATTTGATCCTTCTGATGATATAAATCCTTTGTTGTATGTTTTTTATGAAAAAAAAAATGTTGCTTGATTCAGGAAATGAAAATGTCATTTATGTTTCGTCGGGAAAGGAAGTGAAGAGCTTTGATGTTCATCTGGTAAATCATTCACGGCGTCAATGAAGAAGTTACTCCGTTCAAGATTGATGCCTTTGCTCCTTCTTTTTGGCATATGGGATTTTTGCTGGATGATGTTACAGTTTTGTTTGTTTACTAATATGTTGTCTTCTTTCTGTTGTGCAGGCCAACGAATTGAAGCCGTTGGAGACTTATGACTATAATAAGGAGGAGATAAATCAGGTAGACATTAGTTTTAACTTAGTTTACTAAGGGCAGAAAATGTATTTATCTGAGCAATATTGCGTGTCACTCTTGATTCGCAAGTGTTAAAACTGTTTTGGGTAGTAATCTCACATTTCAGTTATCGCATTCTTCAAGAAAGATGTTCGTAAAAGTTCAATATGAGCTTGCTCTATGCATCTAGTGAGTTGGACTTTTCGTACTTATAAGGGGGGGAAAAAAAAGAATTTGATCAATCAATGGAGAGAAATTGCATCTGGTGGTAGAAGTATTTTTCCTGACAATGGATTAACCCTGTCCATGCAGATTGTGTGCAACCACAAGTCTTCGTTTCTTGCTGCTGCAGATGATGGTGGCGATGTTAAGGTTTTTAACCATCTAAAGACACAGTTCTTAGTGTGTGTGTGTGTGTGATTTTTTTTTTTTTTTTCAGTGGCTTTTTTCTGTACTGCGAGTTGTAGACATGCTTATAGGCACAAACAAAACTTTATGCTAGGTTTTCCACTCATAAAGGGATATGCTGAAAATATGGTCGTTGGACATTTTTTGTCCCGGGAAAGTGTGGTGATTGTTTTAGTGGCTGTTAATCTCATATTTGTATACACTATCTGATTGACAAAGTTATTTTCTTATTTTACCTGGTCAGGCTATATAGAGGATACAGCTCTGAGTTTGTAACATAACATTAGTTTCATATGTATTGGCCTTACTCGCAAGATCATTAACTCTGCTTCTCTCTCTCTCTAATGCATATATTAGCACGTGTTCTGTTGTTATTTGGAGCTATAAAAGGTTTGACATTTTGCTATGTTTCTTTTATTATGCTTCTAATGTTCATTGCAATCTCTATGGCAGATCATAGACATTAGTCAGAAATGTCTTTATAAAACATTGAGAACTGGCCACACAAGTGTATCCTTTCTTAGAAATATAAACTTGTTTTATTGGACTTATGATTTGTGATACAACATTAATGTCAAGTCCAGTTTGGTTAATCAGCAAAACTTCTGCGTAGATATCATTTTCTTTCTTTGTTTTGGATTGCTTCTTGACCGAGCGTCCAAGCTTCTGAGTTCCTTGTCTATCTTTTGATCTTTATCCACATCTGTCACCTTAACCATGCATGATAGATTTGTAGCAGCGTGCAATTCCTTCCATGGAGATCCTGGGAAGGTATTTTTACATGAATTTTTAATTCTCTCTCTTACTGAGCATCTCATTTTATCTATATCGATCTATCTACAAATATCCAAATGCATGCACCTACAGGTGATATTGATGTTAACAAGTATAGGATTAATTCAGTTTTAACTCAGGTTCAACTGCTTGTGTATTACAGATATATTTATGCATTTTCATTACCGAGTTGAAAGTTTTTTGAGACATAAGATGAATTCTGTAAGGTAGTTAGTTAAAGGGCATTCTTAGCGTTACAATGAGTAAATAAATAATCATGTAGACGTCTGTGATAGTACTAGCTACCTTTTTCTTGGGTTTTGTGTTCTAACACTAGTTATTTATTGGGCCGGAAGATAGAGCATTAGTTAAGAGTCAGACGGTTACTCAAATTTTAAGTAGTCAGGTTTGGGAGCTTACCAGTTTGAAATGCCAGTACAAGTAGAAAAGAATGCTGGCGATTTCATGGCTGCTTCTTGTGAAGTGCCTACGAAATGATTTTGTGGCCAATATCATTTAGGTTTCAGTTGTTTATTTGCTATTAATCAAGTTCTCCTGCTATTTGTTAGCATTATGTAATGGGAGTTTGGATACTTATAGTCCAATGGAGATTGATATTTTACTTGCATTCATCTTCTTCCAAAATCTGGTTTAAAAAAAAAAAAGTTTGACAAAGAATTATGTTTTGCGCTGTTCTTTTAGTTATCAGTGGAGGCCTTGATTCCAAACTCGTGATGTGGGACTTCTCCAAAGGGCGTCCCCACAAAATTGTAGATTTTGGTAGGTACTTTTTTCCTCCCTGTACAATCTCCTTTTCTTTCAATGACTATTGTGATGTCGACTGATTAATGGGATTTGTTTTGAGTCGTTCCTTTTCTTTGCTACAGCTTTACATGATAACAATGGTGGTAACACAGGGCAATGCTTTAATCCTGCTTTCATTCACGCCATTGCGGTTCCAGATATTGATATGTTAGACAAATCTGGCAAGGTTTGTGCTGTTGCAAGGGGTGATGGAATCGTCAATGTCATTGATATCGAATCTGAACTTGCTGTAATTAAGTCAAAAACTTCTACAGGATCCCAAAGAGGACTCAGAATAGATCCAAAAACAGAAGTAGAACCCCGACACAGAAAACTCGGAACAAAATGGAAGAAAAAGGCTACATTTGGATTATACTTTGGGGGGCATACTGCTGCAGTGTCTTGTGTGTAAGTAATTCACTTGAGTGCAATTTTGGATGGCTGACATTCTTTACTCAAAAAAGCTATTTTCAATTATTTGACCTGTACAATTGTTCAGGGCATTTTCGCTATTTGGCGGGAGAGGAAAATTCATAGTTTCCGGTGGAAATGATAAGTCGGTAAAGGTGTGGGATTGGTCCAGATATCTTGATACAGAACAAACTACTAGCAGCACTAATGTTCTACCATTTAACATCAATCTGACTAAAAAGGTGACTCTTCTATCTTTTAGAGAACTTCCTGGATTGCAATCTTCTTCTTCTTCCTTTTTTTTTTTTTTTTTTTTTTTTTTTAACTTCTCATCCTGGACATAATGCCTCGGCAGGTGAATTGGCTATGTACCACTCCAACAGAATCGGAAAACCTTGTTGTATGCGACACAACGAAAGTGGTGAAGGTCTATTCTGTTTCGTAGATCAATGCTGAACAACCATATAGTCTTGCCAACGAAAACTCCTGGTGAGATAACCGATGACCGACTCCAGAAATCATTTCATCTTAACCTTGAAGCTCTGTTGGATGTCAACGTTAAGTTCGCCGAGATTATCACAGATACAGTGGCTGATTGGCCCGCTAACTATTTATAGGTTCTCTATCTATTCTAGTCAGGCGCGTGGGAATTTTGTTATATTATTGATTTTAGGCGCAGAAGCTCAGGCTTTTCTGCTGTCTTTTTTCTCCTTTCCCCATTGGGATGATAGAATGCTTTACATTGTAGCTTTATAAAAAGTAATATGTCAATTCTGTAGTGTCAATTAGGAATTTAGGTTTCTTGTATAGAAATTATTTCCCAAAATGGAATCGAGTTATTATTATTATTACTATTGTTATCATTGTCATTGTTATTATTAATTATATTTGTTATTGTTATATAGTTTTCCAGAATGTAGTTGGGTTTAATGTGTATGTTTTTTTTTTTCTTTTTCTTTTTCTTTTTAAAGGTATTTTACATGTATTTTGTGGTCACAGACGGATGGAACATGATAATCTGATGCTAACTTAATTTTATCTTGTGACATGTGTCCTACGCAACCAAATCCTACGACTAACAGTAATCTTTGGTACTTGAGCAAATATTTTTGTGTGTGTGTATTGAAAGTAAAGTTAGGTACAAAGAAGTGAGAATTTAATATCTCTGAGTTGGTAAGTCGGACCTCTAGAAGACTGGAAGTAGTAGTGTACAACAGACTGGATTATTATTTACGCGTGGGATATTACCATCTTTTGATTGTAAAAAGCCAACTTCTCTATCTGATTAACTTTTTTTTTCTCTTCTATAATTAAAGTTTTCGGAAAGTAACTAAAGGATGTAAAATAAAATAACAAATAAATCTATGACATTTGAATGACTCTCCAACATTTGAAGAATGAGGCAGCTACATGCAAATTCATTTTTACTAGAGCTGACAATATTTTTTTGTTCATCTACGAACAATAATTGGATGCGACTCAAAACGAACACTATCTGTAATCGGTGTTCAGCGGGTACGTTAGTTGTTTTCAATATATTGAGTCCAGGATTCAAGTCCCAGAAAGTTAAAAACAAAAATTAAAATAAAAAAATTTCGAGAACAAACACAATATTGTTTGCTCCAAAGCCAAAAGGAAAACAACTTTGGAGTTGAAATTGTTCGAACTTGAAACCGAAATATATAGATATAGATATATATATATATATATGAATATATAAGGGCAGGCCAATGCCTGGAGTTAAGTCGACGTAACATGCAAGGCTTTGGTTTGTTTTCCGTAAGGTATTGTTGGTTAAAGATGTACCCATCCTAACCGAAACCTTCCTTAAACTTCCAGCAAAAATTTCAGACTCCTTCCTCTTTTCACAGAAAAAATAACTATTTTAAACCCAAAAAAAAAAAAAAAAACGTTGCTTCTCATCTCTCTTTCTCTGCAGGAAGAATGAAAACCAACAACTCAACCTCCACACAACCATCCAACCACCATTAATCTCCACCGCCTTTGAGCACGAAAAAAGACATGCTTGCACTACCCTCATGTAAAGACCAACCTACCCTTTTATGGTGTTTGGGGTCTTCCTTCCATATAAAAAAAAGTGACCAAATAGAGATTGAGAGAGCACAGGAAGAGCGGGAGCTAGGGCAAGATGATGCAATCTGGGATTCCCGTCTGCAACACCTGCGGTGATCAAGTGGGGCTTGATGCCAATGGCGAGGTCTTCGTGGCTTGCCATGAGTGCAATTTCCCCATTTGCAAGGACTGTTTGAGTTACGAGATCAAGGAGGGGCGTAAAGTCTGCCAGCGGTGTGGCACGCCCTATGGAGGTATGTCTGATAGTAGGATCAAGTTAAGATTCGTTATTACCAATATTTTTTTGCAAAACTAAATAAGTTCTTGGCGCTTGATTGTCAATCTTTACAAGTAAAACTTTCTTTTTTATTTATTTATTATTATTATTATTTTTTTAACCAAGCTTTATCTAGTACGGATTTATGCATCGGTCGTATTTCATGTTTGTTAGGTTCCTATTATGCTGTATGTGAATGAGGACGTGAAAATTTAGTTTGAGGCTGGTAACTGAAACTTTATGTTATAAACAGTTGAAGGTAGCATTTGAGAGGATAATGGTTCGTTGAATTCGTGTTCAATAAATGCTTTCGTTGTGTTTTATGTAGAATAGACACGTTTGATTGCCATGATTTCTAAGCTATGCGTTACTTTGCTTTCTGTAGAGGATTCACCGACTGACGACGGCGAAACGAACGTATTAGAAACTACATCCACCATGGCGTCTCACCTCAATAATGAACCAAAGGTAAGATTAAGAATGCCTTTTTGTATAATTCTCTTGTTCACTTGGCACCTCCAAGCAGAAGAATAGTAAACTTCCATACGCTCTCGTCTTCCCTTTTATGCCTACACGGTGTAAGGATTGAATATTGAGTATCGGTTTTCACAGGATGTGGGACTTCATGCTAGGCATATCAGCAGTGTTTCGACAGTGGATAGTGGTAAGACATTAGTTTTTCATTTACGTTTGCATCATTCGGTCTCTGGATTTCATTTACTTTCTCATGTTATATCATTTATCATGTCGATTTGTTTCACTTGAAGAAATGAATGACGAGTCCGGGAATCCAATTTGGAAGAATAGAGTGGAGAGCTGGAAGGATAAAAAGAACAAGAAGAAAAAGGCCCCGACTAAGACCGAAAAAGAGGAGATTCAAGTCCCACCTGAGCAGCAGATGGAAGAACAACAGTTAGTATAAATTTGCTCATTATCAATGATTTTGGTTTATGAATTAGTTTTAGCAAACAGATTTACCTTTCGAGACTAGAAAATATGACACAATCAGATTGTTTTTGCAGGTCCCCGGAGGGTGCGGGTGCACAACCACTATCAACTCTCATTCCACTTTCCAAAAGCAAACTCACACCCTACAGGATTGTGATAGCCATGAGATTGATCATTCTGGTTCTCTTTTTCCAGTACCGAGTAACGCACCCCGTTGACAGTGCTTACGGTGTATGGATGACCTCAGTTATCTGCGAGATCTGGTTTGCCGTTTCTTGGGTGTTGGATCAGTTTCCCAAATGGTCTCCGGTCAGTCGGGAAACATACATTGACAGGCTTTCTGCAAGGTTCACTTCTTCATCTGCAATACTAAGTTTTAGCAATAATTATATTGTTAATTGGCCTATGAACACAATGTTTTCTAGCCTCACTCGGCTCTATGTTTGGATATGTAATTGAATGACAGGTACGAAAGAGAGGGCGAGCCATCAGAGCTCGCTGCTGTGGATTTCTTTGTGAGTACGGTCGATCCAATGAAAGAACCGCCGTTGATCACAGCCAACACGGTGCTTTCCATCCTTGCAGTGGACTATCCCGTCGATAAAGTCTCCTGCTATGTGTCTGATGATGGTGCTGCCATGCTTACCTTCGAATCTTTAGTTGAAACAGCCGATTTCGCAAGGAAGTGGGTTCCGTTCTGCAAAAAATTCGCAATCGAACCACGTGCTCCCGAGTTCTACTTCTCACAGAAGATTGACTATCTGAAGGATAAAATTCAGCCTTCTTTCGTGAAGGAACGCCGAGCAATGAAAGTAAATCATTTTAAGGCCAATTAGTCGCTTAATTTCGATCAACAATATATAATCTTGAAAGCATTTTGTGATAATAATTTTGTTTTGTACTGGTGTAGAGAGATTATGAAGAGTTCAAAGTGAGAATTAATGCATTAGTGGCAAAAGCTCAGAAAACACCAGAAGACGGCTGGACTATGCAAGACGGAACATCTTGGCCCGGGAATAACACACGTGATCACCCCGGCATGATCCAGGTTTTTTTTTTTTTTTGTTAATTTGTTTTAGTTATTAATAAGTGTCAATAGAACTTTGTTTTCAATCTTGGAATCTAGTGTTATTGTGTTACGAGCTAGACACCCTAATCCTTTACTAATGAGAGTAATAAAATAAGAAAACGACGAGAAAGCACATGCAAGATTTATAGCGGTTCACCCTTAGCATGACATACGTTTGTCTTCATTTTTTCCTTCAGGTTTTTCTTGGAAATACTGGTGCCCAGGACATAGAAGGAAACGAACTGCCTCGTCTGGTCTATGTCTCTAGAGAGAAGAGACCTGGTTACCCGCATCACAAGAAAGCCGGTGCTGAAAATGCTCTGGTATTACTCTTAAAAGTTCGGATATTACATACCGTTGCGTTGAAAATCGTTACTTAGACCTGAATGCTTGGGCTTATACAGGTTAGAGTATCTGCGATTCTTACAAACGCGCCGTTCATACTTAACCTCGATTGTGACCACTACGTTAACAACAGTAAGGCCATTCGTGAGGCTATGTGTTTCTTGATGGACCCTCAACTTGGCCCAGGTCTCTGCTATGTGCAGTTCCCGCAGAGGTTTGATGGGATTGACCGCAGTGATCGATATGCCAATCGCAACACTGTTTTCTTCGACGTAAGTTCAATAGGATGATCTTTCAGTGGTTTCTGCTGCCAAGCAGGATTTTTTACAATGTGGTGATTTTAAATTATGCAGGTTAACATGAGAGGACTTGATGGTATACAAGGACCGGTTTATGTGGGGACGGGTACCGTCTTCAATAGGCAAGCGCTTTATGGATATAGTCCTGCTTCTTTGCCAACACTAACAAAACCATCCTCATCTTGCTCGTGGTGCGGCTGCTGCTCTTGTTGTTGCCCCCAAAAGAAGCCGACTAAAGACTTATCAGAGCTTTATAAAGACACGAAACGCGAAGAGCTAGATGCCGCCATATTCAACCTCAGGGAAATTGATAGTAAGTCTAGTGTTCCTATAACTTCGATTTAAACAAATTCACGATATAGTTTTCATGATCCATAAATGCATTCATGTTTTCTATTTGAGCAGATTATGATGAGCATGAGAGGTCAATGCTCATCTCCCAGATGAGCTTTGAGAAAACGTTTGGATTATCATCTGTATTCATCGAGTCTACGCTGATGGAGAACGGTGGAGTGCCCGATTCTGTTAACCCGTCAACATTGATCATGGAGGCGATCCATGTCATTAGTTGTGGTTATGAAGAGAAAACAGAATGGGGAAAAGAAGTAAGTACATTTTTTTTTTTTTTTTTCCATTTTGTTTTGAATGCTAATTCTCTATAGCACATAGACATAATCTGTTACTTTCTTACCAACAACTATTGTGTTCCGTATTCGCAGATTGGTTGGATTTATGGGTCAGTCACAGAGGATATCCTAACAGGTTTCAAGATGCATTGCCGCGGATGGAGGTCGGTTTACTGCATGCCCTTAAGGCCTGCATTCAAGGGGTCAGCACCAATCAACTTGTCCGATAGGCTTCACCAAGTTCTGCGATGGGCTCTCGGATCCGTTGAGATCTTCTTTAGCCGGCACTGTCCCCTTTGGTATGGCTTTGCCGGAGGTCGCCTCAAGTGGCTACAGCGCTTGGCTTACATCAACACCATTGTTTACCCCTTTACATCCTTCCCTCTCGTTGCTTACTGTTCATTGCCCGCAATTTGCCTTCTCACGGGGAAATTTATCATACCAACGGTAAACGCTTCTACTACTAACATCTTTCTTTGGAAGAACGCACACCCTTGCTAAAAACATTATTGAAAGAACACAAAGAAACTTATTTTGCATTGACTTATGTTGCTTTGATTCAGCTTTCAAACCTTGCAAGTCTTCTGTTCCTTTGCCTCTTCATCTCCATCATCACCACCAGCATTCTCGAGCTGCGGTGGAGCGGAGTCACCATCGAAGAGTTCTGGCGTAATGAGCAGTTTTGGGTGATCGGAGGCGTTTCAGCTCATCTCTTCGCCGTCTTCCAAGGCTTCCTCAAGATGTTGGCCGGCCTTGACACCAACTTCACAGTCACTGCAAAGGCAGCCGATGACTCAGAGTTCGGGGAGCTCTACATCATCAAGTGGACAACACTTTTGATCCCTCCGACGACCCTTCTCATTGTCAACTTGGTTGGCGTGGTTGCAGGGTTCTCCGACGCCTTAAACAAAGGATACGAAGCTTGGGGTCCACTGTTTGGCAAAGTTTTCTTCGCCTTTTGGGTGATTTTTCATCTCTACCCCTTCCTCAAGGGTCTCATGGGTCGCCAAAACCGAACTCCCACCATTGTTGTGCTTTGGTCCGTGCTTTTGGCCTCTGTCTTCTCTCTTGTTTGGGTCAAGATTAACCCGTTTGTCAGCAAAGTGGACACCAACACCATTGCCCAGAGCTGCATTTCTATAGATTGTTGAGATTACCACAAGAGAGTTTTCCTTATATGATGAAAAAAAAAAATTTTACCACTCACTGGTGGGAATCAGAGATTTACGTTACTAGTCGGTTTTTTCAGTTAGCATAGAAGAATTTGCAAAGATTTTCCCCTTTTTTTATTTTATTTTATTAGTATTATTATTGTTATTTTTTTTTTTTTTGGTGTTTTGGAACAACTAGTTTGTAAAGTTCAAGAATTGCCCAATGACAAGTGATGTCAATGTAAAAGGTGGTGTTCATCATACTATAAAATGAAATTGTTGAAGTTCAACATAAAATCTAGTTCTGATTGTCTCTTCTTTCATACTGTGACATGCTTAAATCATTCTATCTCAAAATATTAATCTATTAAGAACAATGGTCTTGCCACTTTTTTTTTTTTTTTTAATTAAAACTCTAATACTAACAAGGAATTTCCTTGGACGGGGTTACTCTCGGCCAAGGGGTTTGATGTGTTGTCAGGTAGGTGAATGCCTTCGCCCCCTAGGCGGAGTGGTTGTGGGCTAACTTCTTAGACTCTCACTGTAATAGTAGTCTAAGGTTCGAGTCCCTTATTTTATCTTGAGACATTTAAAATTCAGAAAGTGAAAGAATGTCGTACTTGAATTCCTTCAACATAAAAAAAATCAATAAATAAACAAAAAGGTAGCTGAATGCCTTTAATAAGGAGAAGTGCTCAGCATTTGCGAGCTTGGGGTCCAAGCAAACTAGTCCGTTTACACTTGCTGCTATCACACGAGCAAAATACTCATGAATGAAGAGTGCAGGAAAAGAAAATGTTGGTCACTTGTGACGTTTGATAGAAAATTAGTTTGAATAAAAAGAAGAATTAGAACGTTGGGCCCCGTTATAGTTTGTCTTTATATAGTTTGAGTGGATTTTGGTTTAGAAAATGGAGGAAGGTTACTGATATAAATGTACAGAATATTGCATTAATATGATACAAAAAAAATAATATTAGATTAATATATCATAAAATTAAACTAAAATAAATTACAGTTTATGTTATATTGGTTAAGATGAGAGGGTTTGTGTTATGTTGATCAATGATTAGAAAAAAAAAAAAAAAAGTGGCTATTTGGATAATTTTCTTGAAAAAAAAAACTTGACACGAACTTAAAAGTTAGCAAACTTAGATAGTGTTTGATAAACCAACTTAACTCAACCCAACTCTTATTTTTTTTTATCTTTTATTTTTTAGTCAACTCATTTATTATTTAATTTTTATTGATTGGTGTGTTTATTTTTTTCATGTAACTATCAAGTTTTTTTGTTTAAAATTATCTAATACTAAATATTCAAAGTTCCAAAGCATAATAATGATGACAAAAAATAGATATACCATGAGAAATAGCATTACAAATTAGAATATAAGGCATGATATTATTATTTTTCACACTCTTTGTAATAATTATAACATTGACATAGACAAATATATTGAAAATGATCTTAGGCTTTTAGAAAAATAAAAGGGGAGTTAAAATTAATAATTTTGTAGGATAAAAAGCTTAATATAAGAATAAGTTGAATATTATATGACACGTTTGAGGGTGAGGATGAGGGGGGGGGCCACATGCCCCCTGATTCTAATGTAAATACGTGCCTAATTATAATATGACTAATTAGATAATATGGTTTTTAGCATAAGAAGGAGAGAAAAATAATAATTAGGCATAGATAATCACTTCTCACTCTAAAAGTATGGCCTATTTCCTATTTCTTTTGGTCTTTTTAGAAGAATTTTTTTTTTTTGGCATATTGTGAGCATATATTCGAATTTTCACAACAGGTTATTTATTTTAATTATTTACTTTTAGCTTCCAATTTGCCACAGTTTAAAGAATATTTGGAATTTTGGAGTATCTTATCTTAAAAATAAAAGTGCAAAAGAAAAAACAAAGGCAAATAAATTAATGAAACAATAAAAATAACCAGAAGAGAAGGAGCTGGAGACCACGAAAGACCTATCGAAATAATCAATTAGATATATTGCAACTTTTATCTATTTTGTAATCGCTGGAAGGTATAATTTAATAGGATCTACTTAATTTTTTATCTTTAACGGTTTTTTATGGTTAATCTGTTAGTGGCTTATACTTGTATTATTGTTTTTTGTATATCAAAATTATTGGTAACCACTTGGTGAAGTCCTGCATCAATGGGAAATGAGCCGATAGAGTGGTTTATGAATTTTTATGGGTTCTCTATTAGTCTATGAGTGTCTGAAAGTTATAACTTAATTAGATTCACTTATAGGTTCACCCAATTCATCTTTCTGAAAGTTCTTTATGGTCGATTTGTTAGTAAATTAGGCTTGTATTACTTTCCTTGTATACTAAAAAAGAAAAACTTTTATCTATTTATTTTTAGTTTTTTAATAGAGAATTTTATAACAAATAATTCATTAATAAGGAACACTATAAATGAGCTCTCATATAAATATAAGTTACAATATATATAATCGGATAAGTTACATAATACTTACAAATCTACTAAAATTAAGACTTATTCTAAATTATAATATTTACAAATAAATAAAATTCTTAATAAAGATAATTATATAAAAATATATATATATATAACTTTTCCTAAGTTAATACTAAGTTTCCTAATAGTAAGAATATCTTTTAGGTCCACCTAAATGGAAAAATCTTACGTAGTATCATCATCTTGTAGCAATAGCTTCTAGAAGATATGCCCCATATATGTTGAATTTCCGATCAGATTATTACTTAAAAAAATAAAAATAAAAATAAAAATAAAAATCTTGTGCTTGTTTCTGTATCTCTCACTATATTGTTATTTTTTTCCTCAACTTTATAGATCCTTTCTGATAAGTTATCCTATGATATGAAGTGTGTAAAAGATTGGACAGAGACTGAAGGATGGAACATCGAACATTCACCCTAACCAAACTTTGCCTATAGTGATTTGTTATTATTTTGTATGGTTTCAATTTAATTTGTTATCTTCTTTGTAATATTCAATACAGATAACTGTTGTCGGTACATGTATAATTTAGTGGTAATTTTACATCTAATTCTATTATAAGGTGTCGATTTTGAATCTCTTCATTCTCAAGTTCAAAACCGACTCTATCTTCCAGAGGCTCACACATTATTAAATCCGAATGATGATTTCATGATCGAATTGGTCCAAGGCGGGCGACTCAATTGAGAGGCCCAAGCGGCTCGGCTGAGCCCTTCTAATGGCCGAGGGCGGCTTGGCCACAAGGCCTCCCTTTTAAGTGTTGCCTTCTTGTGCGTCTAGCTAGCTTCTTCGGGGTTCTTAGTCTAACATTCACTGCCTAATTCCTCGGTGTGGAACTCAGCTGAGTCTGGAAATTAGCAAATCTCTGCGTCATATCTATCAAATATATGGTGAATGGAGGCAACCTTGTGAAACTATGATGCTTTAATATCGTGGTGCAGTACACCATATATTTATTTAAAAAATTAAACAATAATATATAAAAGTTCATAGGAGTGAGGACTCCAATCCCTCTCGTTTTAATAATTAACGATACTTAAAAAAAAAAAAAAAGGTTATCAACGTTATTACCAAATTAAATTACCAAAATCAAAAAATGCAGCAATTCCACATTGCAAAAAAATTAAAAATCAAAAAATTAAAAATAAAAAATAAAAAACTTGTAACTATCCCATATTGAAAATAAATGAAAAATTCTTCCATTTAACCCCTCTATATAGAGATGACACATTTGTTTTCACCTTTAAGTTAATCCTCAAAAACATATGTTTTACCTTTACTCTTATTTAACAATTTAAGTTGTGTTTTCGAATATAATGATTGAAGAGTCAAAATTAGAAAAAAGAAACATATAATTATACATCTCATAAATTATACCGTATCTTTTTTCTTCTCAAATTATTTTGGTATTACAGATAAAAATTACTTTAGCAAAATCCAAATTTAGTATTTATAAAAACTCAATTAAAATAGGTGTTTTGAAAACCTATTAATAAAAATCTTTTTGAGATAAGTACTTAAATTATGATCATGTTCGGTTAAAAACTTAGGTCTAGGTGCATTTAATATTATTCTCCAATCGCTTTTTGAACACTTGAATCTTCAAGCTTCAATTTTCAATCCCATAATTTTCATTTAATACTCCAAAGCTCAAAGCGCTGCTTCTATTCCTTCTCATCTTTCTTGCAGTTCTAAAAAATTCTTTCGGATAAGTTTAGATTCACACTCTAGAAAATCGACTAGAAATTCTCGATTCAAAGTATATCATCATAATTTTTATTGAGAATTTAAGCCAACATACAGCTATACCATAGTTTGAAGTATGTGATATGCACATGATTGGACATGTTTGAGAAAATTTATATGAATATGAAAAATTCCTAAAAAACTAATAATAATAATTTAATGAAACACATTTAAAAAATAAAAAAAAAAAGAAGAAGAAAAAAGCTTAAACAGAGACCAATCGAAGGACTAACATGAAAAAAAAAAAAAAAAAAAAAAAAAAAGAGAGGGAGAGAGAGAGAAAGGGCTAAAACAAAAATAAAATATCAATAAGAAGAAAGGTTCGAAATATAAAGAAATGACAATTAAAAAAAGACCTGAAAGTAAAATGAAAAATAAAAATAAAAGGACGAATATGAAAAAAAAAATTATAAAAAAAAAACCAAAGGATTAAGGATTCATTTAATAAAACTGTTTGAGTTAAAATTTTTAAATTTAAATTAATTAACTTTTTAAAAATTAATTATAATTTTTATTAATTTTTTAAAAAAATATATAAAAATTAAGATTAAAAAATATAATTTAATTTAAATTAAACAGTTTCATTAATAAAAATAAAAACTTTTTTGTGTTCTGCTTTCCATAATATATATAGATACATAAGCAGTGACCTAACTAAACTAGAGTGCTGTTGAGTGGATCTGGTTTAGCCATGACATAGTCAAAGTTCTCATACAAAGAGATAAAAATACGAGACATAATAATTTTAAAATGCAGTGACACATTAGTGTGTATTAAGCGATTGCTAGGACTCTACCTGGATTAAAGTAATCCACCTAGTTGTGCAGAATATTTGTCTCCGATTATTTTAGTAGTAAGAAAATTAGTACATAATATATTTGTACCTGAATATCATTGATCTAAAACATGAACAAAAATCATATTATAATCGGTGACGAATTCAAAAATTTCTCTTAATAGAAATATATATAAGGATAAAATTTTTAAATTAATAACTTTGTAAGATAAAAAGTTTAATATGAGAATAAGTTGAGTGTTATATGACACATTTGAGGGATAAAAAAAAAAAACTTTGAGTAGGGGTATATTTGAGAAAAAAAACTTTTAAACGGGCAAATTACAAATTTTTAAGAAAAAATATATGTATAATTTAAATTTTAAAAAATTGAGGGGAGCACATGCCCCTGACTGTAATGTAAATCCTTATAATATATGTAATCAGGTAATATCGTCTTTTAGCATAAGAAGGAAAGAAAAATAATTATTAGGTATAGATAATTACTTCTCACTCTAAAAGTCAGGCCTATTTCCTATTTCTTTTGGTCTTTTTATAAGAGTTTTTTTTTTTTTTTTTTTTGGGATATTGTGAGCATATATTCGAATTTTCACAACAGGATATTCATTTTTATAATTTTCTTTTAGCTTCCAATTTGCCACAGTTAAAAAGAATATTTGGAATTTTGGAGTATCTTATCTTAAAAATAAAGTGCACGAGCAAAAAAAAAGACAAATAAATTAATGAAACAATAAAATAACCAAAAGAGAAGGAGCTGGAGACCACGAAAGACCGACCGAAATAATCAATTAGGTATATTGCAACTTTTATCTATAGAGTTATAAGTTAATAAGATATATTTAATTTTTCATCTTAAATGTTTTTTTGTGCAATCTGTTAGTGGGTTATGTTTGTGTTACTTTTCTTGTATATAAAAAAAAATAGTAATCACTTGATGAAATCTCATATCAATGAGAAACAAAAAGATAGAGTACCTTATAAATATTTATAGGTCATTTTTAATCCATAATAATCTAAAAATTATAATTTAATAAGGATCATTTATGAATTCACTTAATTTATCTTTTGAAAAATCATTTCTGCTTGATCTACCAATGAGTTATGCTTGCATTATTTTCCTTTTTATATATTTTTTAACAGAGAATTTCCTTAGACTGTTACCCTTTTCTTACGATAAATACCAACATTGGTCTTTGATAGGGGTGTCAATTCGTGTCTGTCGTGTCGTGTCGTGTTTGAGTCGTGTCGAATTTTTTTCTCCCCAACCCGAACACGACCCGTGACACGAAACCGCGACACGAACACGACACGAACTCGTAACGGATTGATACGAAACGACACGAATTTGACCCGCGACACGAACTTGACCCGAAATTGACCCGCAACACGAAATTAACACGAAATTTGATCCGAAATTGACACGCGACCCGAAATTGACACGAAAAGTGGACACGAAATTGACACGAAAAAAACGGGTCCAACCCGAACACGACACGATTTTTTTTTGTGTCAATTTTTCCCAACCCGAGCACGACCCGCTCCCTATTTTTTCCAACCCAAACTCGTAAAATTCGTGTCGTTTTTAAATCGTGTCGTCATATCGTGACCCGTATTGTCACCCCCTAGTCTTTAAAAATTGAAAAATCCACTTTGACGGTCCTCCTTTTTGACCCGTGTTTTTGCAGTAACCGACAATTAAAATTTTTTTTTTATTAGACAGAATGTACTCTTTGCTCACAACGGATAATCCAGTCACACGTTACTCAAAAGTCATAAATGCCCTTGGTCTAGTACTTATTCACATTATCAACCTATTAAAGATTTGGTAGGTAGGTAGCCCTTGTAATCATATTTGTATAAAGACCGTGCAGACTTGAATGTTACTTATTAATAATAATATTAATAATAAAAGACAACAGAAAGGAGATTTCTCCGTTTGACAATGGTAAAAAGACAATAATAAAAGACGTCAGAATTACCTTATAGTTTTGAAAAGGCAAAAAAAAAAAAAAAAAAAATCCCTCAAATGAATGAAAAAAAAAATAGAGTTAGATAGCGGGTTCTTGTTTTCTCCATCGTTATTAAAATAAAAGAAGTTTGGACAAATGAGAGTATGTGTTCATGGTTTAGGTCCGGAAGGCTACTAAATTCAATTATCAAACCAGATAATTAAATTCCTCAAGAAATGCAAGAAAAAGGGGCTGTTATGACATCTAAATCGGTTTCAATATACTTAGCATGCCAAGTCTTTTAAGTAGGTCGGGCCATTAGAAATTGTGCCCCTCTATATCTAATGCATACAAACAATTTCTCAAGAAAAAAGAAAAAAGAAAAAAAAAACCTTTCTACGATAAGGAATAGGATATTTACAATTGATTTTGCATTTTCAATGTTTCTGATACATATATGACAATATAAAAAATAGACTTATTTTTTTCATCCCTTAGTGTAAAAATTGCCTATAAATAACCAAAATGTTTACTCTCCATCCCCCACCAAACAAGTTCAATTGACCTTTTTTTGTTTGATTGATAAGTCTAAACTAATATTTTCATTTTTTTTTTATCTTTTCTTCAAAAGTTTTTATTTTTTTCCCAAAAATTTTTTTATCTTTTCTAAAAAATCAATATAATTTATTATTTAAATTTAAAAAGTTTAACTCAAACTTCTACACAAACATCCCATCGAGTCACTCCTCAAACTCCAAAAACAAACAAACAAAAGGAAATTATGCTTGCAACCGTTATTAATAGAAAAATTGAAGGGCAAAAGAGTAATTTCGAACCGCCTACGCCCTTCCTTAATCCAAATCCTCCTCATTTCCAGCTCACTCTCACTTGTCTGAGTCCCCCCAGAGAGCACTGTTTACAGAACAAACACAGTCTCCAACACTTTTCACTTCAAAACCCAACTCTCTCTCGCTCTCTCCTCACTTTCTCTCTCTAACTCTGCAATGGACCGACCGCCATTGCTGCTCACTTTCCTTGTTCTACTTCTCTTCCTCTTCTCCGGCACCGCCTTCTCCGCCACTCCACCAGCTCCGTCCCCAACTTCGTCTCCTTCCCCACCGAAGCACTCTTCCACTTCCCCTCTCGCTCCGTCTGCGTCACCGTCTTCTCCGTCTCCGTCTCCGACTCCGGCGTCCTCGACGCTGGACCCGAAGCAGCTCACAGCTCTCCAGTCGCTCAACGTTCCGACCACCAGAGACCCCTGCACGCAGCCAGCTCTGGTCCGCAACAACATCACTCTCTGCGACAACTCCAAGCCCTTCCGACACCTCCTCGCTCTCAAGCTTGCCAACTGCTCCGACGACGTCGCTTTGTCCTTCACGGCCCTCAAGTCCCTCGCCACCCTCCAGTCCCTCCAGTTCCTCAACTGTCCGATCGCTCCGATTCGCTTCCCCGCCGATCTCGCCCTCAATCTCCGTTCCTTCTCCGCCGTCTCCAGCCTCCGCCGCCTCACCGGCGTCTGGCTCGCCCGCCTCGAGAACCTCACCGATCTCACCGTCTCCAACGTCCAGGTTAATTCCAGTGGCCCCTTCGTCATCCTCGGGAACATGAAGAAGCTCAGGTCCGTCACGATCTCCCACGCGAATCTCACCGGAAACTTCCCCCGCCACATGAACCCTAACCTCACGCATATCGATTTCTCCGGGAACCGCCTGAGAGGTAGGATTCCGAGCTCGATTAACCGTCTTGAAAATGTCCAGACCTTGAATCTCTCAAACAATGCGTTCACCTACGAGATTCCGTCCACTATCGGCGACCTAATTGCGCTCCGGAACGTCTCGCTCGCTTCGAATTCACTCTCCGGAGCGGTACCGGAGTCACTTTCAGCAATTCCTAATCTGGTTCATGTCGATCTGAGCTCCAACCAGCTGAACGGGACGATCCCGAGGTACTTCACCGGCATGAAGACGCTCAAGTACCTGAATTTGGCGAACAACAATTTCCGCGGCGTAATGCCGTTCAACGCCACATTCATCAGCAGATTGGCCGTCTTCAAGGTCGCCGGCAACGATTTCCTCTGCTACAACAGGTCAATTCTGTCGTCTAAGATGAAGCTGGGCATTGCTCCTTGCGATAGGCACGGATATCCGATGTCGCCGCCTCCGGCGAAGGACTCTTCGGACGACGATACGAGCAATTCGGACTACGACGACCCCGACGCGGAGGAATCCAACCAGAAGGACCGCCACCACGGCCCAAACAAGGTTGTTCTCGGTGTCGCCATTGGCTTATCTTCCATTGTTTTTCTAATTATTTTCCTGATTCTTCTCTCCAAATGCTGCCGCTGAAAATTAAGTTAAAAGTTCATTTGTTTACAAATTTTTAGCTTAGAGTTGAAAAAAAATATATATTTGGGTAACCAAATATTATTCTTTTTATTAATTTATTATACTCAATGACAAAGTGAAGAGGAAAGGAATCACTTAAAATCGGAGTGTGTAATTTTATATTTTATTTTCACTGCTTATTTACTCTTTGTGGAGAAAAGGGCAGTGGGTTTCCATTTTTTTTTTTTTTTCTTTTTTGGGTTTAAGATTAGGTACTGTGTGGTCATTTTATTGTATAATTAGTAGAAATAGAGGGAAAAATGGTTTGATTTATTATCTTTAAATGTGATTTTTTTTTAGATACAATTATTAATAAATTGTCTCTATCATACTATTTGGTATCTCGCAAGTCTTAATCTTATCAAACTATTGCTTTCTTTTGGCCGCTTTTTGTGCTTATGTTTATCCATTTCTATTGACCAATAAAGGCCAAGATTTATAGTATAACCTAGTTACATATTTTTTCCCCTTTGCCTTGAATTTCCTGTGAGCTTGATTTTGCTCACATTTGAGAATATGCCAATTCCATTTGGTACACTTGTATTATATCGTCTGTGAATCTGAAATGGTAAACCATGAAGTTTCTTTCAAAGGTTTTTTTGCGCCTATCGTTTGTATTGTTTGCTGGCCATTTTCCACCTCCATGTGCAGCTGTACTTCGGTTCATGATTTGGTTGTTGAACGTCCAAGTCTCGTTGTAGATAGATGGTATATTTGTCTAAGACTCTTGATATGGGATAATTTTAACCGTCAATTCTCTTGATGTAATTTTGTTGGGATCTAAACAGTTTAGAATCATATTTTAATATTAGGTTATTTTTTTCATATCTTACTAATAATTCTCGAGTTTGTTTTTCATTATTTTTGCGGGAGATATAAAAAGGTACGCAAAGTTGTTATATATCATGATGTGATGGATGATGCATGTTTCTTTGTGGGCACACATTGAAAATACTTTATTATTATTTTTTTCGTAATTATATGTACTAGAGGGAAAAAAGGGCATGAACCAGTTGGCGAATTATGATCAATAATTAGATTTGAGATCCTTCCATACCGTCCATGATTATGCAAGATGGCTGAAAATTGAAGCCAGAGTTGTCCAATCCTTCCTGTTCTTGGATTGTAAAAGTGTATTAATGAAAGAAGTGCCAAGTTTATTGGAATTTGGTTGGAAGAATAATGCTAGTGAACTCATGAAATGTGGATATTTTGTTTCCTTTCATTTGATGTTGTCTGTTTGCGTGTTTGGTGAGATTTGTTTTCGTAGCTTTTGGTGGAAAGAAAGACCCAACTAGTTCTAACCGTTTTTCTTTTAAAAAAAAAAAAATGAAGAAGAAGAAGAAGTAGAAGAAGAAACACATATCTCCGAAGATTCCTAAATAAAAAGCACTAACGACATTTGACTAAACACTTATTTATCTATGGAGCATGGGCTCGGTCCCCAATTTTAATTTTCTTTTAAACAATTTGCAATAATTAGTAAACTTATTTACAATTTTACCTAAAACTACATGTATTTTGATATATTTCTCACTGACTTATTATGTCATATAAAATTTTATTATGTCATACAAAATTTTATGTAAAGTTACAAATAAGTCAATTACCGTGTCACCATCTCAGTGATGGTAGAAGAACCCGAGACAAGGTTTGGATTTATGGCTTTCTTTATCCTCAACGTGAAGATCTTGTATCTTTCTGACAACGAAGAAGTTGGAAGATATTGGCAACATGAGACTCTGTATCATGATTTTCTGAGGATGCAGTGTGGTAGATTGTGAAATAGAGTCCATGTCCATCAATATATTTTTGGATTAATTTTATGAATGTCCCTGGACTATATATCCTAGTTTACTTTACCTCTTGATTTATCAAAATCATTGATTATACTTCCTTAAATACACAAAACAAGTCAAATATTCCCTTCATTCACTTTCGTCTATAAAGTTAACGAAACTGCTGATATGACATGGTATTGAGGGTTTTTTTGTTTGATAAATAAGTATTATATCCTGATCATAGATATTTTAATGGATAAGTCATAATTATTTTTTAAAAAATATATAATCAAATTTGAATGTAAAAAAGTCCAAAAATCTTTCTCTAACCTTTTTCTCAACTTTTTCACAAATCACCCTAGAAGCATTTATTTTCTTAGCAACCAAACAGATATCGGATCACTAACACCTTCCAAAACTTCTTGTTGTATAGATCGAACAAGAGGAAACCCAAAAACCAGATATTGTAGATCCATAAGATTCTAAAATCGTCACTGTATATTTTTTCAATTATCTTCTATTGTTGGGGGGGCGGGGGATGGTGGTGGTGTTTATCAAATTAACCCTATATTTTTTTTTCTTTTCTACAAGGTTTGATACCATCACAAAACTAATGCCTCTACCTATGGTTGAAACATAAAGAAAAAGATCAACTTTTGGGGCTAATTAGTGACTTTGATCTTAAGGTACGAAAGTATCTGTGGGGGAAGGAAAACCTAAAACTGAAAGATGGTACCACGTACGGCAAAAATCTAGCTAGCTACAATTGGAAATGCTATTAATGGGTTAACTGTAAATAGGAGCAATTTTATATCATATACTAAAAATGTTTAATGTGGACATTCATAAACATCAACTAATAGACCGGTATTGAGAAAAAGATAATTCCTACTAAGGAACTCCATACATTACCATACTATTCCAATCATTTTCAAGTAGAAGCATTTTTCCACTACATTTTCTAATTGGCAAAGCTTGGCCCTTGGAGACAAATAACCTCGCAGGAGCATGCATATGGCCGTGTCCATGTCGCATGCCAAATAATAATAATAAATAATAATAAAAAAAGTCCCATTATATCAAAACAAAATTAAAAAAAAAAAAAGAAAGAAATAATTTAATAGAACTTATTAAAAATTGGATGATTCATAACTCTATACTTCACTGATATAATATTTCTTTAATCTCACCATACAATTTTCTAAAAAATTAAAAGGAAAAATCTATGATAGGGTATTAAAAATATCAGTAGAACATTGTTTTTAATCATTATTGGATATATATATATATTCATCTTAATGTGATTTTCCCTACCATTAAAGTTTTAAAAATTATACCACCACAGATTAGAAGTTAGAATCTATCATATGAAAAATACCCATCTAGAGAAGAACAGCTAAAAGCCTGTTCATAGAAAGGAACTGCAAATGAAAGCCCTCACATTGAAAGGAATCAAGAAATGATACTTGTAATTTAAGACAACTTATATTTTTCCCTTTGAATTTTAGGTCTTATCACAAAATGCACCTCAATTTTGATTTGTAACATTCTTTCCTTCTGAATTTTAGGTCTTATCATAAAATATCCCCCGAATTTTGATTTGTAACATTGTTTCCCTCTGAACTTTGGAAAAGCTTTCGAATTTTTCCCCTCAATTTTTTGACTAAAAAAATACACATAACACTCGTTTGAAATATGAGTTATGGATATTTAATGTGAAACATTTATAATTCAGTTACAAGTGTAAATATTTAGGGTTTATTGACATTGTTTTCCTTATATCTCTCTCTTATAGGTAGCTTCATAGTTTCACATTTAATAAGGATAATCGATGTCAATTGTACTGTCAATATGTGTCATTTTATAATTCTACACTTAAAATCCCAAACAAATGCTTCCAACGAGTGTTGGATGTATTTTTTCATCAAAAATTTAATTGAGAGGAAAATTTTGCAAACATTTTCAAAGTTCAAAGGAAAATAATGTTACAAATTAAAATTTATGGACATTTTATGATAACTTCCAAAATTTGAGGGGAAAGAGTGTAATTTTTCCTATAATTTACACTTTACATTGGCTCTGAGTCCTGATCTAGAATTGAAGGTAGTAATGATTGCCATCCCTCTATGGTGTTTGTGTGAGCTGGACATATTATTATATTGGTAAATAACGTTCCAAGAAAAGAGTAAGAATACATCAAAGCATACGAACACTTCCAGACTACAGTCAATTGATTGAGAATTAGTCTCATAGAAATGCTTTTGCAAAAAGAAATGTCTTTAAAGTGGTATTACTTTTAACATTTCTAAAGTTAATCTGAAAGTTACAAGATGTCCAAAGTATTTAAGTTCAAACCTAAAGCCTTTATGTGACGGTGGTGATCAATGTTATGTTTGGAATAAAAAATAAAAAGAAGTAAAATAAAATTTTAAAAAAAAAAAGGGAGGAAGAAGATTTGGTAGAAGAAAAAGAAAGAAAAAAGAAAATATCTAACCTAATAGATTTTAAAATTATATTCTTTATCTCTTTATCAATATATAAGCACAATAAGCTTTCATCTCTATTTCAGAACTCGTCACGTGGTGTTTCCAACACCACTAACACCTTTAACACTCATCATATGTCACATACAATGCTTGTTTTTACTTTGCTTCCTTTTTTTTTTTTAATCATCCTTATTAAAACAATTCTTTAAAATATATCCACATTTAAACTTTTTTTTTCCTTACAAACCTCTCGATTAACAACTTAGACAACAAACTATTCACGATTGCGCTCAACCAGTATAAATAAGAAGATGAACAAGGATTGAGATTAAAATCGTTGTTCAACATATCACTCTTACGTCAATTTTCTCCCTCTACTTTTCTATTCACAGTTGAAATGATATAAAAAAAAATGATATGTCCCATGGATTTACAACTTTCTTCCTTTCCGATTTCCTTCCCCTCTACCGAACAACCGTAAATACCGTTTTTCTCTCTAAAATCTCTCTTCCAACTCCTTCCTCTCCGTTTTCAACTATCAAACATACTCTAAAAGGGAAAACGTGATTAAAACCAGCTTAATGGGTCCCAATGTGCCCAAAACCGAACCATGTGCCAACAACAAATTTAACGCTATAGAATGGCCCCCAACTCCAACGCTGAACCATGCGATGCTTTATGCTATAATATCCAGTGCAAGAAATGGCCCATTAATCATACCCCTCTGTGTTACTGTTCCTGCAATAAATGCAGTTCCATGAGTTTTTCATTACAAAAAAATATATATATATGATGATCCTCATGTAGCATGGGAAGAACTGAAAGAAACAGAAGAAGAAAAGGAGAATATAGGAAATACAAAATAATAGCATATCAAGGAAGGTATTTAAATAAACTGAAGCCTGATAATATGAACAAAGACCTCTTTTCTCTGAATTACAAAGGAAAATTCTCAGTCCACAATACAGACAAAAGTCGCTTGTTAACAACATTGAAACCTCACGGGTAAAACGACTTAGTTACAGCCTGTAAACATATTTACGTACTCGCTAAAAGCTTGGAATATGCAGGTCTTACAGTTAAGCTGACCAAAATGGTCATTAGGAATGTGCAACTTCTGTCCTTTGTTTTACCAGAAACCTCTGCAGGAACAATGACCATCCTTGAACCGGTGAAAGCGGTTTGAATCTCTCAAGACAAGTTCCCTACTCGATATTCTGGAAATGAACTTGGCTGTCTCGTGACAGTCACCGCAAACTCTCAGATTCTTTGTGACCCTTATGGTTTTCCCAGGTGGCAAGCTCAGCATTCCGAAAGCCATGGCTAACTTCTCGCTGTGCCCACAGAGAGCCACCTCCTTCTCCATGTCATCTGCGTTTATCAAAGCATACTTCATGTTGGGATGGAAACCTTCTTCCTTCATCTTCGCTCTTAACCTCTTCAGCAGCGACTCGATCTTTTTTGCTAATGGGTGTGAGTCGTCTCTTGCAACAAAGATATTAACTTTTCCCTTGATCTCTATCCAACTACAGCCTGGATTCTTCTTTAAACCTCGCTGACCTATCTTCTCCCTTAACTTTCTTACTTCTTCCCACTTTTCAGCCTCGGCATATATATTGGCTAGAAGAACATAATAACCTGTGTTATCTGGCTCTAGTTCAAAAACATGCTCTGCAACTCTCTCGGCTAATTTTACGTTATGGTAGATCCTGCAACCACATAGCAATGCACCCCAGATAGTGGCATCTGGTTCAATTGGCAACGTTCTAATGAACCTATAAGCCTTCGATAGATTTCCAGTTCGGGAAAGAAGATCGACCATACATGCATAGTGCTCCAATGTGGGCTCGATGTTGTATTCATTTCTCATTATATTGAAGAATCTCCATCCTTCATCAAGTAGTCCAGAATGACTGCAAGCATAAAGAACAGAAATGAAGGAAACTTCATCAGGTTCAATTCCTCTACGTCTCATCTCATCAAAGGCAGCAATAGCTTCACGTCCGAATCCATGCATTCCATATCCAGCAATCATCACCGTCCATGAGATCAGGTCCTTTGTAGGAATCCTATCAAAAAGTACTTGTGCAAGAGCTAATAGCCCGCACTTCACATACATGTCAACAAGTGCGTTCGCAACATGTCGATCAAGAAAGTAGCCATTTCTAATTACATGACCATGGATTTCCCGGCCCTTGTCTAAGGCTGCTAGGCTAGCACAAGCTGGAAGGATACAGGCCACTGTTATACTGTCGGGTTTCGATTTATGTTGCATCTCGTTAAACAACTTAAGAGCTTCATTGGGAAGACGATTTTTGGAGAAACCTCCAATCATTGTATTCCATGAGATAATGTCCTTTGCAGTCATACGAGAGAATACCAAATGAGCATCTTCCATGCTTCGACATTTGGAATACATATCCATCAGAGCATTACAGACGAATAAGTTTGATTCCATGTCATTTTCTCGAATGTAATTGTGCACCTCCTTGCCATTTTCCAGCGAGCCACTACAAGCACATGCATGAAGTATGCTAGTTATAGTAAAGATATCGGGGCTAACCCCATTTCTTTCCATTTCATAGAATAGTCTGATTGCGTCGTTAGAAAGACCTTCCCGTGCATAGCCCGCTATCATTGAAGTCCAGGACACTACACTTCTTTCACCCATCTTTTCGAAAACTCGAACTGATGAATCCAAGTCCCCACATTTCGAATACATGTCTAGTAAAGTATTGCGTAATGTGATTTCTCCATCAAAACAAGCCTTTATTGCATAAGCATGAACAGCTCTTCCCAAAAGACAAGTTCCAATATCCGCACAAGCCACTAGAACATTCACTATTGATGCCAAATCTACATCAACTCCCAAACTCACCATCTGTACAAAAATCCAAACTCCCTTCTCCCCAAGACCATTAGACACATACCCGCTTATCAAAGAATTCCACGATATAACATCTCGATCAGTCAATTCATCAAACACGTTCTGGGCACTTTCGACTCTTCCACTTTTGAAGTAAAAAGCCACTAGTGAATTCAAAACCGTATTGTAAGAACCAAAACCCAACTTATACAAATATGCATGCACTCTTTCACCTTCTTTTACATTCCCTAACGCCGCAAAACACTTCAAAACACAAGACAATGTATGAGAATTTGCTTGGATACCCAACTCTAGCATCTTCTTGAACAAGCTTACACTTTCCCTAAAATTACGAATCTTCGCGTATTCATTTATCACAAGATTCCAAAGAAAAACCCTGCAAGTGTAAATCTTATCGAAAACCCGCCTCGCTTCCCTCAAGTCTCCACAATTCACATACATAAAAACAAGTTTTTCACCCAAATACCCATCAACTTCCACATCATTGTCACAAATAACCGAGTGAACCCTTTTACCATCACGCAGAGATTTACGTTGAGCACAGAGCTCCAAGACGGAGCAATAAGTCCTCAACTCAAGCTCGGACTTTTCGGAGCCACAAAGCATTTCCATGGCGTTTTTCAAATTGCCCACCTCACAAAAATAGCTAATTTCGCAATTGTTGTTGTTAACAGTCCCTCTGGTACTGGTCTGACTCTTGGAAAGCGAAGCGGAGATTTGGGTAAGAGCAAAGGAAGAGGTTGAAATGGAAGATAACAAGTTGGTTCTCGAACAGGGTTTCAAGAAAATAGAACAATTATTGGAGATTTGCACGAAGTCTGTCTTGTAATCATAGGAATTCGGTGAAACCCAGAATAAGGTTGGAGAGGATTTAGCCATAGTCTCTCTCTCTCTCTCTCTCACCAAATGAGAGCGCGGGAAAATTTTCAATCAACGGGAAAGAAAGAAAAACTCCTAATAAACTATCGACTTAGGGAAAGGGAAAAAGAAAACGGTTTTTAGCATTTTACTCCCTTAATTTTTTTAGTTTTCCGTAATTATGATTCGAAGTTTTCAATATTAATAATTAACTCCTTAGACTTGTTTTTTTTGTATATAAAGGATCAAATGATGGTCCCATCATCGGTCAAAATGGAGCGGGTATCTTATGCAAGCAATAGAAATCGAACCTAGATATCTTACGGGAGATAATAAGAATTGAACCAAGATGAATAAATGAAAATACCAAATAAATACATCTTAATCCTTATCTACACATCTACCCAACGATTTTAATTCCTAAACTTGTTAAACTTATAATATGATTTAATTTTATAATATTATTTAAATTAGTAATCGAATTATTATATGCATTGACACCTCACATATGTTTGGAACTTTATTCATGAACTTTTGATTTTAACAAAATTTCGTTGAATCTTCTTTTTGATTTTTCAGCACTAATTTAAAATAGCATTGTCATTATAGGTCTTCAATGATTTGACAAGTTTAGGATATTAATTTCTAAAATTAAGAGGGTGTTTGGTGAATAAGTTAAGTTGAAATTTTTAAGTTTGAGTTGAGTTGACTTTTTAAAAAGTAGTTATAAACTTTGTTGACTTTTCAGAAAAAGACAAAAATTGAGATGAAAAATTACAGTTTAGTTGAAGTTGAACTTGGTTACCAAACAAGCCATAAAAGATTAATTAAGAGTTCCTAAACTTTTTTTATTTTACCAATTCGGCCTTCTAACTTGTTAAATTATTATTATATGACTGATTTTCTCAATATTCGTTCTAAATTTTAGTTGAATTTGAGGGATTAACAACTGGGAAATTAAAAGCAATTGGAAGAAAAATGGATCACGTTATAATTGTTTAGTATGTTAAGAGATTAATTTACTATAATTAAAAATTTTAATAAATAGTTGTTGCTGTTATTGTTAAGAATTATACGTCCTATACTTTTTTTCTAGGCTTCTCGCTTCAAAATAAGAAATTGTATTGATACTAGGTATCAAAAAAACATAATAAATAAAAAAGTAATAAATAGAATATAGGTATAGTGGGTTCCATCGTTTCTATGGTTATTTCTTAAACGGTGAGGTCCTCTCTATACATCGGAACCTCATTTAATTAATGTTATTGTTAACTTGTACAATTCACACTCTTTAGGTCATTCACATGGAGACCACTTATACAGTAACGATATTTAGTTGTGAAGATTAGTTGAGTAGCTAACCCTATTTGTTCGTTCTTGCAAAAGTGAAGGGTAAAGGGTAAAGGCAAAATCTTTCTGCTTTTAAATAAAATAGGATTTCCCTACTTAATGAATACATTTTACTATCAAGGGGGAATTCTTTCTCATCTTAAATTAAAAGTGTAAGTGATTGGATTTGTATCGTTACACCTTTCATGCGGGTCGGAACTTACCCGATAAGGAATTCCACTACTTTAGGACCGTTATAGTTACGGCCACCATTCACCGAGGCTTTGGTCGCTGGCTCTCCTGTCAACAGGTCATGCAGCATACAACTCTCTCTTGTACTGCGCTCTCCAAGTGTGCTTGTTCCTCCCTTCTTCCTTACCATAGCAAGTCTTTGTGAAATACCATTAGTCGTTATTGGATCATTCATAGCATTACTAAACCTTTCTTATGCATTGCGGGTTGGTTATCTGTCAGCACGGGTTTAGCTTACGATGTATTTGGAAACCCCCGTCCAAACAAGTACTTTACAGAAAGCCGATAAGGAATTCCATTAATAAATGTCCATTTTGATCCTTTGGAACAACTTGATGAATTTAATAGATCTTTTTAGGAGGTCCCAATGACGACTATACATAGAACCTATCCAATTTTTACAGTGCGATGGTTAGTTGTTCACGGACTAGCTGTACCAACTATTTCTTTTGTGGGGTAAATCATTGCAATTTAGGAAGGCTTAATCTTAATGAAAGGACATCAATTAAATCCTAGATTTTTGAATTGAGAGAGATATTGACCTCTCAGTAGGATTCGAACCCAGATGAGTTCTGACCATCTATTAGAGAAAAAAGAAATAATGAGAAATAGAGAATATCAAAAATTTGAGTGGCTGAAGCTAAAGCAGTTACTTTCAAAGTAACAGAAAGAAAAGCAACAACTAGAGTGGGAGAGTCAGAGTCGAAAAGAGGATTCGCTCCCTTATGATGTATTTTTACATCCTACAGCTTCAACAAATCACTTAGCCCTGTACATCTTTGGTGCAAGAGTGCTTGATCAGTGAGTTATTACACACTCTTTCAATGGTGGCTACTTCTAGGCAAACCTCCTGTCTACTATGCACCCTACTCCTTTATCACTGAGCGGTCATTTTTTAGAAAATAAACATAAGATAATATAAGTGTATAAAATAAAACTTCATATAATACAGGGAGAACCCTTTGATTTGATTCAAAGAGTTCTCTCTGTATTTCATACCTGATTATAATAAACTTCCAATTTATTTTACTCAAACTTAGGAGAAGAAAAAGGACTTATAGGTTTTGATCCTTTTGTTCAGGGAGGAATAGCCTCTCATCATATTGCAGCAGGAACCTTGGGTATATTGATGGGTCTATTCCATCTTAGTATCCGTCTGCTCCAACATCTATACAAAGGATTACGTATGGGAAATATTGAAACCATCATTTCCAGTAGTATGACTGCTGCCTTTTTTTGCAGCTTTTGTAGTTGCTGGAACTATGTGGTATGGCTCGGCAACTACCCCAATTGAATTATTTGGTCCCACTCATTATCAATGGGATTAAGGATACTTTCAACAAGAAATATATTGAAGAGTTAGTGCTGGGATAGCCGAAAATCAAAATTTATCTTAAGCTTGGTCTAAAATTCCTAAAAAATTAGCCTTTAATGATTACATCGACAATAATCTGGCAAAAGGGGGATTATTTAGAGTGGGATCAATGGATGATTAAAAAAAATACTTATAGAGGGAACAAGCTTATCCCGCTCTGAATAATCCCCCTTTCGCCAGTTATTATCGATATAATCATTAAAGGCGAATTTTTCAAAAATTTTATACCAAACTTCAGATAAACTTTGATTTTCAGCTAACCCGACACTAACTCTTCAATATCTTTCTATTTTTATTAAGAAAAACTAGAACCATCAAAATTATAAATGAAAATTTCTTAAATTACACTTTTCAATAGCTTTTATAATTTACACTTTTCTTGAATTACACTTTTGTACGCACAATAAATTCACGGGGAAAAAAAAGGAAGTGCATGTGCATTTAATAATATAGGTTGAGCGCGTGATGTCACTCGGGTGGGAAGTTGTGGGCTGGAGATTTTTGGTAAATAAAATTATTTGCAAATAAAACAATGGTGACGTGTACAAATACACATGTCAGGCTGAGAAGGTACAAGGGTGATTTGGGTGATTCTGATCCACTACGACCTTTTTGCCTACTCAGAATCGCATGTTTTTATTCAGGAAAATTTGTTTGCCTACTTTTGGATCCCCCAAAATTTTCCAGGAAAATTAAAAAAAAAAAAAAAAAAAAAAAAAAAAAAAAAAAACTATGAGTGCAATTGTTGTGCAGACACATTCTGTTATTCGCTTTCCAACTTTCCCCTCTTTCACTACTAATCACCCGAAGCTTGGAAATCCCATTTTCTCTCTCAGAGGTACGTGGAGTTTAATCACTTCCTTGAATTTTACATTTGCTTTTTTTTTTTTTTTTTGGGAATTTTAAGTCTACTAATAACAAGTGAATTGAGCAGTAAATACACTTATGATTATTTGCTTTCTGGGTCCAAAACAATTTTGATTGAAATCTCGTTAAACAACAGGCTAACGTCGGATTTGAGGTACATTTGTTTAATGATATTACAAGAAAAATTGGCCCTTAAAGTTTGTTAACAACAGGCTGGGGTCATGTTTATGCAGCTTGTTAAATTTGGCTGAGATTGCAGATGCGCTCTCGCCGTCGCCCTTCGAACGAAAGGAGCTTCGGTTAACCATTTCACGCATAGGATCTGATGGGGATAGAGCAGGCCAACGACCTCCACGGAGAGGCCCTACCTCAGGGAGGAAACCAAAAAAGGAAGAGAATAACATGTTACCTGTTGGGAAAAAACCCAACTCGTCTAACCAGGAGGAGATAATCGCTCTCTTCAGACGGATACAATCTTCCATCTCAAAAGAAAAGTCTGTAAATGAGAAGAAGAAAAATGCAGATGCTTCTGAAAAGAAGTCCTCCGCCGAATCGATTCTGAATGTTCTCCGCAGATCGGGGAAGCAAGGTAGGGTGGAAAAGCAGATGAATTTCATGTTCATTCTCATATCTTGCAGGCACTTTGTTGTACCACTTTAATAGGTTCTCTAATTTGGACAGGAAAAGCTAAAAACGAGGAAGGGAAGAGGATATCAACAAGGAAAAGAGCTGCGCCTAAGAAAGACCAAGGAGAACAGGGCAATCTTCCAGTTACAGACTCGAAATTAACTCGGCCACCATCAAATTTTGTTAAGAGGTCCCCGATCCCATCTCCAACAACCCCGAGAGCGATATCTCTTGAGCCGAACAACAAAAAATTTACTGCAGCCGGAGAAGAGTTGGATCCGCCAAAAGTAGAAGAGATGAAACTTGCTGAACTGAAGGCATTAGCCAAATCTAGAGGAATTAAAGGTTACTCAAAACTAAAGAAGAGTGAGCTAGTGAGTTTGCTAAGGTCTTGAGTAAATTAAACACTTCTTTTTTTTCTTTTTTTTTTCTTTTTTCTTTTTTTTTTTTTTTTGGGATTGAATCTTTATAGAAAACTCGGTGGTTCTTTTCTAGTTTCTGTCTAAATTCAACAGTAGTTTACTGTTATCATTCTCCCAACAAACAACTTTTGATCAACATTTTGCATTTCCTTTCCCCCTCTGTTTGACCGTGAACGCTTGTGTAAGGAAAAAAAAAAATTTTATTAACTTTGCAAGAAAATTTTTTTCCCCCATTAAAAATTGATAATCAAGGTCACTCCGAGTATGACTTTGTTAAGCTTGAATTGAAAAGGGAAAAATCAAAATCGAAGTACTGCTCTCAGTAAAATCGCCAAGGACCAAAATACAGAACAAAATAGATTGTTTACGATTGAAATTTGGATAGATCTCTTCAAAAAAGACACAACCCTGAGACACTGAAACGGGCAAGTAACCCGTCGAAAACCAGAACAAACTATCCAAAACTGTAGAGGATCTATCTAAGCTCCAATATTCTGGGACTTGTTCAGAATCACTCCTTCATATTTGACCTGGAACCACTTCATTGCGTCCTCCTTTGTAACTCTATGCTGAATCCCAACACGTGACTTGCACCGGCGACGACGACCTACACGGTAGCCTGGGCGTTCCAGAACAACGTAGAAGTCCATTCCATAGATACCAGTTGAAGGGTCGTACCTGATACAAAAATACTATGTCAGTGTCCCATTCCATGTTAACTCCATTCCATAGATACCAGTTTAAGGCTTACATTGTTTTTTTTTTCCCCCCCTCTTAAACAGAATGGACTTATAGCTCCCCTTATTAAAAATAAATGAAAACAATCGGGTTTTAAACATGGGAGCTCCCACCCAAACCCGTCCCCTCCCGGCCGCTGAGTTAGCTCCAGCGGGGATTAGGTAGCTTACATTGGTTAAAGGCATCAAATGTGGCACATGATGGGGGGGGTTAGTCCGAATGCCACTCACTCAGTTCAACCTTCCTACATTTTCCATTTCTATGAACTCAAGGAAGTACTTTCACAATCACTCACTAGGACCAAATTCATGCCTTAAACCTCAATTATCCATTGCAGTTAATAATTCCAATCCAGAATACACATTTTAAGCAACAAAACAATTGAAGTAAAGTTCTTTCCACAACTCACATCTCTATCCCCATATGCATTTAAGTTAATTCCAATCAACAACAAGCATTTTAAGCCCCCAAAAAAAAAAAAATCGTACTTGATTCCGAGATCAATGTGCTCCTGAATACCGAAGCCGAAGCAGCCAGAGTCACTGAAATTCCTCCTCAAGAGCTCGTATTCCTTAACCTTCAAGCCGCTCTCGAGGAGCTGCATAGCCTTCTCGCCTCTGACGGTGACGTAGCAGGCGATCTTCTCGTTACGCCTGATCCCGAACGAACGAACCGTGTAACGAGCCTTCGAGAACACCGGAGTTTGTCCGCTTAGTTGCTCCAACACCTAGATTTCAAAAATTAAGAAGAAGAAAAAAAAAAGATAACAATTTGTACTCGTTCTAATGCGTTCGACAATAGAAGAATCAGTTTCTCGGCAAACAAACAGCGGGTTACCTTGGCGGCTCTGGTGAGTCTGTCACCGCTTTCGCCGACGGAGATGTTGAGGACGAGCTTCTGGACCTTGATTTCCCTCATTGGGTTGGCCAGCTTCTTCTCCGAAGCCTGAAAAACTCCATTAACAAACAAAATCAGAACTCAAAAAAAAAAAAAATCGAAAATTGAAATTTCAAATAAATCAGAAATCAAGAGAGAGAGACCATTGTAGTAGTGTTGTTGAAAGGAATGGAGGGGCAGAGCAAGAGAGAGAGATGCAGGAGAGAGAAAGAACCCTAGTAACAATGGGGACGAAGAAGCTGGCTAGGGTTTTACTCGGCGAGTTTCTGTGACATGAATATATTGCCCCTTGAATTTTTTTTTTTTTTTTTTTTTTTTTGTTGAGTATATTGCCCGTTGATTTTAAGAAAATTGCTTTTTTCTGTTTTCTTTATTTATTTCTCAAATAATTCGCGGGAGGAAAAAAAAAATTTCCGTTGCCGGGACTTGAACCCGGGTCTTTCGGGTGAGAGCCGAATATCCTAACCAACTAGACTACAACGGATTGTTGTTTACATTAAAACTAAATTTTAATTTAGTTCTTCTCAAAATAAGGGATATTGCTATCGTCTACACCACCACTTGGTATGTGCATTTTTTTGTTAGAACTATATGTGTATTAATAGTAACAATATTCGTGACTATATATATAATTTTAAAATAATTTTATACGTATTGTCTTGTGTCCAGCATTCACATTTTGTTGGACACAAACGGCAAGCTCTTTGGATGCAAAATGGAGGGCAGTGCTGAGAAGGGGAGAGGGGGAGAGATGTCGGAAAACATGGGCTGGAATACAACCCGAGAGAGAGAGAGTTCAATCTCCTTGAAATGTAACATTCGGCTCTCATTATCCTTACCGGCTCGCAATGAGTTTTGGCGACTTCATCATAAGTTCTAGCAACTGCGCCATGATTTCCGGCGGCTTGCCATGTTTTCCGAATGACCTCTGTTGCTATTATTGTTGATGTTGTTGTTGTGATGATTCCAAATGGCCGTACTCGGTATCTCTTCCAATCGTCTCTCTCTTCCTTGGGTTGTCCCACCAGACATCTAATTGCCGGACAATAGAGGCTTCTTAATTTTATATTTAATTTTATTATAAAATATAAAGTTATCTCTAAATTAAAAAAATATAGTATTCAATTTTTCGAAAAAAGTTACTACACATGCTAGGTATTGGTAATTTAGAAAGTAATATCAGTTGTAGGGTAACCCGACGTTATTTTGTGTGTGTGTGTTTTTCTCAAATAACAAGACTACTAGAAGCTCCCTTATATATCTTGAAGCCGAGTAGAAAAAACGGAGTAGCGATAGAAAAGAGATAATAAAAAAAAGAAGAAAATAAAATCAGAAATTATAGGGAAATAAATAAGAACCCAATGGAAATCAGAAATTAATATTTATTAAAGAAAATCATCAATTTTTTCAAATACAAATTACAATCAGTCAATTATTTAAAAAAATCTAAACAACTAAAAAGATAAACCTTTTTTTGGTAAATTAATAAAAAAGTTATCACCAGCGAGAAATTAGAGGGAAATAAATAAGAACCCAATGGAAATCAGAAATTAATATTTATTAAGAAAATCATCAATTTTTTCAAATACAAATTACAATCACTCAATTATTTAAAAAAATCTAAACAACTAAAAAGATAAACCTTTTTTTGGTAAATTAATAAAAAAGTTAAACTTATTAACTCTTTTTTTTCCTCTTTTTTTTTAAGATAAACTTAACTAAAGTTAAACAATCCTAAAAGATATATTAAAATTACACATCAAATATACAGAGATATTATATTAACTAATTATACAATTCAAGCATTCGAATTAAAATTCTTCGTCAATATTCTTTCACTTCTTTTCTCCTTTCCCATTCGATTTACTACACCTCCCACAAAAGCCAGTATCATCCGTTGAAAACGAATTGAAATATGGTGCTTTTTTTTTTTTTTTTTTTTGTCTTGAAAAATAAGGTGCTAGTTGAGTTATCTTAACCACATCTCTCCTTAAAAAAAAAATCAAAATCTAAAAATTGAAAATAAATGGTATATATCCTTTTTTAATTTTTGAAAGTATATATATTACACCATAGGAGAAAAAACAAAATAGTATTTTTTTAAAAAAGTAATATAAATTATAGCACAAAATTTTAAATATAGTGATAAATATCAAATCAAATTTATGATCACATATTACTTAAAAAAATCCATCCTCCTTCCTCTTCTCTCTCTAACATGAACTTATACACATAAATTTGTTGTTATAAACTAACTGTAAATTCGAAATTAAAAAAAATCCAAAAAATCCAAGCATTTATCATAAAATATATTATAATTTATCATATTTTAAAAAATATAATATAAACTTTAAATGTAGCTATAAAATATTTTATTTGCTACAATTTCCATACATATATACATATACATAGTGTACATAGTTTAAAATACTCCTCTCTCTCGTAGAAACAAAAAAAAAAATTGCAGCGTCTCCTTGTTCTCTTCCCCATTCATAAGATTTAAAAAAATAAAAAATAAAAAATGGAAGAGAACAAGTTGCAGATATTTGTGCACACCCTGAGGGGGAAGACAATAGTTCTTCATGCGGACAAGAACGAGGGCATTAGGAATGTGAAGGCCATGATTCATATGAAAGGCCCCGACCACATCCCTTGGGATCGACAGATATTGATTTGTGGTCGAATTTTAAGAGATGACTTGACTCTTTCTGATTATTCCATCCAATCAAATTCCACTCTTTTCTTGAATTCTCGGTTTCCTCGTTGCCCCCTCCTCCACAAGGTTGATCAACATCTCTAGACGAAAGAATCATGATGACAGTCTCTCCGACAATTCGCAGTATACGAAAAAAAGTATCTCATTGTTAATATCTTATTAAGTTCGTATCTAAGTTTAAACTAATCGACTCTTTTTTTTTTTTTTTTAATCTTTTTCTTGATGTTTTTGTTTAGTTTCAAGGTTATGCATATATCAGACTTTTTTTATCTCTATTTATCTCAAGCGTTACACATATGTTTTACTTTCAATCTAGTTTTTTCTTGTTACATGCATGTTTACAAATTGTGATCATTCTATCTCCTCTCTTTTATTCTGAATTTATGCTATTCTCCTCGTTATTTCTCAAGTAAAAAAAAAAAAATATATTTGCGCACATCTAAATTATGCATTTTTTTTTTTCATCCTGTAAACTACTAGTTTACTAAAAAGTAGATAAGTGGTTGGCCTTGATTTTTTGATCCGTGAATAATTTTGTTTCATTCTTTGAACCATTCATTTCTTAACAGCACTTATTTATTTACTACAATCGACTTTAGTTAACATTTATCACTCATAAAATTAATGCTTATCAAAGAAATACTAAAAAGTGGCAGAAGCGTCTTTTTTTTTTTTTTTTTTAGCGGAAGAATTTGAGTAAGAGCTTCCATAGTTGAAACTTAAGAATGTTTTTATTTTTTTTTTTAATACTTACTAGTCATAATTGAAACTTAAGAATATATATATATATATATTTTAGTACTTACTTGGTCATAATTGAAACTTGAGAAAGTTTTTATTTTTTTTTTAATACTTACTAGTCATAATTGAAACTTAAGAATATTTTTATTTTTTTAATAAGTACTAGTCATAAACCTCTTATAATAAAATGACAACAATAATGAAAAAATGATGATGATAATAAAAGCTTTTACTTTGCACTGATGAGCTATACAAGTGTTCCATCTTCAATCGTTCATAATTTTTTTTTGCAAATTTCCAGTCACGTTTTTCATGCTGCCCTCATCTCCCCCAATAATAGCCCTTATTATAACACAAATCCGTCATTTCATATCCGTGTTTTGACACGAAAACATCACGAAAGTCCAAAACAAGCTAAACGAAACAAAATTTTGTTCTCCTTTACGAAGAGGATTTGAATTGAGATGCTATCCAACAAGGGCCATTGAATTTTCAACCTGTCACAATTTTATATTATTTATTGGGAGATACAAACAAGCAAACTTATGGCCCAAATCCCAACTTCAATTTTACAAACCAAACTTGATAGTAATGTATGTGTTTCTTAGACTTTACTAAAAGGGGAAAAATAAAAATAAAAAAAATTTCACATGTACAAATGAAGCCTCTCACCAACAAAGATGACATGACAAGAATTGACTATAGAGAGTGAGAACAAACAAACAAACAAACAAAGAAACATATAATACTTTTGCCCTAGCTAATTCTTTCAATCCTCTAAGCCAACAATAAGAAACAATGTCTCGGAACATTACATGTGACACTTGTATCAGTCCTCTAAATATTCTATGCCTCGAACCTTCGGGGGGGTCCTGAACTGAAACTCTGAGAGTATGCGTATGATGGTATGGTAAACCACAAAATCCTTACCGTGGTATGCTTACGTGTTGTGATGAAGAATGCAAGAATAGACATGATAATGACGGAAAGAACGTTCTTGTTTCTTCGCTCCATTCACTAGAACATATTTACACGAAAGAACCAAGGGAGGACAAAAGCTACTACCAGGCATGCCATCAAGAAGTTACAAAACGGCTGTCCACGCCAACATCCTCTTCTCCTCTCATCTGAGATACTACCGCTGCGTACAAATCTTTCGTTCCACTCCTCCATGAATCTGATATCCCCTACACCAGTTATGCTTTTTGCAGTCTGGCCACAAATTTCACACATTCTGCAGGAAAGGAACAAGAAAGAAAATCCATGTCAAATTCCTAACAGAATTTACTCTGTCCGAGAACTCTGAGATACATCGGGCCAAAAAGGTCAGCCCAAAGAAAACAACCGGGTTCATGATTTAACCACGGAATACAATAAAGTCCATTACTTGCAGGTTTCAGTTACCAGTAAAATTTCATCACAACCCATTTTACAAAAGTTTTTCCACACTTGAAAAGAAAACGAAAAATAGAAATCCAGTCTGCTTCTTTTGATTTGATTGTAATCCATTAACCAGAAGCTCCTGAATCAGCGGCAGACCAAGCCAGCAGCAGGAGAACTTTAGTCACCTGCTACCTGTGATTTTCTCAGGGCTCCGCCAGAGAAGAAAGAGGTCTGGGCAATATTAAGTCATTCATCAGTTTTTGTGTTTCAAGTACTCCATCTAATTGCAATTTGTAAACAAAATTCAAGCCTTTATCTCTACTAAAATTCACCAAAATCACGTCAATATTTTCATATAAAAAAAATAGAAAAATAAACACGCATTCATGCGCAAACATTGGTGGGCAGCCTAGATATGTATCGCAGCCTCTAATTATGACAACATGATATGTTTGTTTGTTTGTTTGTTACATCTACATGGAACTTAACAGAGTTGATAAACAACACTAACTGCCCACTTTTCCTTTTTTGGACCTCGAAAGTTATTACAACTAAAACTATTCATTCCTCTAATTCTTTTCCGGATGTGAGAAACAGATGGAAAAAAACAAGAGAACTACAACCAAAAATACGCCACTGAAATTAGAACTCTTGTTTTTGCAAGTTTAAACATCGACACAGATGGTTTAGAAATGGAGGAAAAAAAAATCCATCGAATGATTGTCAAATCAAAATTAAGAAGTTCAGAGGATACAGAAATAAGTGTCCTACAAATGCAATTTGCAATAGTCTTGAAACTACATTTATCTTTATGAGCAATCTTAACCAAACGTGTCTGTGTATACGCACCCAACTAAAAATGCTCCCAAGAGTCCATGTTTCCAAGAATTCTTAAGCCAAAAAATTGAATGCCATTTCAGAAACAAAAAGGAAATATTACCTGTTGCCCTTCAGCATAAACCAAGCCTCCGCACACTGATAATGTGCGATGCCTAAGTCATCTTTACATCCACAACCTAGAGGAATTAAATCTGCAGTACAAGTAGTGGCGGTTCTTCTATCCGGCGATTGATCAGAACTCAAATGGCAAATCCTGCAAACTCTTTCAACATCCCTTTTATCACCACAATTTTTAGCACTTCCACAGCTTACATCGATCACACACGATTGCTTGTCACCTTCAACCATCTTGCGCTTCGACTCTTCTACCAACATTTTACTCAACCCCACCTCATCAACCTTAGCATTCAACGTCCTGTTATCTCCAGTCATGAGCGGAGCCTCAGAGGGATTGATCACGACCGAAGACTCAACAACCAACTCAACGCCTGAATTGATCGAACTCTCAATAGTCCCTTCTTCAACTCGATTAGTTGACCCCAATTCACAATCTTCATGTTCTCCGCTATGACACGCTTTCTCTTCTGTTTTAACTGCAATGACGATGGTCTCACCAGCCGATCCATCAACAACAACACTCAAATTCTCAACCGCCCTTTGCTCAACTCGGCTCGAAACCTCATTTCTACTCCGCGGATCACGTTCCTCCTCATCCATAACTCCTTTAAAATGGCCTTCTTCACCACCAAAAGAATTCCCAATTTTGCAAAAACAAAAAAAAACAAAAAACCAAGAAAAATATACACCCAATACTAATCAATTCCCAAACTCCACACTAAAAACTGCTGAGCAATGATACAATATGCATATCCATAAACCCAATTGAACAACCGACATTTTTTTTTTTAACTCAAACCAAAACCCAGGTGTGTTTGTATCCTTAAACCACAAATCTACAATATTGTCACAGAAAATATTTGAATTCATTCCGATACTCTGGGGCGACATAAAAACAAGCCCAACAGGCTAAAACTAAGTTAAAATAATAATAATAATAATAATAATAATAATTTTTTTAAAAAAAACACGAACCTTAGACGAGCAGAATTTTGCAGCGGAAAATTTTTCCAATCAGCAGATGAAACCGGGATTTTTGTACCCAGAGAAATTAAGCTCCGAGGAGCTTCGGATCTGGTTTTCTCAGAATCCAACTTCACCACGTATTTGGTTTCATTTTTCGCGAAAGATGGTTAATATATCTCTTTAAATTTATGTGTATATATATATATATATATGTAATAATGCGGAAACTGTGTGGGTGTGTTAGGTGAAGAAAAGTAACGAGAAAATGAGAGCTTTTACAAACCAAGTGGAACGCTAAAACTAAAAACAATAAAAATAAAAAAAATAATAAATAAATAAAAAGAAGAAGAAGAAGAAGGAAAGAAAACTGAAATTTTTAGATTAGTGGAGATAAAAGAGGAAAATGTCAGGGAATTTAACTTTGGGTTGACATATATAGATATAGTAACCTCAATATCTGCAATATGATTACTTTCTTTAATGCCGGAGCCGAGAATTTCCACACGTAATCCTTGGCCATTTACTTTGCTTAGTTGGCTTTCTATATATTCCTGTTAACAGCGTAAACAAAAATATTTATTAATAATAATAATAATAATAATAATTGTACAACTTGTAGGGTAACGTTTTAGAATGGGAACCATGATGTTGGTAATGTTATTGTCTGTATCTAAAATGTCAGGGACAGTGTTGTTGTCCTGGTGGTACTGGTGGTGCTGGTGCTGGTTTCTCATAGTGACACAGTCGCAAATATTTATTAATGGCTAATAATTATAAAGGAGAATTTTAAGAGATATAGATTTTCATTTTTCATTTTTCATTTTTCATTTTTAGGGTTTTATGCAATTTATTATATATATAAATTCATATATATGTGTGTGTATAATTTCATATTTGGGGGGGCTGGGCCTTGGTGCCTTGGCCATTGCTCATGTTGTTTGGTCAATGCTAAATATTCCTTTCCCATGTCCTTTTTTTGTTTTTTTGTTTTTTTGTTTTTTTAGGTGAAACTATTGTAAATCAAGATAATAGAAATACCATTATCGATCCGTACGGTCCCCCTCAAACTATACAAATGTTCAATGCGAAAAGTCTACTAAATCACATGTTATGCAACTTGTGACAATTACATATTTTGTGACGTAATTAGCCTCTCCCAACACTCAAACTTCCGATTCTGTCATATGGACCCTTTTTTTTTTTTTTTTTTTTTTTTTTTGCATTATATCTTAAAACAATGATACCGATGACAACTAATAATAAAAGAGTTCCATGATATCTTGTAAAAATTGAAACTAAACCTGTATACAGTCCAATTGAGACAAAATGAAAAAAATAATAATAATTAGAAGACGTGTTTCGTTCTTTTTTTTTTTTTTTTCCTTCTTCTTTTTAATTTTGAGAAAAGATACTCATCATGACAAAAAAACCAAAAACAAAAAAAAAAAAAACAAAACAAAACAATACAACGTACCGTAAGACTACAATATGTCAAGGAAAATTAAAATAAGACAAAAAAGAAATCTTTGATTTTCTAAAACCCATTAAATTTTAACACTTCTGCTTTAATATTATTCATGATAAAAATTTCATGATACGTAAGTTATTTTACATGTTTTACAAACTCAAAAAGCTTTGACTATTCTACTGGATAATTAAAATATGATTAATGACCCGTTTGGAAGACATCTGAGATGATGTTTTGAAGATTAATTAGAAATATGATTTTGAAGGGAAAATTTTTTAAAAATTATTAATATAAAAAATAATGTAAAAATTCAAAATGTGTTCAGAAAAAATTTGTAAAATTAATCTTATCTTATTCATCTCGTCGATACAAGCATTTTGACCTAAAAACTATCTCATTTCGATTTAAAATGATAAAGTTATTAATTTTTAAAATTTAAGTTTTTTTAAAAATTATGATAAGAAAAGCTTAAAATAAATTGAGATTTTAAAATTAAATAGTAAATTACCATTTGGAACTCGCAGCCCAAACGGCCCCTAAAAGAAATTTTGATTTTATAAAACCCATTGAATTTTAACACTTTTGCTTTAATATTATTCAAGATAAAAATTTCATGATGTGCAAGTTATTTTACAACTTTTATAAAACTCAAAAAGCTTTGACTATTGTACTCTTATTATTATATTCATAATATACTTTATGATAAGATGTAATACTGACGGATTAACAACACAAATAACCAATAAACATTCCGTAATTAAAAAGTCTTCAATCTTGAAAACTTACGAGAAAAAACTTGGTATCTTTTGGAACTTTTTTATATGTGGCTGTCCAAATTAAATGTGTGACACACACAGGAAATTAGCAAGAAAGTATGCATTCTTTAAATAGTCTAATTCTCTCTCTTCTCTTTTTAATTTACACATTAATGAGATGATGTGCCGAGATTGGTGGCATAACCTTGGTAATTACTCCAGAGATTGCTACGCCACGAGGGATTTGTTACAAGTTCTTATCATGTCAACAATTGACTAAAATTATTATTTAATGAGATTTATATGAGTCTATTAATATTTTTTTTCTTAAAAACCTTTGTGATTGTCTATCCGGTGGAATTACATGTGTTCTTACTTGTGCACTAAAAAAATAATGTTTTCAACTTATAATAAAAAATATCTTCTATCTTATCCGTGTAAAATATTATTTTAATTATTGGATTAATTTGTAAATAATTTGACATATATTATATATATATATATATAAGTTAAAAATTAACGGACGCCCAGAAATACTTTTAGTTATAGATCAACCGATTGTAAAATTGATAATACCTTCCTATCATAAGTTTTTTCTAAGTAATTTTATAAATTTTGTGCTTTGTGGAAACTCGTCAAAATCCATGTTCATTTAATGCTAAGAAAGAGCCTGATGGGGAGTGCACCTGAGCATCATATTTTATGTCTATTTTCAGCAAAGAAATGACCATAAATATAGCTACAGTCCAAGTTAAAAATACAAAGACAAAAGAAATAAGGAGAAAAAGTTAAGTGATTTTCTAAACTAGGCTATGATGAAAAATAAATATGTATATTCTTGAATAATTTTTTTTAATTATATTAAATTTAATTTAATATAATCTAGATGTAATATAATCGTTTAAAAACATATTCTATCAGTAATATCGAATATCGTATCTTCCAATAGAATTCTTTCCAAAAAAAAACATAAATAAAATCACGCCGTACTTTTTCAATGTAACATGTTTAAAATTCTATCTTAATAGTAGATTTATATTCTGTAGACTTCTTCGGAGAGGAAAAAAAAAATTGTGAATAGAATCATAATATTATCCAAGATATAACGTATTCATCAATCATGTGAATAGCATTATTGTGGTATAATTCGTACAAAGGGAATATAGTGACATTATAAGAATGACTCCAAAATATCAGAATGAAATCAAATGAAGATATATAAGAAAGATCTGAAATCTGTGGTACTCTGTACCATGCTATACATTAAAAAGTTAGGTAGTATTCAGCACAATCACTCAAATCATTCAACTCAAATTTTTTTTTTTATCTTTTTCCTAAAAATTTTTTTTTATTTTTTATTTTTCTGAAAATTCAAAAAAATTTACTATTAAAACTTAAAAATCTCAACTCAAACTACTTCATCAAAGAAACCCTATTGTGTTTCAATTATCCAACTGGACAGCCATTGACTTTTTCTTTTCATGGGAAAAAAATCCCTCCACCTTTTATTTTTCTTGTATATTCCTGATGGTGACTTGTTATTCAATCTGTCACGTTATGTGGTCACAAGAATTATGATGATTTTTTTTTCTACTCATCTCATATGTATCATTTTATACAACTACAAATTATTAATCATTGATGCATCATAGTATACTATTGAAATGAAAAAAAAAATTATTTTCAAATAATAATTTAAAATAAGTGAATTATTATGAGAGAATGAATGCGATACAGATTTCGATAAAATAAAAAGTGGATTTGGATATGAAATGCAATGGATTTTTTGGATTTGAAATTACACTATAGATCAACCATGTTTTATAAGTAATGTAAAAAAATAAAAGGATAAAAAAAATATCTCAATGCTAGTAGTGACAACAATTTTTTGTATGGGGCCTTATTTTTAACTTTTAGCTAATTATAACTAAAGTTTAATATGAAATGAAAGAATATTTGGTTAACCAATTTGTATATGCATTTATTCATTCCTTGTGAAGGTGTTATACGTTAAGTACATAATTGAATGATGTCAATTCAACCCTTAACCAAGTAAAGTTAAGGATTTTTTTCCCAACGAGGGAATATATAAAAGTACAAGAAATATGGTCATTACTTTTCCTTGCCCTTTTTTTATTTTTTATTTTATTTTTTAAATATTATTATTTCTTTTTGTGTGAGGAGGGTCTTAAGTGGGATTGGAAATTTTAGTGAAGGTTGGTCCTACTTGGAATTGGATTAGTGTTAGAAGAGTGTGCACGTCACCAACTAAAATTTAAGGGCAAAGACTAAAGAGATAAGGAAGGCCAAAGCCAGAGGCTGGCAAGCCTGGCATTGCAAGTGGTGCTTTTAAGACCAGAAAAAAAAAAAAAAAAAAAAAAAAAAAAAAAAAAAAAAGATCCAAATGCCTGCCAATATTGGTGCTTTTGGCTTTTAAGTGTAGGTAAAAAAAAAAAAAAAAAAAGGAGGGGGGTCATTTCAATTGTTCCTCCTTTTTAGGGTCATTGACAGTGGTTGACCTTCCCTAAGGGCCAAGGCACATTATTTCAAGTGTTGAACGTGCCATCCATTTAGTTATCTAAGAACATCTCCAATGCCACGTTAAAATATTATATTAATGATAAATTTTAACATTTTTTAATTAAAAAAATGTTTTTTAATAAAGCATTATATTTTATGTTAAATTTATCAAATATTAAATTTTATGACAAATTTATTACAAGATATAGTTAATATCAAATTTAACATTTGATTCCTATATTAGTTGTTGGTTTGATTTTTGTCATGTAAATGGTACAAAAGTTTCCTTTTTAAATTATTTAAATACTAAATGATTACTTTTACAAGTTTCAAAGCACAATAATAATGATAAAAATAGAAATAGCATTAGAAATAACATTATGTATTGAAGTATAAAATAGAATAATGCTATTTTTCACACTTCTTTATAACGAATATAATATTGACATAGACTAAAGCATTGGATATGGTCTAAAAAGTCACCTATTTAAATGTGTAGTTTCACGTGCAACATAATGTTAAAAGCATCGTCATAGAAGTTAAACTAGTTATCCCAACCCGACACAGCTCGGTCCATTTATTTTGAGCCCATAAAAGTTTCATACCATGTTCATTTTTAATTTATAAAGTAAAACTCAATCCATTACTCATTTTTAAACATACCGTAAAAATAAACTCATATCTTAATTGTGCCAAACAACAACAATTTTAAATAAAAAAGAAAATTAACTATTAAATAGAATAGAAACATTGATTTTTAACAAAAACACAGCATATTATTAAAAACAAACTACAACATTAAAGATTTTATCAAGTAAAAACTCATTATTTCTTCTTTAATTACCTCTCTCGTATGTATAAGACCGAATCCAATCAATTTCTTAAAAGTATTACTAATCCATAACTTTTCGCGGAATCCTTCGTCAGTAGTTGTGAATGACCAATATATCTTAATGTTTTTGATCTTGGTTTAGAATGACATTTTTGTGTCTCTTATCATGCATATGCCCGTGCTTTGCCGGGCCCTTGATACACTATGCTCTTAACGTTCTTCATGTCTAAAATTATGTCAAACAATGCCCATTTAATTAAATATGTCGAGATGAACCCATTTTATAATCGTGTCGTGTCCATTTTTTAACATGTTTTGTTTGTGCCTGCGCATTAAACCTAGTCCAGCCTATATAAAGTACATATATTTAAAAAAGCATTATATATTAGAACATAAAAATGAAACAAGATGTCGAACTCCTTTAAATTCGGTTCTTTCATTCTTTCGAGGGGGGAAAAATCTCAATTTATGGAGATATTTTCATCCTTGCAATAATTACCTAGGTTGGGTCCTGGCTCTGCCATACATTGAGAAGGTGGAATGCTTTTAGTTTCATTCTTGCCGACGTACCAGGTAGGCATGATACTTAACTTGTTAGCTATGACACTATACAGGTCGATACACACAACGCCTAGAATCCATCATTACTGCTAGTACTGCTGGGGTTTCTAATCCCATTCATTCGGTTCACATCAGAACAATCTGGAAACACATGCAAAGTTTGCTTTTTTGGTCAATATGACAAGCATTCAATCCCCAAACTGAACTAAAGGATTCAGTTGTATACAAATTATGGATAAAAAAATCATTTACAGTTGAACAGAATCTGATGTTGAAAACTATATAATAGAGTTATCGAGGCCCGGAAAGCTCCATGGCTTCAATGATGAAGGAAGATTCTTCATGAACATCGCTGTAATTCTTGGAGAAACTACAGCAAGCCCTCGCCTCGCCAGGGTTTGCTCCACCTTGTGGTTCCTCTGCCGGAGCAGACTGTCCAACCAGACCGTCCAAAACCTTCAAGACCTCCGACATCTTTGGACGGAGGTTGGGGTTTGACTGAGTGCATTGTAGAGCCAACTCCACTGACTTTTCGAGCTCTTCGGGATCAAAACATCCTTTGAGATCTCTGTCTACTATCACTTCCAGCCTCCTCTCACTGCGCAAGGTTCTTACCTGCATAATTGACACATCTTATTGAGACATTCAGTTGATGCGAAGATTGCTAGATTAACAGAAATTGTTACATGAACTTAATTTCAGCTGAAGTAACCGGAAACAAACGTACCCATTCAAGAATCATTCCCTTCTGAACTTGACCGTTTCCAGCATCTAATGCCTTTTGTCCAGTTATGAGTTCCAGAAGAAGTATTCCAAATCCAAAAACGTCTGTTTTTTCCGATGACTGTCCTGTTGAAAGATACTCTGGTGCGATGTGCCCTACAGTGCCCCGCACTGCAGTAGTGACATGAGAATCCCTCCTATCTAACAGCTTCGCGAGTCCGAAATCCCCAACTACGGCTTCAAAAGTTTCATCGAGCAAAATGTTTGCTGCTTTAACATCCCTATGAATAATTTTGGGGTTGCATTGTTCGTGCAAGTAAAGGAGCCCACGAGCAGTCCCAAGGGCAATTCGCAGCCTTCTGCTCCAGTCTAGGGATGGTCTTTCACGACAAGTGTCTGTCGATGAAATTAAGCCCATACTAATTATTCATAACAGACAAAAGTTGTTCAGTGTTCAAGAGGAATAACTAAACCTTGTTCCTCAAACTGAACTATCTCATTAACAACAAAAACGAGCTGTAAAATGAAACAAACCTCTCAAGCGATCTGCAACACTACCATTTGCCATATACGGATAAACAAGCAACCTCTCATCAGATGTCATACAGAATCCATATAGACGTAAGAGGTTTCGATGCAAAGCCAAGCCAATCATTTCAACTTCGGTTTGAAACTGCACTTCTCCAGTGTAGTTTGGATCTTTCAGCCTCTTAACTGCCACCACTGTCCCGTTTGGAAGGTATCCTTTATAAACAACTCCAAATCCACCTTGCCCTAAGATGTTTTTGCGACTAAAATTGCTTGTAGCAACTTGAAGATCACGAAATGAGAATCTCTTCAAATGATCAATGTCAAATTCATAATCTTGCTGCACTGAAATTTTGGATTGTTAACCTTTCTCCCAATATTTATTGTCATGTGTAGAGTTGGCAAATAAAAAAAAAGTATAAGCATAATTTAGGGAGTACCATAAGACATAAAGAGAAGACGAGATCGGTACCAATGCACCCAACAAACAATCAGCATCACAGAAATCACAAATGTGCAACTAATACCAATAGTAACAGAAAGAACCCACCGGCGGTGGCCACTTACTTTTGGTGGTGAACCTGTATCTGCAATTTAAATCATCACAGACACAAATATCAAATATCCAATGAACTACCAAAAAAATCTGCTAGATAAATTTTGATTAAAAAAAGAAAACAAAAAACAAAAGAAAGAAAATAAGTTTATCTGCATTGAGGCAGCAAAAGAAATAGAAAACGGATCTGAGAAGATGTATCAGTATTACCATTGACAGGTTTTGAAATGCCCATGCAAATTTGAGCTGACGAAGGACTGCAGAGGAAGCTGTTTCCTGTTATACTGAAATGAAGTATTTAAACCATCAAACAGCTATGTGACTGAATAAAGAATATGTAATAATGCAAAAGAACGTAGGACCTGGTGAACCGGGCCACATAAGAGAACAGCATCAACCATGCACATTTTATTGTTCTGAAGTCTCAAAAGCACACGTTTTATTGTAATGTGCATTACATGCAAATGACGAAGATCAAAATTGCCTATTCTTCAGAAGATCAAAATTTGACTTCAGAAAAATAAATTGTTATTGACAAAAGACGAAGCACTGATGTGCAAAAGCCGGGACACATTCCATGACTAAACGAAACAGAATCTTTTTTAATAGATCTTAATCTTACCTGTAGGATTGTGCAAGTATTTTTGGAGTTGGTCCACTCAGATTATTGAACGATAAATCCCTATGCAATGTCGATAATCAAAATTAGACTTGCTCTAAACTATCCAAAAAATAAAAAAGATCAAAATTTGACGAAACACATACAAGAACGAGAGACTTGTGAGACTTGCGACAAGTTTAGGAATCGGTCCACTCAACTTGTTTCTGCTAAGCCGCCTGAAAAACTTGGCATAGAAATGTCCAACACGTCAACGGTTAGAACAAATGACGATTTTGGAATAAGAAGCCAGAAGTTATTCAAAGCCATACTCACAAGTAACTTAGACGTGTCAATAATCCCAAAGAACTTGGGATTTCTCCATCAAACTCATTGCCGGAGAGGTCAAGAGTTTGAAGCTCCAAAAGTTTTCCAATTTCAGCTGGAATAGGACCGGTTATCTGATTGTTCTGCAACAGCCTGCAATAATAGGAAATTTTGCATCTATCCGTAAAGTTTGCAAAATGCTTGGCACCATCTTAGTTTTACTTGCCTCTTTTGCAGGTAATGCAAAGGAAAATCGAAAGATAAGTCACATGACTCCATTAAATTCTTTCGCTTTCACCAATTCGCAATGTCTCCAAACCCAAAAAAAAAAGCTCCTTTGTCTACTAGTGACCAACTAAAATAACTAGGCATCTTAACATACGTAAAAGAACCATTTTATATATTTTATTACAATCCCAATTTACAAATAGTCATTTGATAATTAAAACAATAATAAGCTACAAAGTCACCTTAAGCATGAGTGGTCCAAATTTCATAAACAAATACTTAATAACTCAATCAGTAAGCAAAGAAAATCAAACTTTTCAAGAGAAGTAGAGACTTTACATTGTCGTGAGATGAGACAGATTCCCAATACTTGGAGAAAGCGTTCCCGATAATCCGACGCTCGTCATTCCACTTGCAGGAAAAAAAGAAAAAAAAAAAATTAGATAGCTGGGCAAGCATCAAAACACTGTGTTCTTGAATAGCCATTTGTCAAAACACTGTTTTGAATAATAATGGGCAAGAATTAAGAGTACTTACAGGGAAATAACATTGCCCTCAGCAGAGCAAGCGACCATGTTCCAAGTACATGGATCAACCGAGTTAATATCCCAACCGCTCATTACTTGCAATTCATCTTTCATTTTACTCTTCACCGACATCAACGCAGCCACTACTCATGTTACAATAACACAAAACTCAAAAAAACAAAAAAAAAAACAAAACAAAACAAAAACAAAATATACATATATATAAATATAAAAGAAAAGAAAAGAAAAGAAAAGAAAAGGAGAAAAAGAAGGATAGTAATGGTGAAACCTTCATAGTTAACACCCTTTGGAGAGAGAAGACTGTCGGCGCCTCGGACAGAGACCGCATAGAAGCAAAGCGAGATGAAGGAAAAGAAAAAGAAGAGCCAAAAGGAGACCTTTACGACTTTTATCATCGTCATCATGGCCATTAATGTGGAAATGGACAAGCAATGTGAAGTGGGTTAGTGGAAAAAAGGTGAAAAAAGAGCAAAGTGAATGGACAAAGGGAAGCTTTTTCACAGAGTGGGGATCTTTATTTAGATTAGTGCTTCTTTTCTGTTCTGCAGAGTGGGAGATTTGACTGAGCACCTCCCAGGTTACTCTCTTTTTCTTTTTTTAATTAGAGTAAAAAATAAAAACAGAGAGAGAGAGATAAAAAATAAAATTAAAAAAAAAAAAAAGGAAAACTTGGGTTGAAGATCGTAAAACCAGGAAAACATCTCGAGATTTGTGAAGTGGACAGAGATTGTCGCTCAGAGTTCAATGCTTATGGATTACATGTTGATCTCTCACTTTGTAGCTCCGTCGAGGGCCTAGGTGTGATCAGCGGCTCGGATGTCATTACGAATGGAAAGGTTGCAAGTTAGGCATGGTATTTCCTGGAGTAGAGGAATAGAGAAAATTTAAAAGTCTTACGTCTTGGAGTGCTCGCTAGTGGCGCCAATTAATGGTTTTTGTTGGTATTTGGGCTTTCCGGAGCTCAAAGGACACTCACGCCTCCCCAAAAACGACTTTGTTTTTCATTTATTTTTTTCCTCTTCATTTTTGCTTTAATTTTTATTTATTATTTCTTTTTTAGGGAAAAAAACAATATACACCATGGAATAACTTTTTTTTTTATTTTTTGACAATAACAAAAACTACTCGTACAAGTTATATATATATATATATATATAAAGGGTTTCAGCCTCCATTTTAAAGAATTATGCACTTATTCATGAGTTCTACAAATCGTATAAAAAAATACAAAAAAAAAAGTTTTAACACGATTTGCAAAACGCAACCAAAATAAATGCAGTATTCCCGAAAACATACAATGGTGTAGAAAGCAGCATTTCAATAAACCATGAGAGATTCTTGGTATCATCCCACTTTTAAGTAGAAGTCATGAGAGGGCATTGGATGCCTTCGGACATAAAGGACAGACAAAAATGAAAACGTAGAAGGAATCGAATTCACGTGTTAAAAAAAGAAATGACATGTATGTGCCATTTGAGCATATTCAATGATCAGTTTCCCTGTCTGGTTTCGAACAAAAAAAAATCTAAAAAGTAGGCAAACTGATGCATAGTGATTTCCGAAGAACCCGAAAAGTAGTTGCCGTAGCATACAACAAGGGGAAGGAATTTAGAAATGCAAAAGGAACCCATTAACAAGCGTGTAAAGACAGCAAAATAGTGGATAACCTGGATGAGTAGAATAAGGGGAATGCAGTAGAGTTTTAAGTAGAGAACAATGCATTACTTTTTAAGTTTGCACAAACAGTAAGTAACAACGTTTTCGTCTGCAATTTCAAGTCAGCCACCACCACAAACCACCTCGGAACTAAAATAATACGAAACAACAGTGAAGACAACCAAGTACATCCATCCCTCTCCTTTTAAGTCAGCCATACTATTAGGGGCCGTCTTCCTAGTAGTATACATACACTTCGACTAGGTTTTCTTCCTCTTCTAGCAGTCGTCTTACCATTTCCAACTCGGGGCTATCTTTACTATCAAACATGTACAGAAAAAACAAAAAGGTGTTTCGAGAGAGGAGTGAAGATGGGGGGATAAGCAAGAGAGAGAAAGAAAGAGAATGTAGAAAAAGACCTAATAAGCAAAAGCGGCCGTACAGCCGCTTTCGTTCTGGGCTCGTCGGGTTGAGCAGGAAATGATGCTGGTTGGGCCACAATATATAGTGATTTTAACAACAACAATGGCAACCCTCTTGCCACACATCAGCCGGAAAATATCCACTTCATATAACTTTTTCTTCACACTTACGTCACAGCCAGATGCAAGAAATTTAGTCCTAGTTGGCGTTTCACATGCTCAGGTATTAACTTATTAACTAGTTCTGGCGAAGCCCCCGACAACTGTAACAAAAAAAGACAAAAGTCCGGTTAGTAATAGAAAAATGAATGCCAGAAACTGAAAATTATTCTTAAAAAAAAGTCTCAAATTTGGCCCAACTTTTGTAACCCGCACCCAGAATGACTGGGTCCCATGACTTAACCGTGACCTAAAACAATGCAATACCTATGGACTTAATCTTCAAATACAAAGAAATCAAGATACTGGTTTCTATGCAGACTTGTGTAATCCTCTATAAAACATGATACATTTATGACTTTCGTGAAGACCTCTAATCTACAGACTTCAACATACAAAAGCAATTAGAGATAGACAACATACTTCCTGTTTAAAGTTGAAGAGAGGTGGAAGGGGACGGCCATTTGGTAGACGACAATTAGGCTCACGCAGTTCATCAAAGAAAGAATGAGCACATGCCTCTAGCTGCAATGACAAAGCAAAACTTGGTTTGAGAAAACAGAGCACTATCTTGCTAAACTTAATAGAAAAAATATAAGCGGACTAAAAGATAAAACTTTTGATACTAGCAAGTACTAAACAGACTAATTTAAAGAAAAGGAAAAAGGAAAACTCTTTACACCCTGAGATTGAGAAAATAAAAAACCATCTTTAGCAAGTCTGGAACTAAACAATAGTAGAGCTGAACTTACTGCCATGCAGCGGAGACTTGGTGAGTACTGCAACAGTCGTGAAGCCAGATCAATTGCTTCTGGAGGCATCCGCTTGTGAAACACCTGAAAACAAGAATTAATAGGGGATGAGAGTCTTATTGAGAGACATAACACTACAACAGTAGAGTACATTACTGGACAATCTTCAATGCGCTTACACGAGAAGTGAAAAAAAAATATTGCTACGACCCCATTGATGTCTTACCTTGTGCCATGGGTGTGCTTTTATCTGAGGAAACCTGAAGTCTGTATAACTCGGATTCATACAACGAATTTCTTCACGGGTAGGTGTGCCAAGAATCTATGGGGACAAAATGAACAAGTTACACAAGGTCTTAAGGATCATATGCTTTCAACCACTAGTTATTAAACTCACCCTGATAATCTCTACCAGCTGGTCCACTGCATTTTCTCCGGGAAACAATGGCTACAAAATCATACATAAAAGAGCAAGACAAATTGAGACACTAGGGAACTGAACTGCTTTTGATAACACCAAAAACAAAATGCTTAGAAAGCTATAACTGAGGTGCCAACCTGGCCCAAAAGCAGTTCTGCAAGGACGCAACCAGCTGACCAGATATCAATTGAAGTTGTATATTCGGTAGCACCAAATATCAGTTCTGGAGCCCGATAGAAACGTGAGCATATGTATGATATGTTGGCTTCACCTTTGACCTGCAAATAAACAGATTTAAGGTGAGTTTCTGAAAATTATATAGTAAGGTGGACAAAATTTCGGACGGACAAAGTGATGCTGACACCACTATATGGCATTACAGAGAGCAAGTACAAAATTTGGATTATCCCACTTTGACATTTCAGAATTATGTTAGGCATAATAACTAGGTATTTGGCAAACCATAAATCCAACAGCACCAAAAGATATGTGGGGTTCTTGTGAGGGAGTTGCATAATACTCAACATGAAAATATCACCTTAATACTACTTAGTAGTAATGCAATGTGAAAATGGCACCAAATACAAATGAAAAACGCATGCATCAGTGAACCACTTATATTCACAAAATGTAACAGGTTAGTAACTCCGAGTTAATATCATTAGAGCAGAAATTAATAATCAACCAAAAAGTATGCAAAGTATGCAATAAACCCTGCTAAAATGCAAAGCATAGGTTATAAAGAATTGAGATTAGCAGGTCAACGTACCAGCATTTTTGCACTTCCAAAATCACAGAGTTTCACTTGGTGTGTAAGGGGATCAACCTGTCCGCAAACGATAATGGAGTCAGAAAACTAGTGATGACTACTTGCCAACATATCCCAACCGCATCAAAAGTAAAGAGAATATACCAAAATATTCTGAGGTTTCAAATCTCTATGGCAAACTCCCGGCACAGTGTGTATATATGCCAGCCCCCGAAATATCTGGAACAATGCCAAAACTCACATTGGGAAAAATATCAAGCAATAAGTTAAAACAACGAAAGTGGACACCATCACTACCTGGTACATATAAAGTTTGACGTAGATAAGTGGCATTCTCTGATTTGCATTAGTATAATGCTTCACAACCCGATACATGGTCTCCGGGACATATTCCATAACCAAGTTAAGAAAAAGTTCATTTTTACTTGTAGTTGAAAAGAAACAATGCTTCAAGGAAATCACATTTGGGTGATCCATAACACGCATCAACTGCAGTTCCCGGTTCTTGTATCTTCTGTCTTGCAATACTTTCTTGATGGCCACTGTTTCCCCAGTTTCCAAGCATTTAGCCTAAGAGAAAGGACTTACAAGGATGAGATGCAGTTGATAAATTAGTAACAAGACAGCAAACCAACTATTAAGTTCTTTTTGACATCAGACCTGGAACACGATTCCAAAGGACCCTGTCCCCACAACTCGCTCGGCCATGTAACTAATGGTCTGCAAGAACAATAAAAAAACATCAACTTTCCAGAGGAAGGAAACCAAACCTAGTTGGCTCAAGAACCATCTAGATCCAAAACGGGTCAAATATCATATGCTAACTTTCATCACAATATTCATCGGGACGAAGCATAACCTGTTTGGGTTCTCCATTTTTTCCTCCTATAGTCGTCGAAATGATTTGTCCAGTGACTGAATCATTTCCATCCACAACCGAAGCAGAAATCTCCTGAGAAACAAAATTGCAACTTCATACAAGGAAAGAGCTACAAATAGTATTAGAATAAGTTATCTAAAAATTCACCGATGAACAGCGCTAACAAAATAAGGAGGAAAAAAATAAAAAAAACAGAGGTCCAAACAAGCAACAATAACGACATAGTTTTAAGCATATCCGGAAATGGAACTTAAAATAGATCTCGAAAATAAATAGCCCAAAGAAACGAGACTACAAATATGCCAATGCAAAATACAAGTTTCCATGAAAGAATCACATACCCAAAACTCTTTAATTATTGTTATTATTATATAAAGCAGAACTAAATGAATAAAACCTATACAGATTTAAAGAGCATCACGGGAAGATTTTTCTAGTGAAAACTTAAAGCAGAAAATTACCAAAAACACAAAACAATTATTAATAATTCAAACCCATATTATCAAACAGGTAATTAAAGTGCGATCTAAAAACTATCAGCTAACATTAAGAATGTCCTGATCTGAAGCCAGTAATCTCCGGAAGAAAATAAACAAAAATGTAAACAGATTCCAAAAGAGAAAGCTTCCAGAGAGCGATCAGAAACCCTAGCGCATAAAATAACCTCTAACTCACTGATCGGAAGCAAAAAGGAAGCTAGCTCAACAGAAATCTCCTTTAGAGCACAGATCAAGATCAATAATACCAGAAATGTCACCAAATAGATTCAGAGAAAAGCTCAGCGACGAGATCGCCGACGAAAACAAGCTTAAATCTCCGATTTTGTTTGCGAACAAAATAGCAGGAAAAAAGGGAAAAAAAAAAAACCTCCAACCTTATTTCCTAATTTAGCATTCGACTAAAACACGAACGAATACTAAAAGAAAATTTCTTTGTTTGGCAAACGTTAAGGTCAGAACTTTCCGGGAAAATAGAAAGAGGAAAAAGTAAAAAAGGTACCTTATCATCAGCCATGTCCTTCCGGCGAGGAGAGAGAAAGAGAGAGGAAAGGAGAGGGAGAGAGAGAGAGAGAGAGAGAGGAGGGAATCTTGTGGGAAGATCAGGAGGGGAAGAAGATGAAGATGGAAATGGTGAAGCTCATGTTCTTCTTCAGAGAGATGGAGATGGAGATGGAGATGGAGATGGAGATGGTGAAGGTGGTTAGAGGAAGAAGAGGGAGAGAGAGAGGAGGACCCAGCCTTCAGACAAACAACATAACATGCCCATGTGATTCCAGCTCCTTTTCTCTCTCTTTCCCCTCTCTCTCCTCTTTCTTTTTATTTTTCCTTTATTTTTTATTTTTATTTATTTATTTTTCGAAAGGAATTTCTTTTTTTATTTTTATTTTTTGCCCTATCAGTGAAATCACGACAATGACCTTTGAATGTGGAGGAGGGGAGTCCAGTCTGCCGACGTCAATCTAGTTGGACCCATTTGCCCGTTTGTCGCTCTCTTTTCCCCCCTTCTCTCTCCCTCTCTTCTCTTTCTCTCCCTATAGATATATATATATATATATATATTTTTTTTTTTTTTTTTTTTTTTTTTGGAGGAATGTGGATGAAAGCACTAATGAGCATGTGTAATGATTTATCATTGAGCATATGAGTAAAAGATTTGTTTGCATTCACCGAAGAAAAAAAGTAGAGATTTGTATGCTATATATCTATATATATATATATTCCTCCCATAAAAGCGCTGAAAGATAATGGTGCAGCTTACTAAGGTTAGTTGTTATATATTAAGATTGGTTATTAAAAATTTGATAAATAATTCAGTACCTCATAATATTATTTGAGTTCTAAATTATAATTGAGATTTTTTTTTTTCTTGAGGAAATTATATTGAGATTTAAATTTAAATAAAATGGGGTTTCTAGTTTGAGAGAACGTGTGTGCATTATATGTTTCTTCGTTCTGTGTGTGGTGCCAATATTATTTGTGCTCTCTACTTTTGTGTAAAACCCTATAAAAATCCATTTGGGGGGTTTTCAGATCTAAACTATTAAAAAAAGTCGTATGCAAATGAAAACACAATATTAATATTAATACGAATTTATAACTAAATTTAAGATTGCTTTAACTTCAGTCTTAAAACTCATAAATAAAGCAATAAGAAGCCTAGTTTATGCGTGCATGTTTTTATTAAGGACCTTAGAACCTAATTACAAGTCACACCTGCAAAATTGAGTTAAAACAGAATTAGTTAACGTCTTTTCTTGAACCAACAAGAAGTTTAAAAGAGTTACGAGCTTGAGATAAGCATTATAATATACTTTAACTTTACTCATGTATTTAGAAATATCATTCGTATATATTGTTCCCCAATGCAATGTAATATGTATTTGAACATTATATATTTTATTTTAATATAAATATACTTGAACAGTATACCAATACATATACTATCATTTCACTGTTTTTATCTACTTTTACCACTCATATATATCACATATTCTCTCTCTCACCAATCCACATTAGAATGACTATTTAAATATAAACAACACAAACACCAATTACATTTGAATACAATATACAAACGAATATTAATATATTTTTTGAATATTATATTAGAATACAATACAAAATGAATTTTTTTTTCAAACGGATCGCACATAACTTTTACAAGTATTTAACTTTCGCGAGAGGTTTAATTTTTTAAATCTTGTAAGATTTATATTTTTTAGACTTAGCTTGAGAATGTGGTCTAAACCTCAATAAAATGATGACAGTCTAGTAAACCTTATTGGATTAAACTATTTAAAGTTTTAAGCTATGCTACAAGTTGTAAAGTAGCATTATTAGTATCTATAATAACACTTTAACAGCTCATGAATAGAAAGATGAGACTATATTGTTGTCACACATGAGTCGAAAAAAATATCTATAGTAACACTATACACAACTGAAAATGTGATGCATTTTTTTAGTAGTGATGATTTGATTTTACATGTGTTGCTATGTGATGTTTGCACATTTACATGTTATGCCACCGAAAACAGATAGAACACAACTATTGTTTAAATGAATTAATTAATAACATAATGAGATACAATATAGATATATGTTAATTAATGATTTTACAAGATATAATATAGATAGATGTTATATGGGTTACATAAAACCCGACAAATAATGTTCTATTCACGGTCATATAAAACCGAAAGCTCAAGTCATAAATAAAACTATTGAGCTAGAATTTAAACATAAATGTTATGGGTTTCTAATGTCGAGGCCAGCATCCTTAGGATCCTAAATTAGTAAAGAAGATAAAAGAAGTATTTTGCATATCAGTTATTAACGATGATTGTCAAATCAAGTTTCAAAATTTCTGAGAAAACACTCTCTTCTTATTGAGCTTTATAGCTTACTAGATTTAACTTGTGTTGTAGGCAGTAAAAAGAAGTAAAGACAAAGCAAATAGTGAATAAGGAGCTGTGCTGACACGAATTGGACTATAGGCTTTGATTTGCTGGGTAGTGTAGAAGCATTTTCAAGTATAATATATATCCGTTTGACTCTGAACTTCGGATGTAATTTTTTTATTTCAGTTTTTATTATATTTTTCTAAAAAATTAATAAAAATTATAATTAGTTTCTAAAAATTCAATTACTTTTTAACCTAAAACTCGTTTTTAAATCGGTATACCAAGCGCAAGCAAAATTTTGATAAGTTGTTTCTAATTTGTGATATGTAATAGTGTTTTGGAATTATAATGATACACAAATGAAGAAAAAGAAAAGCTCAAATTTTTTTGTTTTGTTTTTTTTCAAATCAAATTTTTATGTATTCGACAAAGTGTTCGGAAAATATTGTAACACTCTCCGGTTTTATTAGTATCTTTAACTAACATTTTTTTTTCTTTTTTTAAAGGTGTTACGTTATAACCAATGAGAAGAGAAGTATGAAAGAATAAGAGGCCTGATGACTTTAGCGTGTCCTATGGAGAGTGATTTGGTAAAATGACTTATTAATTTTTTTTATTTGTAAAATGATTTTTAAAAAATTTTTATTAGCAAAATGACCTTGAATAACCATGAACGACCAAGAAAGACCATGGTTATTCCGATGTTAAAATGAAAGAAGATTATTTTGTTAATTTTAATTTTTGAAGTAGTTATTTTGGTAAATTACTCTCCTATGGATATCCGGTGTTCTTTGCTTATTTACTTTTTACTATATCTGAGTCTAATTCAAAAGATGGTTAAGAATGCAAACTCTATAAACTTTGTGCACGTTAGGAGTGACCATTTCAGTTGAATTTTTCTATATGTTTTTTTTCTCAAAAAATAAATTAATTTTACTATTTATATTTTCAAATCTCTCTTAAAAATTAAACTCATTTCAAGTCGAAATAAAAATGATTTTAAAAAAAAAGTACATAGGATAAAACGAAATAAGATTCATATTATTATTATTTTTTTCGAATATATTTTAAGTTATAACTTTTTTTTTAACTACACACTTTATTTTCATCCAAATGTATACTTTTAAATATTCACTAATTTTCAATAAAATTATTTTCAAAACTCGAATTGAAATTATGCTCCAAACATATATAAGTAAGTGACTAGTCGATAACCGCATTTATAAAAGTTTTCCTTTTTTTTTTCTTATTTTCTTCTTATTATTATTTTGGTACAGAAATCTCCAACCTTAAATTTAATTAGTTATATGAGATCATCTAATGTAAGAGGGAGTAGCTAAATACGTTTAATAGATTGACACTGTTTACCTAATGCCAAATCCCCTATATCCGGCTCGTTAGATACAGAAAAAGACACAATTTTATGTATGTGACAGATTATCCTCATTTTAAGTTATCGAATTACAAAATTCTCCTTGATGCTACCTAGGTTTTTTTTTTTTTTTAAATAATTTTAATGCTACTAGTTAAGCTAATTAGCAACTTTTTTATTTTTAACCAAAAAAAAAAAAAAAAAGAAAAAAGAAAATAGCATATGATTGATTAACAAGACCCGGCATAATAAAAGCAAATGGGTGCGCATTAGATTTTCAAAAGCTAAAATAATGAAGGGAGACTTACTACAAAGCCCCTCCCCCACAAAATGTTTTTTTTTTTTTTTTTTTCCCCCTTCTTTTTTCTTTAAAGCCTTTAGAGTAACAACAAACAAACATTGTTCACTCTTCTTTTTCTCGGTCTTCAAAGACTGCATTGACCATTAATGAGCTCCCACTTTTCAAATTATTATTTTCAATTTTTCATTTTTCATTTTGCATTTGTATACCCTTTGCCATCATCAGATGTCTCTAATTAATTAATGTAACTAGTATTGACTATTGTTTAGCCCGGAAGGCAATTATGTGCCTCTCCTTTTTCTCCGCCCCTTAAAAAAAAAATTAAATTAAATAAGTGATACTAAAACTTGTTTTTTTTATAATATGGACATAAAATTTTCACCTTTTGGGTGTAAAGAAACCACTTTTTTGCTTTTGAACGAGGAAAAAGAAAGACACTGGAGGACATCATCAGCATTAAACATCAATATTCATTAAAAAGTAAACTTCATCCATAGATTTATAAGTGATATATTAATTTATTTGTATCATCTATTGTATTGAAATATTAATTCAATTTAAATGTTTATTAAATTCAAATTATGTATCAAAGTAAAATATGAGTTTTGATAATTTTTATTAAAGATAATATTTTAATAATATAAAAATAAATAATAAATATGATACAGATTTAAAAATATATAAAAATTTAATATTTAGATTTGAGTTAAATAATTATGCAACAGTAAAACTTGAAATAGTTACCCAAACATATAGTAAAGTATTTAAATTGAATGGGTGATCTAAATTAATATTTAATACCAACAATCTCCTTTAACTTTGTCCGGAGGATAACCGTCCAACTGAGGGCTGGGGGGGTGAAAGGGGTCTAATCATTTTGTCTGAGGACTGCTTCTTCTGCAGCCACTAATAAACTCAAAAAAAAAAAAAAAAAAAAAAAAAGCGTGATGAGTCTTGAGTCATGACCATGGTTTTAATTGCGTCGGTGGTCAAGCCCTTTTGAGTGAATAGAGGTTTTTTTTTTTTTTTTTTTTTGGTAGTCAAACTAAAGAAATCGGTGCGTGGGGGTAGAAAAATTAGACCAAGAGAGTAGATGACAGGTCGTCTGAGCTCTATGGCCAGCTAGGTAGACGCTCCTGCTCTACTATTCTGGTCTGGTCTGGTGGTCTGGACTCTGGTCTGGTCACTTGATCAGGTTCCACACTGTGGTGACCCTCAATACAGTGCCTTCCCCTTCACAGTCATGACAGCAAAGGCTTGTCCGGTGTCCCATTTTACAGGTCATTCAGATCTTGGATAGAAATTGTTGTTGTCGTTTTTTTTTTTTAAATTTATTTATAGTTTTTGTAATTAGTGATATAATCAGCTTGTGTTAATAAAGTTTTTAGTTCGTAAAATAACGTATTAGTATTGTTACATAACAATCCGTGTAAGAATGGTAGTTTGATTTTTTTGAGTCGTTAATGTTTTAACTAAAGATTTTATTGTTTGAGTGCAAAAACTAACTTGAAGTTTGTTAAAAAAACCTTTTCATCAAGTTGAAAAGGATGAGTTTTTTTTTTTTCCCTCTTCTTCTGTAGGTTGAATTTTAAAAGAGTGGTTATGGAGCTATATTAGTTTTATATTGTGAATATGGATTAAATTTTTTTTAAACTCATTTATAATTCTCAAAATTGCAGGAATAAAATTAAAAATCTACTTTCTAACCTCCCAAAAAAAAAAAAAAATCTACTTTCCAGGACTGAAATGAAAAGAGAATTATGGAGGCATGCTTATCTACAGGCGCATAATTAAAGGGTGTTTATCCAATCCAACATGCATTATTATTTTTTGAAGAAAAATTACTTAAATAATCATTTTAATCTATTTATTTACATATTATAAATTTTTTATTTTTTATCAATATGATATAAATTTTAATTAATTTTAATTAATTTTATATCATATTAATCTAATATTAATTTTATATCATTCAGATATCAATGTTTTTTTTTAATTTATATCATTTATATATTTTTCTTTTATATAAATGCTTTATAGGATTGTCTTTAAAAAAAAGTATATATATTTGGAATATTATCTCAATAATAGTAGTTAGTTTTTTTATTTACTTTTGGATAAATAAATATGAATTATCAAAAATCTAAGAAAGTAACCATAAAAAAAAATCTACGAAAGTATTAACAGAAGGCAAAAAACACAAATAATTCTATTTGAGGTGTTTTCACAATTCTCTCTCCCTTTTTTTAACCATATTACACCGGTACAATCAAACGTCAGTTTTATATGATAGTTATATTTGATATTAAGGTTTAACTCTAATTAAATTATATATTTTTATTTTTATTTTTATTTTTTTAAATTAATAAAATTTATGACTAATATTTAAAAAGTTAATCAACTCAAACTTAAAAATTTCATCTTCTACTAACTTACCAAACGGAGGTTATATGTTTGGATTGAAATACGCTAATCGATTTTGGGCTTGGGCTTGGCTTGTTTCTTTTGGGTCTATATGTGAGGCCTTTTGACGTATAGTGGGAATGGTCAATAGAAATAGGAGAAAACACTTAAATAACGTAAATTTAGAGACTATTATACTAATATAATATAAAAAATTAATTTTAAACTAACATAATACAAAATTAAACTAAAATTAATTAAAATTTATGTCATATTAGTCAAGAATGAAAAATTTATAATATGTTAGTTAATAGATAAAAAAAAAAGGTGATCATGTAGCTAATTTTCTCTTAGAAATATTTGCGATCCATTTGGATTAGTTCAATATACAATTCAAAACGTAAAATTTGTATTATTTTTTGAAACAAAAAATATCGTCGAAAAAAATTTGAAAAATGAGTTAAAATGTAGTGTGAAACAGGAGCTAAGCTTCTGTAAGGAACTGAAAAAATCCAATTCAAGTTATGCATTTAAGCTGGATTACTATTTGAGAAAGAGAAAATGAGCGTGTAATGAATTTTTAAAAAGCGAAATATTTTAAATTGAATTATAATTTGTGTTTGAACTTTTTGGTTCCAAATATTTACTTCAAGCAAGGATTAAAATATTAAATCAAAACAAGCTGAATTTACATCCATTCTTCTTAGGGGCTGTACATTCATTTGCTTCAAACAAAACTCATTCTGGTGGTCGTGATGCCTTGGGTCGGCGAAACTAAACTGTCGAATCAATAGCTTATTGACTGACGGTTTTGCATTTTGAAACCATCAGTTGACTGAAACTGACCGAGCTTGTTTTAGGGTCCGTTTGGTGAATAAGTTTCAATAGTAAATTTGTGTTGACTTTTCAGAAAATACAAAAAAACTTTTTCAGAAAAAGACAAAAACTGAGATGAAAATCTTAGTTTGGAAGGGTTTTCCAAACTAAGATGCTTGGCCCTGGAAAGGCAGGAAAACAATATTGTAAGTCAAGTCTATACTCAAATACAGTCATTGCACAATGCAAGTTCATCAAAAGAAGGACCAAATATGCTTAATTTATGCAGAAATAATAACATGCTGATCAGGACAATACGTAAAAACTATCCCAGTGGAATCCTGTGTTTGAGTCACGGCCATAAGTATGCCTTTGGGAATCTAGACATTTATGTTCAGATCTCGTTTTTATTAGCAATATTTTTCGAAGTTAGACTATGAACAAGAAAATCAGTAAAGTCGGAACTACATGCTCATCTACAAATGGAATGTGCCACGTGATTAAGATCTCATGGAAGTTGAACTGACAGAGCAATGTAATTTAAGGAAAGGAGGGTTGAGACTGTTCTTTTGATTTTGTGACTTAAATACTGGAGATTAATCAAAATTTTAGCCCGAGAAGAGAATCGGAACCTGATTTTATATATTTTTTTACCTTTAAAAGTAAACCAATTTTACAATTCACTTTTCTAACTTTTTTTTTTATTTTCAAAAAACTCAAATTTTAAATGTTCATAAATTTTTTATTTCAAATCAAATAAAATAATTTTTTTTAAATTATATAAGATTTCAAGAGAAATGAAATAAGATCCATGTATATTGCCTTTTTTTTTTTTTGAAATACGTTTTAAGTTTTTCATGTTTTTTCACTTCAAACCGATCATTTTTTTGATATGTAGTACAATTGTCTATGTAACTTGAGTCCTACTAGGTATCCTTTATTATATTTTTTTCCCTCACTTAGTTACAAAGAACATTTACTTAGGATCCGTTTGGGACGCCATCTCCAGATGACAACATATCATCTGGATTTTAAAATCTCAACTTTAAATCAAACTTTTTATATTTTCTATTTTAAAAAAACTTAAACTTTAAAAGTCCACAACTTTCTTATTTCAAATCGAAATGAGATGATTTTTATGTCAAAATACTTATAACGATGAAACAAACAAGATAAAATTTATTTTGCATATTTTTTTCTGAACACGTTTCAAATTTTTGTTTTATTTTCTATCTCACATAATATTTTTAAAAGTTTTTCCTCCAAATACGTATTTCCAATCTAACCTTTAAAATACCATATTCGGATATCTCTCCAAATGAGCCCTTTTATGTAAAAGAAGATGCTTGGAAGTCTTATTTTTGTTTCCCTTAGAAGAAAAATACTTTATTTTGTTTTCTTAATGGTTAAAACAATTTTTTTAAAAAAATTTAGAACAATGTTATATTTTTATTATTCGTTAAACTTGAGAATAGGAAGATTCAACTTTAATTTTTGATAAATCATATGTGATATTATCGCTAGCCTGCTATAACTACCAAGAGCAACGCCATTTTAGCTGGTCCATGAGGAACTATTAATTGGACATCATGATTAGTAGGTCCAAAGATTCTCTTACCAGCTGTTTGTTTCACCATGAATTTTGCTTGATCGAAGGAGGGCTGGCATGATTTGTGGGAAAATTAAATTAATCTGACAGTCTTTCGAATTTTATTTCAGTCGTTTTTGGATTTTGTGGTCAGTTTCCAAAGTCCGTAATAAAACCAATAAACCACGACCATATCAAAAGATTATTTCTTTTAATATTCAGAAGCTTGGGTAGTTTCGCATGTTTAGTTTAATTTAATTTAAAAACAGTATTCTTTGCGTAAGTGGTAAGCAATTTATTTATTTTTTTCTATTTTTGTTTTTTATTATATATTTTTTTGAGGAGTGTCTGTGGTAGAGATCATTTGAGGGTCTCTATCGATATATTCTTTTTTAGACCGTTCAGATTTAATTGAACGGTTGAAATGTTGTTAGAGTACCATACATATCATACACCTTACCTCACATAATCTTTCTCACCAAAGTCTTCTCCATCGTCGTAATCTTCTCGCCGGTGACGGACGCCGGCTACCCACCTCGGGCCCCCACCACCGGCTGACCGTCGGCCACCAGCGACCATTTTCTCTCTCTTCCCCTTTCTCTCTCTTCTCCTCTCCCCCGACGCCGGCGACCACCTCCCGCCCCCCACCACCGGTCCCAGGGCTGGTCGGCCATCGGCGACCTCCCTCTCTCTCTTCCCCTTTCTCTCTCTTCTCTTCTCTCTCCCGCGACCCTCCCCCGCCGGTCCCCAGCTCGGTGAGGCCCCCACTCCGGCACCCCCCTCCCCCGGCCTCGCCCCACCCCCCGACCCCCGGCACCCCCCGACGACCCCCCAGCCGCCCTCTTTCTCTTCCCCTTTCTCTCTTTTCCTTTCTTCTCTCTCTCTTCCCGACCCTCGTCCCCCCACCCCTGGCCGCCCGGCGCCCCCGCCCTGCCCCCCACCCCCACCCACGACTCCCCCTCTCTTTCTCTCTCTCTTCTCTCTTTCTCTCTCTCTTCTCACGTCGCTTTCTCTCTCTTTTCTCACTTCGTTGGAGGGGTCGTCGGGGAGGGGGGTGCCGGGGGTTGTGGGTGGGGGGAGGCCGGGGGAGGGGTGTGCCGGAGGGGCGGGGGTGGGGGACGCCGGGGAGGGCGGTGCCGGAGGTGGGGGGCTCACCGGGCTGGGGGCCGGCGGGGGAGGGCTGCGGGAGAGAGAAGAGAAGAGAGAGAAAGGGGAAGAGAGAGAGGGGGGCCGCCGGCCAGCCGGTAAGTGGTGGAGGCCGGAGGTGGGTCACCAGCGGCGAGAAGATCACCGGCGACGGAGAAGACTTTGGGTGGAAAAGATTATGTGAGGTGAGGTGTATGATATGTATGGTACTCCAACAACATTTCAACCGTTCGATTAAATCTGAACGGTCTAAAAAAAGGATGTATCGGTAGAGACCCTCTACCATAGATACTCCCATTTTTTTGAAAGGTTTTTTATTTTTTATATATATATATATATATATATATAATTTTAAAATTTTCTGAAGAAGAAGTTAACGGTTGTCCTAATACTTCTCTCCGTTGGTTGAAATGGCCCGCCAAATCAACTAAATTATGAAAACATGAAATTCTCAACCCAAAAAACAACTAAAAATTTTGAATCTTACGCTAACTTTTCAGACTCTTGAAGCTGAAAATGGAAACCCAGAAATCCCAGAACCAAACTATCATTTTCTTTTCTTTTTCTGGTTGGTGGGAGGTTGCTATTCTTCTTATGTAAGGTTGGTTTGTGCAATATATATATATATATATATATATTGTTGGGATTTCAGTTTTCGCGTCCGGCTCACTCATCTTCTTATATTTCTTTGCTTCATTTTCAATTCAAAAACAACACTTTTGAGTTTGTTCTTAATTCCAAGTCAATTTTGTAATACACCAAACTTTTAGTTTCATAGAATAGTTCAGAAGTGTGTTTTTGTTTCTGCATTTTCTTGAAGCTTTTTTGAGTGAAAATACAATTGGAAGAAGAATGTTGGGGGGAGATTACTATTTGAATTCCAAACCGGTGTTTTTTCATGGCTCCAAGAATGATTTTTCTGCAAAATACGGGGCTTATAAGGGGAATTACCATGTGGGGAAAAGGAATATTTGGCTCCGAAAACACCTGAAATCTTTTGTTCTTATGTTTGTGTTCATGGGGTTATTTTTCCTGCTTGATTCTCTCATGGTATCTAATTTCGATTCTGCGAACATTCGGAGTAGTTTAGCTCCCATAAGGTCAAGTGGGATTAAGGTATAATAATGCAGAACTTAGCTTTTTATGTGGCTGGTGATACTCGAATATTTAGCAATATCTATACATACATATTTTAATTTTTTGCTAGACAGGTTTTTTAAGTGTTTCTGAGGTTATGTAAATAATAATTTATACCTTGAGCATTTTCTGCTTCATATGAACAGAGTGTTTGTTTAGTTGTTTGGCAAAAATTCTTGATTGAAGATTTAACTACTTTATTTTTTATGGACTTTTTCAAAAGGAAGAGAATAAAGATGCCAAAGACGGAAAAGAAAAATCACCTGTTCATATGTATGACCGGCTTCTGAACTTGGCTTCTAGTGCTCTTGTAGAGGTTTGTTTCTTGACTCTCACATATCAGTATACATATATAAATCGAATTTTATCTTCTTCTTCTTTTTTTTTTTTTTTTTTTTAATATTAAGTTTGAATCTTTTGCTATATAGAAAGAGTTTAAGCAAGAGTCTGCAAATTTCTGGGAAGAGCCATTCCAGCAGGCGTCTGCTTGGAAACCTTGTGCTGACAGAAAACTTCCTACGAGTCTTGGTATCTGATCTTTCATTGTTTTTTCTTGGTGCACTGATAAATTTTTATGACAATTCCTTTCTTGGTCTATAAATCAATTTAGTATTATCTTGTTGGAACAGAGAGATATAATCAAAAAAATGGCTACATATTAGTAAGCGCAAATGGCGGTCTCAATCAACAACGTGTTGCGGTAAGTATTCAATTCTCTTTGAGACTAGTGCTTGTTAATACTTCTTAATTTGGGGAAAAAAATTGAAATTCCAAAAGGTTCCATGTCTTTTCTTTTTTCAATGGCTGATCTAGATCTTCTCTACTTTTGTTCTCAACACCGAAAAGTTTCGGTGTGATTAAGCGAGCTTTAAGGGAAAAATATATCAACATCCAAGAAACTTTAACAGCAGAGATGAGAACATGAACAGATTATACTTGACACTAGATTATGGAAACATATCTTTTAGGAGTTTCATTTTTCTAGTTTTTATTTTTCTTCCTAAACTTAATTTGTAAATCTGTATAAGATTAGAGTCTTAGCATAATTTGCATTATTTTTTTGTGATGATTTTCTTATTCTACTATCTTGTTCCACTAATAGGGTGACCAAGATATTGCGACTGCTTGCAGATTTGCAATGCCGTTGCCGTGGCATCACTTTTAAATGCAACTCTTGTTCTTCCAAGTTTCCTTTACAGCAACGTATGGAAGGACCCGAGGTTGGAGACCATATCTAGATTGCCTACTCCTTTAATTAATCTAGTTGATTAGGTCGACGTTAATAAGATCGTCTTTACTAATCTATGTGCAGCCAATTTGGCGATATTTACCAAGAGAAGCATTTTATGAAGATCATGAAGGATGAAGTCGATCTCGTAAAGGAATTGCCTCCCGATCTTAAATCAGTAGACATTGAAGCGATCGGTAGCCTTGTATGCCACTCAATTGATCTGTCTTTTATTTTCGATGAATAAGTACCAACCATTTTCTCGAGAAAAATTTTGTGAACCTGTTTTATGTTCCTCTTTCTAGATAACCGATGCTGATCTTGTGAAAGAGGCAAAACCTGTTGATTATATTAGAACCGTGCTTCCCGTCCTCTTGAAAAATCGAGTCGTTCACTTCCTCGGATTTGGTAACCGGCTTGGCTTTGATCCGTTACCCTCCGAGCTTCAGGTGAACATTTTTCTAGACATGCTACCAACATTTTTCTTTTTTTCTTTCCCCCCACAAATAAGGACAAATACTACTATTTCCATGACTAATTTTTTGTTACGACATATTGCTTGTGCTAAAAAACGTCTCTCATGGTTGTTGCAGAAACTGAGATGCAAGTGTAATTTCCACGCTCTGAAATTTGTACCGAAAATTCAGAAAGTTGGTTCTTTATTGGTTAAAAGGATCCGAAAACACGACGCTGCACGGAGTACATTGGACAAACAATTGATTGGAAACTTCATGTCTGGCGTCCCTCCAAAACGATACGATTTTGAAAGAAATGGCCCATCTAAATATCTTGCATTGCATTTAAGATTTGAAGTTGACATGGTGGCTTACTCTCTTTGCGAGTTTGGGGGTGCAGAGACCGAGAGAAAGGAACTTCAAGCCTACCGAGAACTCCATTTTCCTTTGCTCATCGAGCGATTGAAGACCTCAAAGTACGAATTTCATGGCTTCCATTTATGTCCTCTTCAAGAATTAGTTAAAAATTATTTTATTTTATTTTATTTTATTTTATTTTTTTTTTTGTAGGCCAGTTTCTCCAATAGAGTTGAGAAAGCTAGGGAGGTGTCCGTTGACACCAGAAGAAGCAGGGCTTGTGTTAGCTGGTCTTGGATTTAAACGCGGAACTCATATTTATCTAGCAGGTTCTCATTTGTATGGTGGTAAATCCAGAATGGATTCTTTCACCAGTCTGTTTCCTAATCTGCTCACCAAAGAAACTCTTCTTACGCCTTCTGAACTCGCGCCGTTTCGAAACTTCTCTTCTCAGGTAAAATTTATGCATGTTAATTGTTACTTTTCATTTTCTGTCTAAATGTTCTTCAGAATTTTGATGTCGACGTAATGGCTATAACATTGAAATTTGTAGCTATTTCAAATGGAAAAGTAAGTCCTAAAGGATTCTACATGATGTGTCAAATAATTAAAACTAATACGTTATTGTATTTAGTGGATCCCACCAATCATATCTTATTAATGAAAAATATTAATTTGTAATAAAAAAGCAAAATCACTAAAAGACACCATTTGATACGTCTAAGAGTTAAAATTTCACATTGTTCCAGTCAGTGAACCTCATCTGTTATGTGTACTTTTTTTTTTCTTTTTTCTTTTTAAAACATTTGCATAAGTGTTGACATTGTGGTGCTTTTGGATGCAGCTAGCCGCATTGGACTTCATTGCATGTGCAACGGCAGATGTGTTTGCCATGACTGACTCGGGGAGCCAATTATCCTCGTTGGTTTCGGGGTTTCGAACCTATTATGGCGGCGGTGGCGCGCCTACTTTACGGCCTAACAAGAAGAGATTAGCAGCAATTTTGTCAGAGAATGGCACCATAGAATGGAATAGGTTTGAAGACAGAGTGAAAAAGATGATAGAGGAAGGCCAAAGAGTGCGTGTTAGGGGTTTTGGTAGAAGCATTTATCGACAACCAAGGTGTCCTGAGTGCATGTGCAAAATTTAGTAACATTTTCTCAAATTGACAAACCTTTTTCGTTCTTGTCAATTCTTCAACATTTCTCTGAATAATTATTATTAACTTCTATTTTTTTAATTTTATTTTTCTCCCCTTGTTTCAGTTATATTAGTTTTTTTTTTTTGGTGCTAATTCCACTTTTTTTTTTTTTTTCTCAATTTTGATTTGAATCTGAATTTGTGAAATTGTCATGAAATCCCTTATACAAAGGTGAAAACATAGATTCTTAGTGGGTTTGAGAGTGTGTGTATCAGGAAAAAAACTAGGGTACAAAAGTGCACGCCTTTGTATTATTAAATTGTAATTTACGAACGAGAGCACTTTTATGTTATATATCACATTTTTTATATGTGGACACTTAAACATTGAACCATTGAAATTTTAATCCAAACAATTATACTAACCACTTAAAAAGTAAATAATGATAAAATTTGTTTTCCCGAATGTATAAGTGATATGAGATAACTTATAAAAACTTAAACTATATTGTACTAAAAAATGAATTAATTACACGTCCGGGTCTTTACTGACATTTTAAAGTCTTCCTATAATCAATGAAATGAGAAAAGACAAAAATGACTAATCCAGAAAAGAAAAATTCTTATAATCTTCATATTAAAAAAGGTTTCAAGATGTATAATTAATTAAATATAATTTTAACTTGGATTCGTTTATCTTTAATGAAAGGTTGCTTCTTTTTCCTTTTTTTGTTTTGTTTTCCTTTTATGTGTTATGTTTGGCTTGCAGGCTGAATTTTGATTTTCTTTATTTTTTTAGATATGAGCGGAGGATATATAACTTCCACCATTTATTAAATATTAATTAATGTTGAGAACAATTATAAGATGATTATCCAGTATTCACTTTCTTTTTGGATTTAATTATCCACTATTCACTTTGAACTCGAAGTTTGAAGTTAAATCTTGTTTTCTTTTGAAGGACAAATAAATAAATAGGTTTGGGAATAATGGTGGGCCAGTTGTTATCTGGCTGAATTTAACGACCCGCCCGTGTCTTCTAGTTTCATTTCGGTCAAATAATTAATATTGTGTTTGGAATAAAGGTTTAAGATGAAAATTTTAAATTGAAGTTAATTGAATTTTTAAAAGACTAGTCATAATTGTTATTGACTTTTAAAAAGACAAAAACTGATATGAATAACTTAGGTTCACACATGAGAACCAAACACATGCTAAGTGAGAAAAGAGATAGTCCCTTAACTCTTGTAAAGGTGATGGTTTGTTTCCTATTCTTTTTTTTTTTTTGCCGAGATGACCCTAAACTTTTATTTTTTAGCCGTTATGGTCCTTTATGTCAAAATCCGTTAAATTTTTAATGGAATCTTATTGAAATGATTATTTTTATAATAAAATTACCAAAATACCCTCCTCTCTCTCACCCTCCCCCCTCTCCTCTCTCTGTTTTGCCCACTCCTCCCCTCCTCTCTCTCTCGGTCTGGTCCCCTATCCCCGCCGTGTTTGCCTCCCACCCTCCTTCCTCTCTCTCTCTCTTGGTTTGCCCCCCCCCCCCCACCTCCGCAGCCCCTCCCACTGCCGTTTGCCCCCACCCCCTCTCTCACCCCCTCCTGCCGCAGTCAACCGCGAGCCCCAACCCCCCTATCGGAACCTAGATTGGAGTTGCCCCCCTCCATCTTAGCAAATGTCTACGTCTCCCCCCCACGGAATCACCGATTTGTTTTCCCCCATCTTCACCGTCGTCGAGTCCGCCCCCCCCCCCCCCCCCCAACTGTCTTCACTCTTGCCAAACTCGGCTCAAAACCTAGGACCGAACTGGGTCACCCTACTTCGCTGCCACCTGAGCATTCCAATCTGGTTTCCTCCCTCTGCCGCAGAGCTTTCCCCACCCCCGGATCTTGGCCCCAGATCTGGGCTGCTTTGGTTTTGAGCAGAGAGAGAGATTAGGGAGGGAGGTAGGGAGATTATTATTTTTTTAAAAAATTAATTATTAGTAAATTATTAAAATAACCTCTCATTATGTTAGAAATTAACGGATTTTGATGGAAATGACCATAATAGCTAAAAAATAAGAATTTAAGGTTATCTCGACAAAAGAAAAAAATAATAATAACAATGATCAAACCGTCACCTTTGTAAGAGTTCAAGAACTATCTCGACCAATTACTTATTGAAAAAATAATATGTCGACTAATAAATACGTGTGTGATATATATATATATATATATGTATGTATATGCATATATATAAATTCTACCAGGACTAGTTTATTTGAAACAGGAATTGTGCGGTAAAGAAATCTTCTGTCGGTTGCCTATAAATACAGAGCTCTCTCGAGCTTCTCACCTCCCTAAATCATTCTGTAATTTTCTTCATTCTCATTCTCTCTCTCTTCGTGAAACTTAGGGTTTTGATTGGCGGTCACTATAATCATGTTGTTTCTTCCTCTTTCTTTTTTTTCTTTTATCTGTTTGGCTGCCGATCGAGAAAGATAAACGATTAGTCTAGCATAACTCTTGAACATTTATAAGATACGGTTTATGCATTAAATAAGGTATCACGTAATTTTTTGAATGATATACAAATCAAAGGTTAAAACCTTATTCAACCTTCTATTTATTATGGAAAAATAAATTCTTTTTTTTTTTTCAATAAACTTTTATTTAGTGATTGTAGATTTATGATGTAATCGATCTAGAGTTTTTATTTTCATCTCCATGTTTTTGAGCTTAACGGCCATGCATGCATTATAGTTTCTCTATATATATGAGTTTTCGATGATTACGCTCTTTTATAAAACCATCCTTCTTGGTGAATTTATTAGTATTTATTGAGGAAGCCGCGTTTTGGATGATCAGGATATTCGATATCGAAGAAGAAGCGATTTTAAAGAATGGCGAAGACGAAGTCTAGAAGAGCAACGAAGAAACCTCCCAAGAAGCAGATGAAGCTCGACACTGTCTTCAAATGTCCCTTCTGCGATCAGCCCGACGGCGTTAAATGCATCATGTAATTAACTACTTTTAATTTCCATTCTTTCCATCCAAAAAAGAAAAAATATATATAAATATATATATCAATCTTATTGGTAAAATTTTATTTTATTTTATTTTTTTTCCTCTTCTTTAATTCTAGTGACAAAGAGTATTGGATTGGGAAAGCGATTTTCGTTGTTTGCAAAGAGACATATGATACTACTATCACAGGTTTGTTCCAACTAATCCAAGTCTTTAATTAGCAGCAGATTTCAGCAATTTTTTTTTTTAACACTTAACTTATTCAACTCAAACTTTTTTTTGTCTTTTTTCCAAAAGTTTTTGTCTTTTTCCCAAAAAGTTTTTTGTCTTTTCTGAAAATTCAAAAAAATTTACCATTCAAACTTAAAAATATCAACTCAAACCACTACACCAAACATTCCATTATTCTTTTAATAATCTGAATTTGGCTTTGGTACTCTTTCTGTTTGCACAGATTTGACGGAGTCAACAGACATGTAAGCCCAACTCTCTGTCTCTCTTTATATATGTGTGTGTCACGTATATGTATAATGCATCAGATATAATTAACGCGGATCTTAATCTGTAATTTTACAGATACCATGAATGGATTGATGAGTGTGTAAGGGCTAATTACGACAGTGGAGATGATGCGCCTAGGGAAAAATCTTAATTTTCTACACAATTAGAGTTGCCTATTCGTAAAGTTGTTGTAACTTTCCTAGTTAGCCAGTAACTATGTTGATGGAGAGCAAGCACTATATATATATATATATATATATTAATACTTATAGATTTACGACTGATTAATACTCTAATATACTCTAATTAATTATACGTCTATTGTATAGTTGAAAATATATTTACTTATTACTATTAAGTTTTAAGTAATTAAGGAGATGCATGCTATTATGGTACCCGATGAACTTGTCGTTGGCTAGTGCTACACTTTGGATATTAGATTAAAGACGCATTTTCCAAATTATAAAGGAGGAGCATCGTTTTCTTTTTTAGTGTTTATCTGTCTATTAGATGTTATAATAGAAAATAATCCAACTGTCTTTGTAATTGTTAATCTTATTAATGTAATTGTTAAAATATCCTTTTACATATAATCAAATCATAATTGACACATGTAAAATTATTAAAAATATATAATAAGTAATTTGACATTCGATACTTTCACAAGAAATCTATATCAAGAGCATGTAATTAAAGTCGCATTACCTATTACCTATTTTGTAAGTAAATATATATATATATATATATATTTTTTTGATTAAATGGAAAAAGTGAAATCCTATTCATTTTATCTTTTACTTTTGCATAAAAGTAAATGTGCTTCAAAATTACTTCTTTGTTTTGGTATAACGAGGTTTATTACGCTTCTAGTCACTCGCCGCCAAATGACTTTTAAGATTACACTAAACAAGAAAGTTAGTCAAAAGATAAATAGAATTGTAGTTTTATTTGACGGGAGTGAACATGAAACTTCTTATAACAAACAACAGACTTAAAAGGAAACATTCTGCATAAATTTCTCATTAATCCCAAGGGTTTAAGTACACTTGAGATCATAATTATCCCTTTCAACTATAACCCCCGTTCGGCTTAAGAGCAATCTTCTCCTCAATCCCAAGAATAAAGCAACTCTTGCAAAGGAAAAAAAGTGCACAAAACAATCTTAGGAAAAAAAAAGTGAACAAAATAACAATTAGTTGACTAATTTAAAAAAAAAAAAAGAAAAAAAGAAAAAAACCTACCGTAGGTGCCTCTACAGGAGCTTTGTGTAACCAATATGAACTGGTACCATATGCATTTTGATGGCAAAAGATGCGAAATAAGCAATTCATAGAAAGATTTGACGCCACTTACTAAATTTTATAGTTAATAAAATTTGTAAAACGGTGGTTCTTTTCAAAAAAAGAATCAACGGAATACTAGCACAAAAACGGATATAAGTATAATTGTAAATGAAAAACTGACATGTTACCTTGATCTTTCTTTGTCTTGAACCTCAAACCCTTATAATAATGGTAGAGTAAAGGTGCCCCGAAGCTGAATTCGTCGGTGGTGGTTGATCGAACCTCCAGTGGATAGTCATTCCCTTCAGAAAATAGATGAACAACTATTAAAACTAAGTAACGTGATTTCTGACCTTTTTCTAAATCTTGTCGCTGTATTTTCTTTTGAGTAGAAATTTAATGCTCGAATTTTCTGTTTTTTAAGTTATCACCAAATAATATAATATCATATCATATAAATTCAATTATTTATCCATATAAAAAATATTAAAATGAACAAACGTTAAAGTAAAAAAAATAAGAGAGTATATCTGAATTCCGCTTCTAATGCATACAGTGAGAGGACACGACGTCGGTTCTAGGCCGTCCAGTAGTCATGTCACTAAAATGTGACTGGGCTCACTTTACAGGCCCATTCTGCAAGGCCAGGTCAATTGCTCGTAACTAGTAATAAATAAATATTACAAATTGCAATCCGCCGTCATATCACCGACTTCTCTTTCGGCCGCGGCGGAAAACGGAACGGAAGCTCAATTTTCCTATGAATTGAAATGATTAACTGGTAAGTTTTGTTGATCAGTTTTGTTACCTTCGATTTTCATCTTTTTTATGTCTTCTTTGATTCTTGTACGGTTTAATTTGGTTGTTCTTTTTTTCCTTTATATGTTTGGCTAACGATAAACAAGGAAAGAAAAGTGGGCAAGTTTCTACTATTTCTCCGCTCTGCTTCATTAGAGAAGAAGAAAATCTAAATGTTGAATTTTAATCAAATTATAGGCTCTTTTTGTGACTTGTAATTCTAGATAGAGTAATTCTCCTAAATGATTCATGAACTATTAAAGATGTAACAATTTGATCCTGTTTTTTTAATTTTGATCGAAACGATCCTAAATTCTTTAAATGATAGCAATCTAGTTTTTTTTGTCAAATTCCATTAGGTTTCTAATGAAAAATGTCATATGATAGGTTAGATGATCTAGATTAATCATTAAAAGATGAAAATATCCTTATATTTTTTTAAAATACAATACCCAATATACATTAAAAAAAAAGGACCCCCTCCCTGGTTCTTCCCCACCCCACCCCACCCCACCCCACCCCAACAAAGAACGAACCCCCCCGTCGAAATGTCGCTGAGCTGAGCACCCCCCTTCCTCGTCGGAATTTCGCTGAGCTGAGTCCGCCTAGATCCGCCGCCCTAGACTCATGAATCTTCATTGTGTTGCCCCAGCCGAATCTTCATCGCGCCGATGCCGAGACAATGAGCCACCACCATTATCCCTCCGATCCTTCCCACACTGACATCAAAACCCCAGATTACGATCCATCTCCTACAAAATGCAAAAATCAACATTAAAACGCACAATTCCACAACAAATTCACCAAAAAAAACAACATTAACGAATCATCCATGGAACCGATCGAAATTTTTCAAAAAAAAATTTGGGGAAAAAAAAAACCTAAAATGAAAAACACACTTTTTTAGTTGAGACAGAGATCTGGTGTTATATCAGGAGGAAATCGAGATCTAGATCATTTTCTGGTCATCGTGGCATAGTTCTTCTCCGTCTAGAGTCCAGTTTCACGACAGATGCAGGCCAGATTCGTGGCGAAGGCCCATCAAATGGCGCCGTTTGGGTGATCGTAGAAGAAGTCGGGTCTGTTGCTTGTCGTCGTCATCATTGTTGGGGGAGTCGTCGGAGATGAGGGGGTTGGCGGAGGAAATGGCGTTTTTGTGATGGTGGTGGTGGGAGAGAGACACCAAAGTCTAGGGTTTTTTTATGAGTTTTTTTTTGTTAAATTAAATTTATTGTTAAATTACTAACATATACTTCTAAGTTAGATCACATGTATTGTACATGACTCATTTTGTTAGAAATTTAACAAACTTAGATGGAAAGGACTAAGATTGTCAATATTTAGGGAGTTTAGAGTTGTCTCGGTCAAAATTAAAAAAATAGAGACTAAATTATCATCTTATAAATAATTCAGAGATTATAATAATAATAAATAATAATAATAATAATAAATAGCGGCAATTGCCAAAATAATAATAATAATAAAGAAAAAAGTTAAAGTGGAAAGGCAGTATTATTTAATTCTATTTTTTTTATTGCCGGTTTTGGATCTTTTGTAAGAGCCTTGTGATATAAAGATTGAAAACAAAATATTACTTGTTTGTTCTGTAAATTCCCATTTGTGTGGAGCTCTCTCTCTCTCTCTCTCTCTCTCCGCACCCGCAGCATCTTATCTCCTATTGTTGAGCCTTTCCTGGTTGTTGTTAGGCAATGTAAAAATTAAGTTTCTTGTTGTCTCTTTGAAATGAATATGCAGTTGTTCATCCTACTTTCTTCTGTGTTTCTGATAATCATGGTTCCTTTCTCCTCCTAATGTCGAATCGGTCTGTTTATTCACGGTTCGTGTGAACTGTGAAGTGTGTTAATGGTGATAATTTTTCTTACTCGTACTAGTCTATAATTCCGTTTAAAGGCATTTTTGAAAGAAAGTGTTGATTAAAAAAAGAATGGGAAGAGAAAAAATGGGGTGGATATGGAAGCACCCAAAATTTAATTTATTGGATTAAACTCGAATAATCCGAGTCAAATATATATAAAATGAAGAGAGGAAGTCGTTTCCCGGCATTTCAGAACAGATATATAGCTGCTCTTCCAACTCTCTTCTGTGTTTCTGATCATCATGGTTCCTAACAGGAAATGATGCTTTTCCTCTACTCAACCTCCATTTTGATAAACGACACTTCAAGATGGAGGGAAGAACCTGTTGAGGTTGAAGGGTAGTGTATAAAACTCTTCGTTTCTGCCATCTCCTTTGAACGTTCTGAATTTGACCCACCACGGCATTCCCCTATCTCTGGCGCTGTCCTTGTAATCAAGTGTGTTGTCCAGGAAAACGGCAACGATCAATGCGACGGTTGGGGATGAAAAAAAGATGGTATTCAGGAAATCATTGAACTGCACACGAACAAAAATAATTTGACTTTAGAAAATTCTCTCTTAGTACTAATTATTGTCTCTCACTAAAAAGTCGTAATGTAATATAATATCTTCACATATAGATATGCTCACCCATCCAGCCCTGGTGTGAGAAGGTCCGTGAAGGGCCTTAGCAGTGTATTCCCTGAAGTACTCGGGAATAGACAGGCCTAAGAAGAGAGCAACCCCTGTGATGAAAAGGTTCCTCATGGAGTTCATGTTTGTGAATTGCAAAAATGATAGCCCCACCGAAGCTGATAGAGACACAACAATCCAGCAATCAGATGATGACGAACTAGATTAGTATGAATACGAATTGTATAGTTATCTATTAGAATATGCATTGCACTTAGCATTTATTCTTGAAATTAGGACTATTTAGGATTTAATTAAGTTCATCTAATAATTTTATTTCTCCCTGAATATTTTGGTGGTTGCAATTCGGAGTCTTGTCGACGGATGAATAGAGTTTCAAGTTCTTTTATGTCTTTCTATCCAGATTCTATCTCTTCGTGATCATGTCTTCCCACTTCAATGTACTTACCAACAAGGCCGAACAAAACACAGTACACGGCAGCAAATATGGTGAAGGGTATTGATGCAAACAGAGCTCCAAACTTTCCTGCCAGAGAATGGATGATAGAAGTCAGATAACAGACAAGAATGCGCGGTAATATATTTTTTACCCCTCTGCTATTCTTATGTAGGACTTACCAAGAATTGAGAAAAACAGCATGAACCCAGCTGAGATTTGAATAACCCTGCGGCTCCCGACACGAGTGCTTCCAAGAAGGCCCACATTTTCTCTGTTGTATGGGTTTTCCAAGACAAATTAGCCCAGTTGCATTAACCAAGAGTGAAAAAAAAAAAAAAAAAAAAGGTGGAAAATATGACTTACACAGAAACTGTTGAGCCAGTCAACGTCCCAAATAGTCCATTGAGTAGGATCCCAATCCCCTGCCAGCCAATGCCACGGCTGAGAACATGTGCTGGTGGTGGTGTCGCACTTGCTAGACGTGATGCGGCTTTGTATGCTCCAGTTGACTGTCAAAGCAAAGATAATCTCTCTTTACGTTGTTACCAACAAATGATCTCTCTTTGATTTAAAATCCGAGTAATTTTCCTTAATGTGGCTTGAACTCTTTGACATTGGCAGGTTGGACTCTAAATATTTAAATTTAGCATTTATGGATGACAATCAGGGTACGCGATGCCAAAATTAAAAAGTTCAAGCTCCAACTTGCCAAACCAACGAAGCGTTTCGGTGCATTTTTTGCAAAAACACGGGGCATTGTCGTCCGTAGTTATTGGACCACGATTTCAATGGTTTTCAAATATGGAGACCCAATTCCGAATAAGTTTAAATTTCCATACACCAATAGGGTAAAAAAGGCCTTGTAATCAAGTTGAGTAATATACCTCAATCAATGAGACTAGAACAGCAGCCATCATTCCAAAGGCATGACCAGCATCAAATGTAGGGGCACCCCATTGAAGAGGATATGGAATCTTTATCCTGTTAGAAAGTAAGAAGAAAAAAAAAAAAAAAAAAAAAAAAGCAAAAAAGAAATTGTCAATCCGTCACATAATAAATATGTCTCAACAACCTCACAATTCAAATACCATGACAACATTTGTAGAACTAGAGGACAGAACTAGCAATTAATTTTGTGTATACTAGTGTGTGCTGTTTTGGTCCAAAAAATTACCAAAAACTTAATGAAAGGCAGTAAAAATTATAGTTACCAACCATGGTGCAGAAGAAATGAGGTTGGCCCGGTCTGTTCTGCAATTGACTTGGGTCTGTTCAGAGTGGTGCCTGTATGCACCGCTGGCTGTCAAGAGGTGTGCATATGCCCATATCACTGTGACCGATATTAGAAGAGCGAATCGTTCCAATACGGTAGCTGTCTTACTTGGAAATTCTTCAGATACTATGAAAAAAAAAAAATTGTCAACACAACATAATAGGTAAAAATTCGCTAGAGATATTATTACGAGTTGTTGGTAAAAAGGGGAGAGTTCTAAAACACCTGGGAGAAGACAACAAAGAGGATAAGCATGGGGATGCCAATTTCCACACACCTTCCAACCTGAAAAAGGTATAATCAGTGAATCAATGACAAATACTAAAACGAGAAAAACACCGAGTTTTAAGGCAGTGGAAGTGTTTGCTAGCAAACTAACCACTGGGAAGCCTCTATCAAATAGACCAAAACCCACTAATGCAATAACAGGAACCATTCCAAGGGGACTGAAAAACCTGTAAAATGAAAGCGATTTCTTTATTGACTTGTAAAAATAATAAGTGGCAAGCTTTTGTTTGCTGATTAATTTTGGAAAAAGAAAGTACCTGGAACAGATGGCCCAGATTTGACTGTATCCGAGGATGATTTGTATGCTTGATGCTACTATGAGAGCTCCTTGTACTGCTCTCATGGTGTTAAGAAATCTCTACAAATTTGTGCAAGAACAAAATTTAAGTTTTCTCATTGGACCAATCAAATTTAGACAGAAAAACAAGAAGACTGAACCTACAACATGAGGATTCTCGATCTTAGTCAATGAGGGATCATGTATAATGGAGATGATCGGGACCATGAAGGCGTAAGACCCTCCGATCACGGTCGGTAATCGGGTTCCGAAAAGAGTTTGTAGAAGTGTATTGACACCTTCAACAAAGAGTAATGTCTGCACTACTCTCACTTTATCATCCTGGTTACAACAAATTTGATTTTTCGAAGATCAGAGCCATAGAAAAACAAAAATAATAATAACAATGTTGAGGTTTCACAATGGAAAAATGAGCTCACATCAGTTCCACCCATGTAAGGAACAAGGAATGAAGGGATCATCACAGCAGTTCCCAATGCCAAAATGTAGTGCTGGAATCCCAAAGCTATAGCTTCCCCTGTGTTTTTTTTTTTTTTTTTTTCACATTTACAAAAATCAGACAAAAAAAAAAAAAAAAAAAGGACCCAGTTGTGAGATAATCATCAGTCGATGAAATGGGAGTTTGGGTTTAATAAAAGATTAGATTTTGACATACCCCAAGATGGGTTTGAGTCAATACAGTACTCTAAGCCTTGGAGTTGGTCCATTGGAGGGTGGGTTATCTCTTCTGGTTTAGGTGCTGCTGCTGCTGCTGCTGCTGCCATGGCTGACTTCTTTTAAGCTCCAACTTCACAACCCTTTTTTCTTCTTCTCAAACTCTAGAGTTTGCTTAGTTAAGTGATACGATCTGGAAGTACCAATTAGGGAGAGAGACAGAGAAAGCAAGAAAAAAATTAGAGAGAGAGAGAGAGTTCCACTGGTGAAGAAAGAGTAGCAAAAGGTGTGAAAGCAAAGAGAAAATGTGCACTTGCCGCCCACTAAAGAAGCTGCTTTTCTGCTCTGTGGGTGTGTGTGTGTGTGTGTGTGTATATATTTACAGCGATATATATATATATATACGTGTGACTGTGTCTCTTTCTCTTTCCCTCTCTCACACTAGCAAGCTTTCTGATTTATAGAAAAGTTCCGTTATTTATTTAATTTTATTTTTTTGCATATTCCCAAATCTGCCCCTTAAGGAACTTCCAAACTGAATGTTACCGTTGCCTAAAAGTTTTCATTAATTATTTTTTTTCCAGCTCAACTTTACTTAATTGATTCACAGATTTGCTACCCCAAAAAAAGGGGAAAAACAATCAATAAAAGGGCAAACTAATTACTAATGGTTGTTTTTGAGCTTATAAATGTTTTTCCAGTGAGAGAAAATCAAAGAGAAAAGAGTTATGCGATTTTTATTTTTTATTTTCCCTTTCAGTCAAAAAGAAAGCCAGCCATCATTTAGTTTCTCTGTTCTTAGTACGTTACATAAATATTTCTTTGGTTGAATCTCTCCAAGTCTAGGGGTTTTTTTTTTTTTTTCCTATGTAATCTCTCATTGATCAGTACATATGCTTCTTATTATATTATTGTTAACATACTTAAATGATAAATTCAATAAGATAAAAAATTCAAATCCCTTCACTCAGTGCATGTTTAATAATAATTATTATTATTATGTTCGAGTGTAAATATTTGTAGGTTTAATTCTAGTGAAAATTAAAGAACGTGGAGACAAGCTCCGCTTTTACAAATTTGGGGGTAGTGACTGCCAAATGGTAGACATACTTGGACATGAGTCATTACATGGGATCCATGTGAGATTGACCAGAATATTGCAAACATATTATTAATTAAGGTAAGACTATAGGGAGAAAATTAGTTTGCTCTTTGACAAATAGAAAGGAAAAAAGAAAAAAGAAAAAATGATAGAGTGAGAGATTGCCTTTCAATTAATTGACTTACACAAGATATGTTATAAGAAAACACATTTGAACATTTGCAAGAAATACAAACTTGACAAGAAAACACATATAAAATAAACGTCTGAATTGTTTTTATTTAAAAAAAATCATGAATCAGTAGTTAATTATAGTGATCAGTTATTAATTAATCATAGTCAATCAGCGAAAAAAATAAATTAATATCAATCATTAGTGATTAACTAAAATCAGTCAATCACTTTTGACAAATTTAAAAAAGCTATCATTTTATTCATTTTACAAAATTTCGATTATTTATTAAAAAACTTCTTTATTAAAAATAAAAATAAAAAACTTCTTAAAAAGGTCACTTACCCACATATCTCTGGGCAACTCTTCCTTTCATTATAGTTTATTATATATATATATATATATATATATAGGCAAATCTACACAATCTTATGACTTGTATATATATATATATATATATATATATTGCTGAACTTAATACATGTCAAAGTATAGAAAACAGATGTAAAAAATTAAAGAACAAGAATCATTAAAATACTGTCACTACTTTCACTTTCCTCAACGGACGAACAAACCTTTTTTTATATATATATACTTTTCGTCCTTTAATTTTTTTTTTCTTTTGGTTAATTTTTAAATTTTTTTCACTTTAGTTCTTTTTGTGTATTAGTCAATTTTTTTTTTTTTACAGTTTAATCATTTTATCTTTTCAGTATTTTTTGCATGCATGTTTTTTTAGTTTTTAGGAACTTTGTTTTTTTTATCTTTTTTTTTTTTTTTACATATTATGTTAATTTTCCCTTATTTAGAATAATTTTCTCAATTATGTATAACATATGCGTAGCACATAGCTATACCAATGATAATATTCATCATTGTACAAAAAAAAAAAAGATAAATGCTCTCGTCCTTTTTATTTTCCTAAAAAAATAAAAAATGGGAAAAGAAAAGAAAAGAGAAAAAAAAGAAAAGTCCTTTTTCTTTTATTTGTTTCCTTTTTCTGCACCTACGAGGCTCAAGTTTTCTTTTTCTTTTTCTTTTTTTTTTTTTTGTGTACAAAATTATTCGTAAAAAAGTAATCAGTTGATAGGGTATTTATGATGATCAGGTGGCCATATTTATATATAAATATATATATATATATATATATTTTTGTTACATGTTTAGTATCAAAAGGAGAAGTACTCTGGAGATATCCTAGCAAGACGAGCAGTTTTATTTTTTATTTTTTTTTTAAGGCGTTTTCTATGATACATATGTGCCTTGCAATTCCAATAATTATATGCCAGTAACAAAATATCAATTATTTGTTGGCAAAAAATAAAATAAAATAAAACTCCCGTTCTCGCGTGACATTCTAATAATTGACACTGTTCCACAATATTGAGCAGCTAGAACGAAAATCATTTAGAAAATTTAGAAAAATAAATATTTCTCAAGGTATTCAAAATGAGTTGTAGTATTTCTAGGGAATCCCACTTGTAAAATTACAGACATGATAAATCAGTGTAGTTTTTGATGGATGCTTCTATATGATGTCACAAATAAAATTATGGAAAATTGTATGTAGTTCATCCTTTTAGTTTTATGTTTTAATAAAAATTTATAATTTCTTCCTAAAACTAGATGCGGACCCTTTATATTTACATATTTTTGTTTCAATGTTACGTATCCTTCTTGCAGATTTATATTGAAATTAGATTATGAAATGACCATTTTACCACCACATAATGATGACAGTAAAATTAATTAAATTAGACCAAATACATTCTTAATATAGGTGCATCTTAAGATCGAATTTATGTTGAGATTAGATTATGAAATGAACACCAAGACCACCTCAAATAGCAAATTCAATGTTGCCCAATGGTAGATTGAGCTTCAGTTGTTGCACAAACCTGGAGCAAATTTGTTTCTGTATGATCTAGCTCCTATGAGGCAAGCTCCTTACACAAATCTTGCACAGGCCCTTGCAATGTTTAAGAGGAGAGTTTATCTCGTGCCAAATTTAGCGAGAGACACGCCGACCTAGTGCGCGAGGTTGTTGGCGTTGAGCTCACACACCAACGGCAACAGGAACGAAGGAGAAATAACATAAAAGGATATTCAGGGGAGTTTGGCTCTCCAACTCAACTCAAATTAAACTGTATTTTTTTTGTCTTTTTTTGAAAAAGTTTTTTGTCTTTTCTAAAAAAATCAACAAAAATTAATATTCAAATTTAAAAATTTCAATTCAACTCAAACTCAGCTCATTCACCAAACACCCCTTAGGTTCTTTTTTGTTATAATTTGAAGCTCGGGATTGATGTCATGTCTAGGATCACGGACATTAACCAAAAAAAAAAAAACCTAAATCATGTTTGGAAACAAGGCTTATAAGGGTATTTCAGGTAAGTAAAGTATATTTCCTAATTTTCTTTCGCGTCTTGAGACTTGAGAGGGGTAACATTGAGACCAAAATTTCTAACGCAATGGGTGCGATGTAGTTTCTAAAAAGAAGGGGTAAATTTTATTAAAACCTGAAAAGATTTAAGTGAATTATGCAAATATTTTTAGACGAAATCCGGGACAAGCAGTTACACAGGTCGTAATATTATACAAATATATATATACACACACACACATAGATATAAACACTGTCTGACTGGTGAGTAGATTTCAACGTGTGAAGGAACAGTTGTACGATTCTCCAACGTCTATTTTTCTCTGATGCCAAAGACAAAACTCAAACCATACCATGGAAATTGGAGCTCTTTCTCTCTCTCCTCTCTCTTTCTCTCTCTTTCTCTCTCTGCAGAAATACATAACAGTAAAAGCTTTGAGTTTTCGCTTTTTCTTCTGCAGACGCAGCGAAATTCATGCTATTTATTTACGCTTCCGCGCCCACCAACCCTGAACCAAACCTTTCAACCTTTTTTTTTTTTTTTTTGAAGTAATTGGTAATTTTTCTCTTTATTGTTATGTCTTTTTAAAAGAAACGTACGGCATTTACATAAGTATATTGAATGAAAATAATACATGTATACCTCAATAGTTATCTCCTATTTACGGCGATATGAGTAAATGGGTATATTGCATTTAATTATATACATTAAATATTGCTTGTGTGCCGATCAAGTTTCTGCCATAGCTTTGTTTGATGTCTGTTTTTTTTGTCTTTAGAGTTGGAGTACTATGTAAAGAGAGAGAGAGAGTCGTGGAAAGAATCAAAATTGATCCGCCCAAGTGGTCGTAGGCAAAATATAAAGGTTTTTTTTTTTTTTTTTAACGTCTGACTTCACCAAAAATAATATAATTCGAATTCTTCTACCTTTAATTTAAAAAAAAATGATCGGCGTGAATTCATTGTAATAATAAAAATAATAATAATAACTTATCAAATAATAATAATAATAATAGATAAATAATAATTCTGAATGTTGTTACAATATATAATGTGTTTAAATTCTTAAATTATTAAGATTAATGTTTCTCAGGACACAATATTATTTTATCTAGGCAAAAGATGTCTTGATAAATTTCTAGAATTTACACATAACTTTAACGGAAAAGTTGTAGTTGTGGATAGCTATAAAGTTAGAAAAAGACGTACATTTTCTTATCATGAATTTTACTTCAGATTCATGCATAGGATTATATTTATACGATTAATATGGCTACACTTCCTGAAATACATACTCCAAGTGCAATATGACATTGCAGCTAGTTGCGCTTTTTTTTTTTTTTTTTTTTTTTAATTTCCAAACAATTTGTAGTGGAATAGATTCAGGACCTACCGTACATGTACTTTCCTACAATTTACTCAAAGAAAACAAAAGGTAATGAAGAAATTTATACTTTACAAAAGCATATTGTTATATTTATGATTAGTAATACTGCAGTCAACTAATTTAAATCTCTTGTTTAGCTTTTGTTGTCTTAAATAATATCTAAATCAATAATATTATGTACGTCACATCATTTAAAAGTTTAAAATATTTTATAACTCATTATTTTATATTTTATCATCTAATAGTATTCAGTGACGTATCATAATATAATTAGTTAGATATCATTTGAGATATTAAAATTAAATAGGTAGTCTTTATTCCTCGTGGACTCTAACTATTTCATCTTTAATTTGGGAAGTGGTTTTACAAGTATTTCCCTTTCTAAACGAGTTATCAGTAGCGAGTGCGCTTTCTGCTAGTTTGTAAAACTCTGTCCGAGTAAGGAAGACAAAACATGGAACACTTTATTAATAATGGGTTTTGAAAGAAAATGCAAAATTCTAAAAGATATGTATATATATTCTCTCAAAAACTTTATCAATGCACATGTAGTTAATAGTATTTTCCCTTAAAGTCAAAGTATGTGGGGGGGAAGACAATAAAATTATTAACCTGCTACATTCACTTTAGAGGACTTTATTTTCCTTTCCCTTTTCTTTTTATTTATTAATTATTTTTTATAATTTTCTGAGGTGTTTTATGCATGCATATATTTCTACAGACGATACATACATATATACGTACCTACTCTAGATATTACGAGGATATATACGTGCACTCACATTTATGTACAGTACTCTCTTATGGTAGACTTGTAATTGTTTTTATTACGTTATTATAATAATTAATTGGTTTTATTGTAATATTTTTTTATTAGTATTTGTTTTTTGTATCAACAGGTGCTAAATAGTATAATATTATAATTTTAAACAAATCTATAAATAAGTCTATTAATTGTTACAACAATTATTTATTAAAAGGTTATAATTATCGGATCTCTTCGGCCCTTGAATATGAGAGCATTCTTATCTATATATGTGCACTGACATATCCCTCAAAGCAATTGTATTTAAATATATCTACCGGACTAATTGTTAAAAAATAAAATAAAATAAATATCCCAATAATTGTGTTTCTGCGCCAAATTCTAAATGTGTGTGTAGATCCTTTGATGCCCAGAAAAAGTCTGCTATATATCAGGGTACTAATTATTTGCTTAAGACGTTAATCTTGCAGATTGAGACAATGGATTCCTTGTCAAAAAAAGTGGAATCCCAGGCAAACTCCCAAAAGTCATTTCATCAAATTAATCTGCACGCAAAAAAAAAAAAAAAAAAATACTTGTTACAACATGTGGTAAAACATGTATATTGAAATAAAAATATAAATAGAAATAGAAATAAAAAAGAAAGGAAAGAAATCGTACAACGTAAAAAAAAATTCGGTGCCTTTATTCAAATTGGCGTGTCTGTACTTGATCAAAGTTCGTAAACCCTAGTCATGTAACTAAGTAAAGCCTGTTTCACTTTCACGCACTGGCGTAAAGCAGCAAAGGAGCTACATATATATATATATATATATATATATATAGTAGCAAAAACTATAATGACAAGTAATCCCCAAAAGACAGATAAGATAAGTGAATATGCGTGACCTGATCATCTAGCAGCTGAGGAAAAAGGCAAATAAGTATCTTTTTCTACACGTTAAAACTAAAGCCATGTTGCTATCATGAAGGATATATGGATAACGAGACAACATTACCTACTTTTTGATCGTTTACAACCAAGACTGAGTGGAATTTCAAGGTCTGATTTTTTCCAATATTATATATTTCCTTAGCAAACAAATTTTTACGTGAAATATCAAATTGTGTAGGAATATGCTTATCAAAGAACTTTGGGACATGAAACAATAGATAGAGAAATAAAAGACTGTTAAAGAATATTTTATATATGCCAATAACTCGGGATTAAAAGACCAGGTGGGGTGGGACCTATGTTGGATATTACTTGGTCTTCCAATCTCGAGTACATTCCGGTTAAAAATGAAAATAAGCATTCTAATAAGAATATACGATTTAAGAAAGATTAAAAGTTTGAAGTAAAGGAGAACTTAGATATGTGTGCGAATGATGGAGATGAGTAAATGTAGGGTCATATTGCCATCTTTTTCCTTCTTTTTCCTGAGGACGCGTAATGGATTCCTTTCGGCTAGCTAGAGAAATTAGAGTGATCATGCAAAGTGTGATTTTGACTTAAAAAGTAAATAGTGATTGGTGATGTTTGTGTCTGCGTGCGTATGTGTGTGTGTATATATATATATATATATATGCGTGCATGTATGTATCATACGCTACTCAAATTAAAAATGTCCAAATGGGTCCCTTTCTAAACACTAATTATCTCTTGATTAGCATGTGTTTTTGGCTTTATTCAAGACTACTTTGGGAAGAGTTAGGTAGTACTAATAAAGGAGAGGGAAAGCTGGAGAGCAAAAGAACTTGTGTATTGTAAATAATCTTATAATGCTAGAAGATAGGGTCTACGTGTATTGGAAGCAGTGATTAATTAGCGGTACCCAGCCAGGTGAATATCTAGTGCCAGGTCCGAAAATGTAAAGCTAAGCAATATATACATATATATATATATATATATATATATTCCTCTTTTTTTGTAGGAGTAAAGCTAAGTAAAATTTTTTAAGCAAAGAAAAGCTGAGTAACTACTATTATTATTTGAGTCGTTGCAATTGGACGTAGCTTTAAAAGTAAATTTTACGAATTAAATAAAATAAATAATAATAATTTTAAACATTTTTAGAGATTGAAATATTTAAATTAAATAATAAACTTATTAGATAAACAATAAATTTATTAAGTAAACGGAAATTTAATAATTTTTTTAAAGTGAAATTTAACAATTTTACTGCTATTTACATATTAAATTTGTTATTTACTGTTGTTTATTTTAAATATTTTCAAAATCCTGTTATTTACTTCAATAATTTACAAAAGATTTCTTGATATATATACTTGAATAATTCTTATTCCTTTTTTTTTTCTTTTGCAATTTAATTTCCATATCTGAGATTACTTAGCCTATAAATATATGGAAAAGGTGAAAACCTTTTCGATAAAAGTTTAAGTTTGTTTTTTGTACTTCGCTTGTCTTTCTATTCTCCAGGAATCAACAGGAATGTATTATTGTTATTACTTTCTCTTCAACCGGTTATTGATTCTCGGAGTCACGGCGGAGTGTTTCTAGGCACTAAGGCTACTTATCATTATTTTTCTACAAAATAACTTTATCCAAATATAAATGCATACATATATACACACTTTTCTACCAAAATAGTACTACATAGTATCGTTTAGGTTTTATTATTATTATTAGCGTCGTTTATTTTGTTAAGAAAAGTATTTAAATGACACAAATTTAAATACCATTACACACCAACATGATATAAAAAATTAAAACTAGACCAATATACTATAAAATTAAACTAAAGTTAACTAAAATTTGTGTCATATTAGTTAAGAATGATAAATTTGTATCATGTTGGTCAATAGATGAAAAAAATATAGTATACATGTCATGGATTTGATCTCTCAATTGCCAAAAGAAGTTATTCATCGCATTTTAGATTTCCTTTCAACGAAAGAAGCAGTTCGAATAAGCATTTTATCCAAGACATGGAGAAGGGAATGGGAGTCATGTCCTGCATTGGATCTTAGTTTATTCGACTTCATTCTGGATAAGCACAACTTCACGAAATCCCTATCGAAGTTGCTACAAAATCACTGCAATCGAGGACTTAATCTGGAGAAACCCCGATTGAATCTTGGCTTTTCTACATCAATTACCATTCGAATTGGAAAATTTCATGAAGCAATTGATCTCTACGAATCTCAAAGTGCTACAACTTCGTTTCTCGTCCGCGACATTAACAACGTTGGTGTTAGATCGGATTGAAGTTAAAAAATTGGAGCGATATTTCCTCGTCTGCGAAACCTTACTCTAGAAGCAATGTATCTAGATGTTGATCTACTTCGCAGATTTATCTCGACGAGTCCTTCATTGGAGCACCTGAGGGTCTTAAACTGTAAGAGATTGACCAGTATCAAAATTCCAAATCATGTTAAGTTGAAGAATGTTGTTTTAGGGGGTCAGCACACTGGGCTTAGCAGGATTGAGATAAGAGGCTCCGAGTCTCGAGTTTTTCTTGTGCGACGGGCTGGTATCCGATATACCATGTGAGGTTAATCTAGAAGCTTGTAAAGAGATGCGAACATAACGTCGGAGTCGCTCCGAACTCAAATTTGTAGGTTTGTTTCTCTTGAGGTTTTGGTCCTGGAGAATGTTCACGCTTCGGAAGCTATTATTTCGAGCTCGAATTTGATTAAATTAAAGCTGAGGATTTGCACTAACCTAAATGCAGCAACCGTGATTGATGCTCCGAATCTACTTGAAGTCGAAGACAAGCTGCCCTTCTATTCCCTATCGACTTCTTCATCCTTGTTGAATGCAAAATTCAACTTCTTTCTCGGAGAAGCCGAGGATCAAACCATTTGGTCAAATAAATTGAAGGAATTATTTGGAATGATTAGTCACGTGATGAAAAATGTCAAGGTGGTTATTAATCAATGCGTCACGTCTCAGGTATGTGAATCAGCCTTTGCTTCATATTATACACACACACATAGGGAAAGCATCTTCATAACATAAATTCATAGACTATTGTTTTAGTATGATACAAATATTTGATACTAAACTAATATGACATATGTCAGGCACTAATAAACCTAAAGTTTGTGTTATACTAGTTTAGAATTAAGAATTTGTGTCATGTTGATCAATTGATGAAAAAAATATGGTTATTTAGGTAATTTTCTCTATATTATATTATATATGTAATGTGATGTTATATGTATGCATGATTTATGTAGATTATAATTATCTATGAGGAACTGAGTACCGATTCCTTATTACTTGTACTAAATCATCTCAATGATTTGGGGCTATCTCTGAGAGTAGAAATTTGTACCTCATGGACAGATAAATATTCGGAAGAATATATTTTTGGTCGTTCTAAATGGAATAATATTTACGTAATATCTTCATCTTTCAGCAGTAACTTTTATAAGGTACTCTATTGAATTTCTGATCATGTCTTAGATTATGGTATGTTTGGAAGACCAATTTGAGTTGGAATTTTTAAGTTAGAATTTGTTTACTTTTTAAAAACTAGTTAAGAAATTTGCTGATTTTCCAAAAACACAAAAAATGATTTTTTTTTAAATAACGATAATAAAAAATCGTATAATGTTTTCTCCAACTTATCTTACTCTATTTTCCTAATTGTATAGTTCCTTTTCGAGAAGTTATCCGATAGAAAAAATACAGTGTAGATGTAGAGAATTTTGTTTCTGTTGTAAACACCGACTGCTTTCTTTTAAGATGGAGAGAATAAAAGAATGGACAGAAGCTGAAGGAGACAATAGTGTTGCTAGGCTACGATTGGTTCGAGCATATAAAGGCTTATCATTTATCAGCCTAACCGGGTTTCGCTTACAATGGTATAAGAATACTTCTAAGCTAGCGTCGACGAACTAAGATTATAAAGGGAAATCATAAAACTCTATTGTTTGAGTTATTGAATTAAAAGTCTTAAAAACAAAATTCAGCTTCTCTTAGACTATCGTCATTTTGTGTTCCCTAGTTTTTCCTATCCTACAATTATTGGACTGGTGGACTGATTGTAGAACCTACACCAGATATTACGATATATATATATATATATATGTTATATATATATATATATTTTAATCAAACACACATTACAAAACTCTAATTTAAATATCTAAAAATTATATTTCCAAAACCTACCTGAAACAGGCTCTAGTTTGGAGTCAAGGAGTACTCGGATATGTGTGTTGTGAGATGAGTAGAGGTAGGGTCATATTGGTGACGTTTAGTGGACCCCTTTCGGCTGGCTAGAGAAGTTAGAATTTAGAGTGATCATGAAAAGCGTGATTTTGACTTAGAAGGAAAGAGTGATTGGTGATGTTTGTGTGTGTATGTATGTACATATAGGCGTGCATGTGTGTATTATACATGTGCAGCTCAAAGTAAAATGTCCAAATGGGTCCCTTTATAAACACTAAATTCTCTCTTGATTAGCGTATGTCTTTGGCTTTATTCAAAGACTACTGTGGGGAGGGTTTGGTAATGGTATTTATAAAGGAGAGGGAAAGCTGGAGAGCAAAAGAACTTATAAACAGTCCCCAAATGAATAAATAACTACTTGTTATCGTGTTTTTCTACAGGGCAATGTTAGGCGTTGATGCATCTTCTTATTTTAAAGCTAATTAAATTTTCAGGCAAAAAAAAGCTACTTAGCATATACTTTAATACATGTGTCGTTGCAAAAGGAACCCTAGTATGCTGGCGTCTTCTATCCTTTTTATACTGAGCATTTGACTCTCTGCTCCGAGGGCAAAGGATAAGAAATCGGCTCTTATATATATATATATATATATCCACACACACACATAGGCACACATATATAAAACCAAGAATAGTATTCCAGGTAAAGAAAAAAAAAAAGAGAAATGACCCTCAAGTGTTTAATAGTAAGCGAAAAGATGGTGAGAGACAACATTATCCCCCCCCCCCCCCCCCCCCCCCCCCCCCCGCGAAAGGAGTGGACAGATGGTTGAAGACTCGCTCCTTAACTCTTACTAAGGAAGGTCAAGGTTTAAGTCCCCATACATTAATTGCCTTGGGACGTCCTCAAATGCGAGAAAGTGAAGGGGTGTCACCCCTAAGATCTCTCTCTCTTTTAGCCAAAGAAAAAAAATGGAGAGAGTAATCTCCCTTCCGCCGGAACTATCAGGATCGGGTGGTTTAAGTGCACTTAACGAAACAATTAAATTTCATGCTAACAACAATATACAGAATGCATGATAACAAAGATACAAACCCCCATTTTACCAACTCAAGTGGGGGGAAAATCGTTGCCACGACTACTTTTCTCAATTTCAGATTTCAAAATTGTGTTTATGTTAATACACTATTAGGAAGTACAACAGGTGATCAAGATCTTCTCTCTAACTTCCTATCGCTAGATCTTCTCTCTTCCGCCTCTCGCCGTCGTTGCTGCCTGCAAGACAGACAGTAACCTATATTTCAACATTGTAAAATAGAGGTAACTAGTAGATTGACAAGAAGAGCAAATCTGATCGACTCAGACTCATCACTTCAAATTTCATAAGGTGAGATATATTTCGGTTATTAGGCGGCTTATCATGTATTGCAGATGTACGACACAAGTTACCATACAGCAATTCCAGCATAGTCCATCCTGTGTATACTTACATCTATGTACAACAACTCTGTCACCTAATCCAAATACCACTTCCAATGATTAGTTATTGGAGATGATGAGAATTCCACCATATACCCTTCGGGTGTCAAATCTCGCCTCCAGCCAGTTTTCTTGATTTGTTGTCCAAACAAGAGGATAGAAGGGACATCGAAAACATAGCATCATGGCCTACTTTTAAAAGGTAACTATATTTAGTATTCTATTGAAAAAAAAAAAAAAAAAAACTCGGGATTATCATTGAGTTTTTTATTTGAAAGAAATTTATGTATTTCAATAAAGTTTCTTCATGTCAACAACATTTGGAATTGAATTTCCCACTTAGAAAGGAACACGGACAATGAACAAGGTAGATGTTAAGCAAAAACAAGTATTTTACAGTACGTGAAACTTACACAAAAGCCATGTATCCAGCACCAGCATTAACAGCAGATAAGACTGCTGCTGTCTGAGCTCCAACTGCGGATATAGAATCCTGCACTCCGGAAGGTAGAGGATTTCTTCTATCACCATCTACCTGAAACAAGAGATTCAAAGACCAAGTTTATCAGTTATCACTTACAGTATATAAGACAGAACTATCCCACATGCAAGGTTAAGGGTGAAAAAAACCTTGTCCCACTTTGACTTCTTGTTCTGTCTACCATCCCGGGGGATCGCATCAGTAGATGGCAGAGCAGCGTGCATCCCAGTAACAGCCATTGGTGGAACACCTAAAAAATGATTTTATATAAGGTCAACATCAATGAATAAAGTTCTAAGTTGGTGCACTTGGCATTCGCTTAGGTAGGTAAGTTTTGAAATGGGGTTGTGAACCATAGTAACTACTAGAAAAGTTCAATACTGGGTAGTTCTCAAACCTGGAACAGGCACGTTAATTTTGGGTGCACCAGCAACAATTCCAGGCTGTGTCCCCCCTGAAAGAAAATCAATCTTCTGATTTTTCTTCCTCTCTTGTTCCTTTCGGTCCATATCACGCCTCATATCAACCTCTGCGTTTTAAAGCATCGGAACATAAGTGACAGAGGATCTCAGCGTTATAAGGCATCGGAACATAAGTGACAGAGGATCTCAGCGTTATAAGGCATCGGAACATAAGTGACAGAGGATCTCTGCATTTTAAAACACAAACACACACACACACACACACACACTCAAAATATTTTACCAACAATCATCAAAAACCCTTTTATCAACAATAATCAAAAACCAGAAGGGATGAAGAAATTATTGATGCATTATAGAATACTTAGTCCAAAATATCAAATAAACCACATCTACAAACTTTACTGGCTAGCTAGAATGGACAAAGAGGACCAAAATGCACAACTCAAACGTTTAATTCCCTATGTGGCAGTACTTGTATCTCAGGATAATGAAAGAAAGCCCGTAACATGTACAAAACAGACACACACATTCATTCTGGAAGATAGATATATTCAAAGGAATTGTAAAGACCTATTTCATCATAGTAGTCGCTTTTGTCATATCCATGAGGGTCGAATACATCTTTACTGAAGCAAGACCCTACTTGATCAATATCTTGATACCTCACCGCATGCAGCAGGAAATCTGGGTTTCGATAGGCCTTCTTATTGCGCACTTCTGCATTGAAGCTTTTCCCAGCTTTCTTATAGTCAAGAAACTTATTTATTTTCCTCTGCAGGTATTCATAGAAAGGAGAAGCATATAAAAAAATAAATTAATTAATAATTAATAATATGCATATTAATATTAATATAACACAAGGAAAGAAGCAGAAACGAACTGAAGGAAATAGAAGGTGCACAAAATAATAAAGAAGCTGTTGGGAGAAGGAACTCACCTGCAACTCCTCGGAGCATTTGGCTTTTGGTGGTGGTGGAAGGAACTTATCTAACGAGTCAACATCTTTTTGCTCCCCTATTATAGCCTCTGTAGCATCTCCAACCTCTAAATCATGTCCTGCATAGTTCATTCTGTCAGATTCTGGCGGACTGGATAATTGGGGAGTTGCTTGATTGCTAGGTGATGGAACCTGAACCGTTCCAGGAGGTGTTCTACCATAGAAATCACCTGCTGCAGACAACTTTATATAATTAGGTACATAGATAAGGGCCCATTGGAAATTTAAAGTGTATAAGTACAGTTTTTTTTTTTTTTTTTTTTCAAATGTACGTGTACTAGATTACTTGTAACCGAAAAGAGCCTATTCACCCTGCTATCATGCTCTCAATCAAGAAGTATGATCCTGAAAATAATAATCAAGAATAATATTTACTATTATTTCTATTATTAACTTCTACAGTCCTCTCAATATAATTTATAAGACCTTAGGTCCACCTTGACAAGAACAACACTAAAATACATAACATTCACGATTTGCTAAATTAAAGGGGGAGAAAAACTGTGCATGCGCATGTGCAAAACCAAATAGAAAAAAGTGATTATTTTCAAAGCTGTCGATGTTGACAACTTGACATCACAACTTCCTTATAATTTCCATGGGCTGATTTAGTTAGTTATAACCAGTTTCCACTAATTTCATCCTCCATTGCCACCCAAGAAACTGAACTCAGCAAGGTACCAGTAATTTTATGTAGTTCGACCTGATGTTCCATAAGGCAAGGTTTCTCAATACAACTCCTGAACAAGAACCAATGACTCATTCACAATAAAGACACAACCTCAAAATAAGGAACTTCGCAGGCCTATAACAATAGCAGAAAATGCATAACCAAAGAAGTACATTGGCATGAACGCGCGGATAGATAAAAAACGGAATGGATGAAACTCGACGCTCATATAATCAAAAGTCACCAAATCGTACCATTTGCAGATCGAAGGTGCGTGCTTCCTCCTATTTCACCCTCCTGCAATCACACGCAGCACCAAATCAGAAATCAAATATCAAAACTCTTTCAGGAACAGCCACATATTTCCTAAAATAAAATACTTTGCCATATCTTCTCATGGCTCAGACACGATCAAATATCACACGAAAGAAATACTGGTCATAAGTTATTAACTAGGAACAAACCAAACGTAGAAAACAGATAAAAGGCTAAAAATTTACCAAAATATAGTCCGAAAAATCTTCAAAAGGAGCAAAAAGAGAATATGAAATCCTACGAAACAAACACGCAGACTAATTTCTTTACCTAATTGACCTTGAATGGTGAAATTTTCCAGGTTTAGACCAATAAAACTCCAAATGCAGCAAATGAAACATCTAATCAAACTTTCTTTAGTTTAGAGACAAAAGAGAGAAAATGCTCATTACCTCAGGCTCAGGAGACATCGCAACTTCATCATGACCGTAATCCACAATGGCGAGCTTTCCTCTTCTGTTCCTCGTATTATCCGAAGCCACAGCCTGTTGCTGCAGCGTCGGCGACGTGTAGGAAGCTTGATTCTGCTGCGGTGTGGGGGGACGGAACTGACCTTTACCGGGAGCAGAATTCTCCTCGTCGACGACATCTCGCGGCGTGTTTTCCTCGTTACCTGAATCACCAACGACCATTCTATCGCCATCGACCATTGAAGCATCTTCCGCACTCCTCGGTTCTCCGTAATCGTCGTCTCGGGGACGCTCTTCTTCTCCTCCTCCTCCGTGTTCCTTATCGGCGTCCTCCATCTCATCGTCCTCTTCCTCGTCGTAGTACATGGACAGCAAAGCGATGCCGTCCGATTGCCTCTTTCTCGACGCCATGGGAGCTAGGGTTTGGGGATCGGGATCGGACGAAATATGGGGGCAAGAGTTAACAAAACTAGGGTTTGGAATGCAAATTTTCCGGCAAAATTCGAGAGGGAAAGGATAATTTGAAGCTCAGAAAGAATTTGGAAGAAAATTGTCAAACTGGTAAAGGATTTGGAGGGAGGAAAGGAAAAGGGCGATTTTTGGCACTTTTCACCCAGAAATTTGAAGGAACTAGGAAGCTGGATGAGAGAAACCAAATCAAAGGTTGTGGTTGTACTGGGCCTAACTTTGGGCCTGGACGTCCTTTAATTGGGCTTCTTCTCCTTAGGCCCAGTTTTTGGAGACTGGTAAGCCCATCATCGGCTGGGGTACGTATGGTAATCTATGAGTTAGCATTTTCAATCCAAGAGCTTCTACGTATTCTCGTAGAGCAATCCTAGACTGTGATGATCTTGATCATATTCCAATAATTGCTGGGAATTCTTCTGAGGAAGAAATTTTAGATTGGATTCAAATGGTGGATGAACTCTTTGAAGATGTGTATGTGCCTTTGGAGAAGCAAAGCTAAACTTGTTGTTAGAAGTTTGAGATATTATGCTTATTGTGATCCGTTTTGAAACATCATTATTGTATTCTAATATAATATATGGAAAACAATATGCATTAGATGTCTCATTTATGCATTTGTAATAAAATGTGCATACATTAGCGAGGGAGAAGAAAAAAAAAATATGTAATGTGATTGGTAAAATTAGTGGAAAAAAAAAATGAATGGATGAATAGTTAAATAAGTTAGTAAACTGTTCAAATATATTTGTTTTGAAATATATGAGTTACCTAAACACATATTGTATTGCATTAGGATATAAAACCTGCCTACCCTGGTGCTCGCAACAAATGATTCTTGATTGTGCGGTATAATACTAAATAATATATAAGAGTGTTATGATTTCATAAAAGGAACAAAGAAATAACAAGTATATGATGTTATTTAAGAAGGGACGCAAATCTTTATACATGTAGCTAAAGTGCAGTTTGATGATTGTTTTACAATATCAAAGTGATACACACACATATATATATATATAGTGTGTATAACTATAATGGTTTAATTGTCTGAATTTCACGTTTATTTTATATTATATTACAATATAATATATGAAATACAATATGTATTTGGATGTCTCATTTATGAAAAAGAGTGAATATATAATGCGACCGGTAAAAATAGATAGAAAATGAGAATTGATAAATAATAAAACAAGTGAATCTATTATTCAAATGTACTTGTATCAAAACGAAATATAAGAGGTATGTAAATAAACTTCACATTATATTTAGGATATAATATGGAATAAATGTGTCTTCTAAACATAAAATAAGGCCACCATTTTATAGTGTAAAAGATTAATTATCTTTAGGTCACTGATCGGTGCGAATTTAAAAAACAAAAAGGATTTATGCTATGTTTGGAACTTAGGTTTCAACTCAAGATTTTCACATTAATTTTTATTTTTTTTTAAAAATCAATAAAAATTATAACTAATTTTTAAAAATTGATCAATTTTAATTTAAAAATTTCATCTTCAATTAACATAACAAACGGAGGCTTAGATGGAGGAAGGCACGTTATTATTTACTGGTTGGTTTGCCGTTTGGAAATAAGGCTGAGCTGGAAATAATGATTAAATTAAAGTGGATTTGGTTTTTATTGATAGACTAACGTGGAGTTTGGGATTGAATGTGATCATTATTCAAAACAAGATTATCATGATTAATATTGGGATTGGTAGTAGAATTAAATTATTGTACTTTAATTTTCATGAAAATCCAAAAATAGCTATCAAATCAATCTAATTCGAAGAGCACGTTTCTTCTACAAGACACAACACGGAAATGGACTTGACTTTAGTCTTCAACGATCGGAATTTCATTTTATAAAAAAAAAAGAAAAAAAAGTTCCCAAATTAACCAAACCACACGTAATGCTAATTGCCAAAGTTAAAAAAAGACTGGTTTAGCAGGTACTCCTAACATAGACTATAGGATAGTTATTAGCCCATGTTCTTCATTCAACCACCGAATTAATAACAACCTAATTTGTCTAAATCTTGGTGACTGTATTATATATACTAGTTTTAAAGAACGTTACTGAATTTGGTGGACTTACCAAAAAAAAAAAAAAAAAAAAAAAAAACCAGATAAACGGCAAGACATACATTTTAATAAAAAATGTATGTTTTGGAAGAAACACTTTGTCGGGAAAAATCAGGTACTTAAATATACATTTGAAAAGTAGACAGATGGTTAAATCTAAAGTAATATTGAAAAACTAATATCTAAAAGATTGAAAGAGAAAATATTTAAATGAGGATGTATTTAAGAAAACTTATTTTAATAAGGACAGAGCGGCAAAAAATTTTCAATGAAAGATTAAAAATAGAAAAATTTTAGGAGAAAAGATTTTGGATATAATAATAATAATAATAATAACAATAATAGTAGTAATCTACATTAGATATATTGGATAGGTAATAAAAGAAGATGAGTGATAAACTTTGAGACAGGCACGGCATTGTGTTGTCGGCTTTTATTTCTTTTCCAATCGTTGTCTGCTTTAAGAAAAAGAAAAAGGGCAACAAAAAAAAAAAAAAAAAAAAAAAAAAAGATATCACTCAATCAGTGCCTTATTTACTTTAGGTATATAGGATTGATTACGCGTTGCATATGTACTTCCAACATAATTTTTAGAAATGTCACCTTCACAGCATATAGGAGAGACATGAAATTACATCATGAACCATCACGAAAGCTTTTTGCCTGTGCTATATTTGACCACTTTTGAGGGCTTGGGACTAAAGTTGGACAATGACATGAAAACAACAGCATCTCAAATCATAGGCAACTTGTAACTTAATCCAATAGACGTATGACAATAGAATTAAGTTATCTAGTAACCGCACCGATATTAGTGGGTGGGGGTGACAAAGAGTCAAGATGTATTCATCGTGCATCTCTTTTTCGTTCATTCAGGTTCGATTCTCATTATTTTATGTTTAGACCCTTACTCCAGCTTGGACTATTGATATTTGGGTAGATGAGAGTAAGGTAGATATTGAGTGGACAATTGAGAGAAACTAGTATAAAAGACATGATTCTGTCAAATTTAGATACATGTACCTTTGTTTGTAAAATTGAAAAAACTTGAAAATGATGGAACCACTATCAGATATTTTTTGTCAATTAAAAAATAAAGTTATCTAGTAGTCAAAATAGAATAAGAGTTGATCATCTTTGGTCCCATCCAATGTGAACTTCTAGAGTCTTAAATCGTCGGCCTTTGATCTATGGAAATAAATGCAAAAACAAGGAAACTTCGGCGTCGATGCACGCCTCCTCCAGTGACCAGCCGTGTGGATTACAGCCGTTGCCCTCTGGACCATCACCAAGGACGAGGAGGATGCCGGATCTCCACAAGAATATTTGCACAAAATAGGTAGACATTTTGGTTTTTAATCCTATTGATAGTTGATCATGAAAGTTGAATCTGATTAAATAGCATTAAAAGGATTAAAATCTACAAAATTGATTGAATTATATACCTATCTATATTAAAACCGATATTATATTTTATATTTATGGGAAATAATTCTGTAAACCTTGTAAGATATCTATCATGGAATTTAGGAAAGTGAGGGGGAAAAAAAAAAGAGAAAAAGAAAAAGAAAATTCCATTCGTAAAGTCCTGCATAGAATTTCCTCTTTAATCTATTTCATCTTTTTTTTTTTTTAAAACCGATTTCCTTTTCCTTTTTTGTATTTTAAAAGAGAGGGTCCATCAATAAAAATAAATCGCAGCAAAATAGATTAAATAATATAAAAAGAAAAGAGTGACAAGAAAGTCAGTAGTAAGGGTGTCAATTCGTGTCTTGTGTCATGTTCGTGTTGGTCGTGTCGAATTTTTTTTTCCCAACCCGAACACGACCCGTGATACAAAACCGACACGAAACCGCGACACGAACACGACACGAACTCGTAACGGATTGACACAACACGACATGAACTTGACCCGAAATTGACCCGCAATACGAAATTGACACGAAATTGACACGAAATTGACACGAAAAAAACGGGTCCAACCCGAACACGACACGAGTTTTTTTCGTGTCAATTTTTCCCAACCCGAACACGACCCGCTCCCTATTTTTTCCAATCCGAACCCGTGAAATTCGTATCATTTTTGAGTCATGTCATCGTGTCGCAGCCCATATTGCCACCCCTAATCAGTAGAATTGAACAGTTGTTTAATCGAGGAACAATACAATCTTCCGTTCATGAACCCTTGCTTTTTTCCATCTTTCTAGTTTGCTCACACATGGATATATCCTACAAAGAGAAGCTTCCCTCTTGGCTACACAGAAGTAACAAACAAACAAAGAGGCCATAATAGACAAAACACAAAAGTTGTGCATATATGAGACGTAATTTGACCATCTTAATTGCATGAAGCATATTCCGTATAGATCAACTGCTATCAAGATACGTCAGCGCGTGCACACAATTGTAACTCAAAATATGAAATTGGAAAAATACTGAATTCAAGACTTGTTATTTACTGAATGCCAGGGAGGTACAATTTATACAACAGAAGCTAAGCTAAGTTAGGAAAGTGAATAAACAAAATCTGAAAACAAATCAATCTCATGGTTGTACAATCAATTATCCTAGCTGTTAAATCTCTTCGGAATCCCTTATTCCACAAAACCTTCAACAACCGTAACGCTAGGAGCGTGTCTGGTAGGAGTGAAAAGTGCTAGGAAGGAGAGCGGTGAAATGATTAATGGAAAGATTTTTGACATGAATGAATCATGATTGTTTGATATGAAAAAAAAAAAAAAATGAGAAAAGAAAGGGTTAAGATGAAGGATTCCAGACCCTTTCAAACATGTTAATTTTGATCTCTATAACCGAAGAGACTATTGATAGAATTTCAGACCAAACAACAAAAGAGATATGATATCTTCTCCTTTCCCACCTCTTTTTCTATTTATCTCATTCCTAATGCAGGCGCAGAAACAACGGAAATTTTTTATTTATTTTTGGCAAATGGCATTACCGTTCACACAATTTTTAAGTATACCACTAAGGCTTATGGAAACGTTTGACAAATAACGCGAGAGACAAAAATGGCGTACAAAATTGACGACCACACTACACATACAGACATTTGTTAATTTGCAGAAGCCACATCGCACCACAGTCTCTCTCCCTTGTTAAAAAGTAGCCCACAAAATCAAAGAAAAAAAAATTATATATATATATATATATATATATATAGCACTAGGGTCCCCACTTTAAAGTCCAATTACATAACACGTAACTAGATAAAATACATCGAGTGATCAACTTAGGGAATATGTAAGTGTCTTTTTCCTTTTTGAAGAATTCAAAAGCTTAAAAGTGGAAAAAAAAAAAAAAAAAAAAGGAAAAGGTTGAGAGGAATAAAGCAGGCAATGGAAACAAATGAAGAAACACTAGAGGAAAAAACAAAAAATAACAAAAACAAAAGTAAAGAATTAAAGAAAGAATAATTGATTTAAATAATCTTTAAATTTTTTAAATATGATGTTTGATTCCTGTTTTTTTTTTTACTAAGATAATCTTAACTCTTATTTTTTTTATCATTCCAGTCATTTCTATTTAAAATCGTTATGTTTTTAACGGAATGAGTCATGTATAATGCATGTGATCTATTTTATAATGATATTTTAATAATTTAATAATAATATAATTTAACAAAATAAAATAATTATAAAAAATTTTCTCTCTCCCCCCTCTCCCCTCTCTCTCCATTTCTTATCATACTTCGACCTCGACGTTGCATCCGAGGTGGTGGGGCGTGCAAGAAGGAAGGAAATTAGAGGGAGGGGAGGGAGAGAGGGAAGTCTCCTCTTTCTTTTTCCTTTTATTTTTAAATATGAATAGAGTATTTTATTTTTTTAAGATAATTTTTTTAAAAATACAAAAAATACTTTTCACATGATTATTTGTGATTTTTTAACGAACAAACAAAAGAACTAAAATATAAAAAAATAAGATTCAAAATTATCTAGACTAAAAAAAAAAAAACTAAATCATCATTTCAAAAAATTTAAAATTATTTATATCGATTAATCTTAAAAAAAAATATTAAAAGAATGCATGGCAATATGATGAGAATCCCATTCACAAGAGACAAGCAATAAGTGGTATTTTCTGGTCCTATGCTCACCTAAACGCCGTCCCCCCACACCATAACCCCACACCCTCTCTCTCTATCTCTCTCTCTCTCTCTCTCTCTCTTTTCTTTTTTTTTTTTTTGGCTCCCACTTCTACCCTTTTTTTTTTTTTTCTTTTTTTAAATTACTTTGAATTTTTGTCTGTACACCACTACATTTTAAAATAAAAAATAAAAAAAAAAAGACATGAGATAAACTTTCTCAAAACATAGAGACAAGAACACATGGTAAAGATTACTAGTTAATTAGTAAAATCTATAACCAAAAAATCCAATCAACATCCCACACCACGCGAGAAACAGCTCGTGAGCTCACTCTCCTCGACGGAGATGAAAATCCAAAGTACTACACTGATTTTCAAAAACGGGAAAAGGCAATTTGTTGCCATTCCGGTATTAATCAATAACCACGCGTGGCACGCGCTACTTGAGCCGCGTGGAGAGGGTTACCGAACCAGTCTCGGAACTTGGGAGAGCTGACGAGTCGAGTCAACTCAGCTCAAGTGCAGAGTTGGGATGTATGTCCTTGAGCAAGCCCAGGACCTGCTGCATTGTTGGCCTTTTCCCAGGCAGTTCGGCCGTACACAAATACCCGACACGGAGACTCTCCACCATTTCCCGATCCGAATCCGATTCCCCTCCGGGTCGGAGTCTCGGGTCGATCGCGTTCGCGCCGAGGCCTTCCCTCACCAGCCTCCGCACCAACACAACCGTCTCCGCCGTCCCGGGCCGACCAGTCAGGAGCTCCATCAACACGACCCCGAAGCAGTACACGTCCGTCTGGGTGCTGCAGTTGCCGTTTTCTCGGCCTCCAAAGCTCCGAAACCCGAAGTCCGAGATCCGAGGCTCGAAGTTCTCGGCCAGCAGGACGTTGGAGGTCACAAGGTGGCCGTGCACCACCGGCCTGGAGCCAGCGTGGTGGAGGTACGCCATCCCACGAGCTATCCCGACGGCGATGCGGTGGCGCGTGAGCCAACCCATCTTCTCCAGCGAGTGCAGGTGGAAGGTGTGCGCCTGCTCCCACGTGTCGCCGCTCCAGTCCTCCACGTTGGGCTGCCCCGTCGGCAGCTCGTGCAGCCACCTCTGCAAGTCGCCGTTGGCCATGAACTCGCACAGAACCAGCTTCTCCGTCCCTAAGAAAATCCAAAACGAAAAACAAAAAAATTAAAAACGTTTCAAAATTTTGAAAATTTTTTTTTGTCACTTCCAAGATTCACGAATCCCAATGGATCCAAAATGTAATGATGAAGTACAGGAACTTAAATTTACGTGTGAGAGAAAGGCTCATTAATTATACCCCGTGAAAGGGTTCAATTTAAGATGGTAGGTTAAAGCCCTGCCATGAATCAGAGAAAGCGAAAACAGAAAATTAAAAATAAAATAAAATAAAATTTGGAACAGTACCTGCAATGCAGTAACCGGAGAGAGGGAGGAGATTGGGGTGCTTGAGCTTGGAGAGCTCGTCGAAGAGCGAAACAGCGTCGTCGTGATGGACGTCTCTGGCGTTGTCGAGGACTTTGATGGCCACGTGGATGTCGCCGGGGAGGACGGCGGTGTAGACGGGCCCACACCTGCCCTCCGCCAGCTGGGACTCCTTCCCGAAGTGGGAGGTGGCGGCCATCAGGTCCTTGAACGTCAGGTTCATCAGCGGCTTCTCGAATATCACCACGGGCGCCGACGACGGCTCTCGGATGTCCGCCACCCACGACGTCCCCGACTCCGTCTCGAAAGCGAACGGCCCCGATTTCTCCACCTTGAACGGCAGTTGCATCACGGGCTTCGAGATCGCCCATTTGTTCCTCCTCCCCAATCTCCTCCTCCGGCGTATCCAAACCAGACATGCCGCCGCTAAAACCAAGAAAACCACGGCGGAACCAGAGCACAAGCCCACCACCAGAACCCTCTTCGACTTCTTTCTTTCCGGTTTTATCTGATTATAAGCATCGCTTTTGGGAGGCTTGTGAGCGGTTTGTGGGATGCTTCTGTTGTGCGGAGTAGAAAAGACATGAAAGGTCGAGTTTTTAGTCGTAAAGTTCAAGCTTTTCGACGAGTTGAAGGTGAAATTCCCGGCGGAGATGAACGCCGATTTGCCGAACTTCCGGTACTTCTCCTTCGTGACGAAACCGACGAAGTTGTTGAGCGAAAGGTTCAAGAACTTGAGGCCGTCGAGAGGAGGGAAATCGGCGGGGAAATTGCCGGTCAAAGCGTTGTTCGAGACGTCCAAGTAGTTCAACGACCGGAGAGACGAGATATCTCTCAGCCTTCCCGAGATCCCGCATCCCGATATATCGAGACGCTCGAGTCTCGTGAGATTTCCAAGCCCGATCGGAAGACTTCCCAAACGGTTTGTCGAAAGGTCCAGAACCGTGAGGTTTGGGAAACCGGAGAAGCGAGCCAGGTTGGTGAACCGGTTTCCGGAGAGGTTGAGGAACTGAACCGATGAGAGGGAGCCGTTTTTACCCGCCGGTTCGAACCGGACACTTCCGCCGAACCGGTTCCCGGAGAGGTTGACTTTGACCAGGGTTGAAGCAGAGTTCCATAGCCAACCAGGGACAGAGCCTTTGAAAGAGTTTTCGGAGAGGTCGAGGGTTTGTAACTCCGACATGTTTCTGAGGAACTTCCAGGCAATGGTTCCGGTGAGATTCTTGGACGACAGGTGGAGTTCTCTGATGGGTGGGTTTGGACATGAGTTGGGACCCACTTGTTGTTGTTGTTCGAACCAAGAGAGGTTGAAGCCGGAGACTGATTTGAAGGCCTTGGAGAGCAGTTCTTGGTCTGGACTGTCACATGCTGATGACGAAGAAGAAGAAGAAGAAGAAGATGATTCTGATATTATTGCTAGCTTAAAAGCAAAGAAAAGAAAAACCCAAAACGGGATTTTCATTTTGGTTTTCAGTTGTTTCAGCCTCTGTTTCTTGCCTTCTTCTCCATGTAAAAGACAGACATTTTAGAGAGAGAGAGAGAGAGTTTGGTCTGTATATACTGGGGGAACTTTGGTGGGTTTTTAGTAGAGGAGCTAGTGAACGAAACTGAAGTACTTAACGGCGTTTATGTTTTTTTGGTAATTTTTTCTACATTTTTTAACGGAAACATTAACGGTTGAAGTTTGGAGAAAAGAAGGGCAAGTAGAACTGTGGTACTTGAACAGGTTGTGGTTGACTGTTGATTGTCAAACACACCGATTCTGACTTAAGCAATTGTGGGGTCTTTTTTTTTTTTTTTTTGGCCTTAGAGGGTATATCACCGTTAGCTGATGCAGAGATTGCGAATATTTTTGTTTTATTTTTGTTTTTCTTACTACAAAATTTTGCTGTTTTTTTCCTTGTTTGTTTGTTTTTGTTTTTGTTTTTTAGGGTATAAAAGCATTTCAGATTTTTTTCTTTCTTTGTTATTCTATGGTTAGTTTTTCTTCTTTTCACCATCATGTGTAGATTCAAATAATCATGACGAAATTCCGTTAAACAATCTTTGGTTGTCTGTTGGATTAGGTTGGATTAGTACTTTGCCAATCGAATAGAAACAGCGGTGAAACTCAACTGTGTGCATTACATTTTTTCGGGGTACAAACTTCAACTATTTCAAGAGATGTCTATATATATATATATATATATGATATATCCTCACAAATGCAGGGCATGATAATATATATCTTTGCCAGAATTGAATCTCTTTATGCCAGGGTTTATATCAACGATTTTGAGAAAAATATATCATTGATTTACCATATGAATAATTATTTGTTACCATAACCTCTGACATCCTATTATGTCATGTTACATATAAAACACGACTGAGGCCTTTGTCTCGGATTTGGCCAATTTTTATAACATATGTAGCTTAGTTAAGTAATTTTGCGTTCTTCAGAGATAAGTAATTTTGCCCTTTTTTTTTTTTTTTCAAAAGGTCAATGAATCGTATTAATGATGCATAGCTCTAACAATTAAATATCTATGTATAGGTTAAGGGAACTTTGCTTCGAGGGGTCACCATAATTAATTGAAATTTACAACTTCGTTGATATATAACGACAAATGACCTTGACCATGTAATTAATTATTGTCTATTTTTTGGAGTGGTTGGAAAATTTGCAAATTTTTACAAGAAATTTCTTGATGTACAACGCGCATTAGTTTTCTTTTCTCCCATTTGCACAAATGGAGTGATTGGAGTAAAAGATATGAATTTCAATGCTTCGTCAATCAAGTGGTGAGTATTTATTTTATAGGGTGTTTGATGTTTGAGTTTGAGTTAAGATTTATAAGTTTAAATAATAACTTTTGTTGACTTTTTCAGAAAAGATAAAAAAAATTTTCAAAAAAAGATAAAAATTGAATTGATGGGTGTAAGTTTAAACTTACACCCCAAACAAGCCCTAGAGTTGAATATGCACATTGCACAATTTTTCGCGCATAAAAAAAGGATCCGGTCCTTATGATAGATCATAGGTGAAAGGGAAAAAGAATCAATATATGTTCTTGTCAATCACATAATTTGGGTTTAATTCGTCGGTTAAAAATGAAAATTTTAAGTTGGAATTGGTTGATTTTTTGAAAACAAATTATAAATTTTGTTGACTTAAAAAAAATAAAAATTTAAATAAAAAATATAATTTAATTAAAATTAAACTTAAATACTAAATAAAATCGTAAGTTTATTATTTTAAAAAATTAAATGGGGACGTAAAAAATCAAACCACTTTTAACTAGGAGAGAGAAAGCACTCACCTAATATTGCATAATCAATGGGAATGGACTTGGAGTGTTGGAAGTTGGCATTTGGCAAGCCACATGCTCCACATACTTCTCCTGCATGTGGTCATTTCACCTGCTCTAGCTCATGACCTAAACCTCATTTAATTCCTTTCTTCTCTCCTGATTCTTTTCGTCAAATAAATAAAAACAAACAAACAAACAAACAAACAAACATTTCAAAAAAAAGTGTTGTATCTTTTTTGGCGGGTTATTAATTAAATGGTTGGCATCACCTAATCCACAAACATCCAGACCAAAATTCCAAGGAATGACAACTAAGATTAGGAATGTTTTTAAAATAATTATTTTTTAAAAGCAACTAAGATTAGGGAATATAATAAAGGACTAAGTTTTTGTTACCAAATCTTCAGCATCCAAACATGAAGTTGTTCCAACAATGCAAACCGTTATTCATTTGGTCTTTTTTTTTATTGGGCCTTCTAGGGAGTGCGTTTGGTTGGAGGGAGAGATGAACGGAGAAAGAGGGCTGGAGGGAGAGCTCCCTTCTATTGTTTGATTGGAAGGAAATAAGGGGAAAAAGGAGAGGTCGAGGAAGACTCTCTTCCTCTGAACCCATCAAAATACATCATTTTATTGATAGAATGATGCAAGCTCTCTTTCTAATTTTTAATTTAAAAAACAACTCTATCCTCAATTTAAAATAATAATAATAATAATAAATGAACAATATAGTAATTAGATAAAGAACTATTATCGATCATTTGAACTTTCATTCACTCTTACCAATATGGGGGATTATTAGAATCCTCTCCATCCTTCACATTCTTCATCCCTCCAACTCTCTCCATCTTTCTTCTTCTCCATCCCTCCTATCAAACATAGCCTAAGAAAGATGCCTAATTAATGTTTAATTAAGTTAGTCATATAATTGGGGTAGATTAAATAAATATTGCCATGTGCGTAGACATAGATGTAGTGGGTGGCAGTCTCAAAAATTCTCTCACTTTCTTTTTAAAAAAATACGTTTAGTGAGATTATATTTGAATTTAGGACAATCTTATAATAGTTTTATCCTTCCCATCCCAACGGCCGGATCTTCCACACTTTGTGAAAGTTTTAAAAAAAATAAAAAACAATAATAAAAAAGAAAAAAGAAAAAGAAAAACATCCAGCTCTAGGAGTAAAATACAAGTATAGAACAACTTTTGAGACTTGCTAATTTATCAATCAAGCCAAGAAAAAGTGTCTTAACTAATTGAGTTTGTCATGTCGGTTGGAGGAATCAATCAAAGAACATGTGTAAACCTTGGAAAAAAAAAAAAAAGGAGAATTTTTTTTAAGGTTAGTTAGTAAACTTGAGCAAAAAAAAATAATAATAATAAATAAATATTTAGTAAACAGTTTTGATTAAATGGTTGGATTGTTACGTTGAATTTCTTACCATATATTTACTGTGATGTACTGACGTTGCACAAAAAATATGAAGACATTGTTGATCATTTTAATTAATGGACTTTCTTTATATGAATCCCATTTGTTTAAATAGTTATTAATTGAAGAAAACACTTAAATGATATAAATTTAAAGATAATTATACAAATATGAAACAAAATTTAAATTCTAGACAATATAATATAAAATTAAACTAAAATTTGTGTTATGTTAGTTAAGGGTGGGAATTTTGTGTCATACGTGTATATATATATATATATGTGTGTGAAAAAAAGGGTGTTATTCAAGTAATTTTCTCATGATTTTTATTGAGGTATAGAATTTAACTTTTGTTTTTGTTTCGATCTCTTTTTTAATTCCAATAGAATAATGAATCAAGTCAGTGCAAAAGAAGACAAAGAAGAGACGAAGATTAGGAAACGACAATGAACTAAATCCACAGTGTCTTAGAAAGGTCTTTAATTACAACAATGACTTGAAATTTACACATAAGAGAAACGACATTGACTCCCATATGTTTTAAATAAAACTTTATAATCTTTTTCTTAGTTCAAACTTACGATCAACTTTCAACATTTATTATTAAAAAATAACAAAGAATCCCCTTCCATCAATTTTAGAAATGGAAAACTCACGTAACAACAATCACGTACGTGACCTCAAAAAAAAAAAAAAAAAAAAAATTCCTCTGTTAAAATGAAGTATTCATTTCAAGATATTTAATAAATTTGTCAAGAAGGTACATTGTTTGATAAGTCGACCTTGGAACAACTTTATTCTTCATTTTGTTTGCTTTTCTCAATAATTCTTTTGTTTGAATCAGATATTGAAAATTGAAATCCCAGATACAATTTTATTTAGCTGCAATTCAGGATTTTACTGATTAAAAGAATTTTTGCTAAAAAGATATTTGATAAACTAGTAGTGTTAGGTATATGACAGGAAAATGAAGAGCTTAGGGTGAATTGATAAATCTCATACATAAAAATCCTCTTTTTAAGATAATGTTGCCTCTCTTCCATCAATGTCCAAAAGCCCTCCACATTATCAATTGAGCTCACCTTTAATGAGATAGTGCAGTGATAATGATGTCTTTTTTTCTTCTGTAATTAAAATGTCCCCTATAAGGGGTTCCATCTAATCAATAAGCTGTATCGGCATCAGACTCATAATGATGTGAGTGAATTTAAACCTATCTTTTGAGTAAAATTAAGTCAGATTCTTTTCGTTTCATTTGTGGATCATGTGATTTTTTTTTTTTTTTTTTGTATTGAGGATGAAAGATGTAACAATAATAATCCTCTTTTTTTTAGTTTTATTATTAAAAAATAAAAAAGTTGAGCAAGACATTGCCATAAACGCCAACTATAAGTTTGGAAGGGATTTTTCATAATGATGCTAATGTGTGAGTGTTTACTTCTTCATTTTATGAATATTATATGCGTTTCTTTCTCCCCCTTATTCATCATGTATGTCCTGCATGAGAAATATATGTAATATTTTATATGCATGATATTATCACAATTAAACAGTTCTACATCCTTAGTTTGATTGCGGATTTTAAGGGAATAAAATTACTGAAATTATTAATTATCATATCGTTACCAAAATTACCCGTGCCATACATAGTTAACTTAGCCCTAAGTTAAATATGAAATGAATCCTGCTTCTCATACCTTGTAAATATTATGAGCGCAGTCCCCCTTACCTTTACTTAAAATAACAGGAAATAATTATAAATTAAAATAACACCATATTGTGTTTAGCTCTGCGTACATATACCTTTATTCAAAAAAGAACAATGCAAAAAAAATAAATAAATAATAAATAAAAATAACGTGTGGAGTGACAAACACAAATGATTAATGAGTATAAAGCCATCAAAAACCTTACCAGCGGATCTCAATGGGCCTGAACGTGGACCAGAGCTTTGATTTTGAGCCCTCGGGCCATTCAATAATCAGGCCCAATTGGAATTGTTAAGCTGTTTCTATTCATCTCCGAGCCTGAATCCTGCTGTTTCGAGCTGAATTCGTTGATTATTCAAAACATAGAGGAAATGCCCCTCGCTTGTAAAGATTCATAAATAAAGATTTATAGCTTTTTTTTTTAACCCGAATAAAAAAAAAATCTAAAATTTCTTCTTTCAGTTTCTCCGGTTATATATCGACTTTAAAAGGATAGAATTTTGAAAAAAGATAACAAAACTTATATAGATATATATATATATATATATATATATATATATATATAAAGGTTAAGGGTGACAAATTTTCTAGTTTTTTCAATCGGTAATATGCTATGACTGAATTTGGATAATGTAGCAACGGCTTTAAGCAATTTCAGGTCAAGCATGGGTTCTAGAGGGACGTGGGGCTTTAAATTAAACATTTTTAACCTAAAAGGTTCGGAGAAATAGAGGGACGTGGTGCTGATCAAGGATTTTACTACTTTAATGGCGTGGTGCCTTAACTCACTATTATTTATGAGAAAAATGTGTTACATCTTGATAGGATAAGTTAGGATATGAGATACATTTTGTGCCCGTCAATCATATTCAATTCTGACTAGGATCAGAATGGATAATATCACTCTATTTAATAAATAATTGGGTTCCATATATAAAATCTTGTGGTGTCAGATATACTTTTACTTGTGATAAATGGGTCCAAGCGGAACCGTTTGTTTTTAGCTCAAAAGTAGTCATTTCATTAAACTAGCTTATAGGGTGAAAAAAAAAAGAAAAAAAAAAAAGAGAATATAGTCCAAATCTATAAGATATGGAACGATTTTAAAGTTGAAATTTTCTTATGATTTTATCAAGTTGTAGCTGTCAACCTTTCTTAGTCGGCTCCGAACAGTTTGACTTTTCGTTGAAAAATGTAACGAGATGTTCTGTAGTTCTACTAGAAAATAGGAGCTTCCTGATCGATCTATAGAATGGACTTTGCCATACACCAGAAAGGAGACAGCGACCATTTCTATGTAAAGATAAGAAGCAAATTGGAGATAGAGACCACATGGGGGAACTGATCATTTCCCATGAAGAGTGGGCATCCAATTACACAAAACTCCTTCAAATATCTCTATTCTTCTCCATGTGAAACTTGCGTGTGAAGCTTACATTTGCAATGCCCTAACTATACTATGAGTAGCGGTACACTTGTGACGTCTTTATCGTTTTTTTCTTTTTATAGTACACACACACAAACGCGCGCACACACACACATACATATATATAGAAAAATACTAAAGACATCAATTATAATCTCAATTTTTGAGTACTAACCTATGTGATATACGAGTTGTCGTTTTTTATTAGTAAATGTTTAAAACATTACCGCATCAATTAGTTGCATCTACTAATAAAATTGTGACATGTAAGTTGATACTCAAAAAATTGGGATTAGAATTGGTGTCCTTAATATTACTCATGTATATTTAGATGTAATCGAGGTTGTGAGATCCAGGACAAGCACAATTCTCATAATGATCTTTATCCTTTGTCTTTGTCGACAGAAACTCTTAAACCTTAAATCATTAGTTTTGAATTCATGTTAGTCTTAATTGTGTAGCTGTCCATAAATGATTGGAGAAATTTCATTTTCACTCTTTAAATATAAATAGGAATTATAGTCTCCGAACTAAGGATGGCACAAGGACGGGCGAATGGCAGCGGCAGCCTTGTTTCCCTTGCATTCATACTCGATTTAAAAGAGAGGTGGGGGTGTTTTTCCTTAATACTCTATATCATAAGATCCGACATTTGTAATATCAAAACTAATATATTGTAATACTAATTTATTAATATGTAATATTTAATGTACTTGTTATTTATAGCAAAAGTATTCAAAATGTAACATATTATACATAAAATTACATAACATTATATATAGATCAATTAGTAGTTACATGAATTAAAAAAAAACAAAGATATAAATGGTTAATTTCAAAACCTCCAAATATTGTCATACTCAATTCAAACGAAAAATATCTCAAAAAAAAAAAAAAAAAAAAAAACCAAAAATCCATCAATTTGAATCTAAAATCTCATAACACAACTATATTGTATTGTGAATCGTGATTAGGATTAGGGTTAGGGTAAAATAATACATTTACGATGTACATTATTTTTTTTTTCAAAGAATATTTAAGTATATCAATTCTGGATTAGGATAGGAGTGTCGTCTTCGTCCCTATCCTTACCCCACCTGATAAGTGAGATTCAGTATAATTTCAATCTCTACAGTGCTCTACACTTCCTCTTTTTAACCTTTCGTAAATTGTACACCCTAAATCCTCACTCATTAGTGTCGTGATTATGTTATCCGCAAATGGCTAATTAGAAAATGCTTAATTCCAGGGTACTCTATAAACAATTGCAGCAACTTCGTTTTAGTTCTAGTAACTTGAAAGAGAAATAAAGATTTTAGCTTAAAAACAAGGTTAAATATATATATATAGGTTTAAAATTTGCGTAGGGAGGAAGATAAAGTATGCTTCATTACAGTATTAAATTAATTTGGTCACAGTAAACTTAAACTTTAAGGAAAAGAAAACTGCAATAGTTGAATAAAGTTGTGGGCAAAGAAAGGATTTCGTTCACTTCGTGGATTGAACACTTTCTACACATACACAATAAGCATTCCCATTTTACTTTTACACTCAGTACAATCAATATGCAGTTTAAAATTCTTTATCTAGACATTTTTCAAGATTATTATAAAACCTTTTAACAAAGAATTAAGCGACCACGTTTGGATAAACCATTGAAGTAATATCTATTTGGTGACCAACTGCTCGAGTAAAATTATTTGAATGTTTTCATTATTTCATAACAATTAAATTCCAATCCAAATGACTCATTTTTCTACTTTTACACTATTCAAATGCAATATTTAACAAAAATTACAACACATATTTATTTCAATACATAATTCAAATTCTACATTTAGATATAAATATTCAATTTCAATAAACACTCAAATGCAATATATGATTCAAATGTGCATCAAGGACACCAAATTTCGTCCTTTTGGATTGTTCAATATCTTCCCCAAATTTATTGACAAAGAGGCTATTATCTCTATGATATGTCCATTTTTGCTGAAAGAGAGCATACATATAGATATAGAGAGTTATTTTCCTTTTGAAGCAACAAAATGCGTACAACGAAGGCAAAAATATTTTTAAAGTTGACAAAGTATATAATTCCATGCGAAAATAATACGTTTAAATATCTAAGAAGGACGGTTCAGTTTTTCTACTCTTATAAGTGTTTAATCCACGTAAATCTCTAATTATGATCCCACATGTGATATGTGGATAATGTTAACCAATCAAATACGTAACTAAAGTAGAAAATGCCCCTTAAAAGATATAAAATTCAAATATATATATTTATATATATACGTAAAGTCTTGTATCCGGTTCTGTATCGTATTCGATAATATGAATTTTAGTTACTGTAAATATGAATTTCAATTATTAGAAATGTGAATTCATGCAAAAGAAAATGTAGTTAAACTAAATGTAAATCTCTTAGTTTTATTTTTTTTCTGTATTAATTTATATTTTTAGTTACTGAAGTTCACATTCACAATAATTAAAATTCACATTATCAGTTATCATTTAATACCGGAAAGGAGATCAACCCATATATTAAAAAAATCCTAAAAATTCGGTTGCAAAAAATCAGCACCCATCATATGTCAAGTTGACTTGCATGCTCACGCGATAACCAAATTTAATCTTTTATCTTCTGCTCTCGTGATTGCCACAATGACAAATTCGTAAGTCCGTATAAATTAGTTAATTTTGTCGTTGACCATCACGTTATTAAATAAAAAAGAACCAAAAAAAAAAAAAAAAAAAGAAACGTATCCTGTACATAATCTCAACGTTTTATCAATGGAGTGCAAATTTCAAAAAGTAGAGTTGGCCAAAGTTTGGTTTTTTGACTTGTCGCTCGTGGAGACTTTTATTTATGGACAACACTGTGGTTTGAGAATCTCTACCGGTAAAATTTTTTTTTAAACCATTGAAATTTAATCGAACGATTGAAGTATTGTTGGTGTATCATACTTATCATACACCTTATCTCATATTACCTTTCTCACCCCCAAGTTTTCTCCATTGTCGGTGACTTTCTCACCGCCGACGACCGCCCCGACATTGGCGACCCAGTCCTGGCCCCCCCACTACCAGGCCCAACCTCTGTCGCCCCCCACCCAGCCCTGGCCCCTAGCACCCGACACCCCCCTAGCCCTCCCTCGCCAGGCCCCCCACCCTAGGTCTCCCCTCCCCCGGCACCTCCACCCCAGGCTTCCTTCCCCCGACCTCCCCCCACTTACTCGGCACCATTCGACGCCCCTTGATGGGGACCCCCCACCCCTCTCTCTTTCTTCCTCTTTCTCTCTCTTCGCGACTTGAGCCCCCGCCACCCCCAACGCATGAAAAGAGAGAGAGATGGGGATGGGGGGTCCCCGTCGGGTGTGGGGTGCGGGGGGCCAAGGGTTGGAAGAGAAGGGAAGACAGAGAGAGAAGAGATAGAAGGGAAGACAGAAAGGGGGTGGGGTGTCCCGTCGGGGGGAAGGGGGACCTGAGTGTCTGGGGCCGGGGCTGGGTGGGGGGCGGCTGGGGCTGGGGCCAGTGGTGGGGGGTTCGGGGGTGGTAACTGGCTTCAGGGCGGTTATCGGGGTTGGTCGCTGGCCACGGAGAAGACTAGGGGGTGAAAAGGATAATATGAGGTAATGTTTATAAATCATCATACACACCCTTAAATCTACACCATTCGATTTAATCTGTATGGCTGAAAAAGAATTTTACCCGAGTATCGGTAGAGACCCTCAAAAGATCTCTACCACAGTGCTCCCCTTATTTATAGGACTGTTCTAGAAATATTTAGGAAAAAAAAAAAAAAAACCGAACTCAATCATGGAAGCTTTAATTGATTCAGTGCCACTGGGCTGTTCAAACAATGAGTCATTTGGGAGGATTATTGGATTTTGTTTGAAATCGAATCGAGTTTTTTCTTTTTATTTCTATATACTAATTAAATTATGTTGTATGTCAAACTTATTTTTTAAAAAATTGTTGCCATTAAATCGTTGGTTTTCTTAGACCACCTCCAATACATAATACGAAAAAGAAACACATAGAAGTATTCGGTTATTATTCTCAAATTTGTCATAAAAATGTCGAAAACCGACGAATAACATTGTGTACACATATCAATTTCAATCGATAAACCGACCGAATATTCTCACTAGCTTAGCACTCGGTCTAACTCTTGAGCAACGGATGGGGTGTTAAAAACAGATGAACCATCTTTTTTTTTTTTTTTTTTTTTTGTATGCAATTTTTTTTATAGATTATTTATTTGTAATTTTCATTAGAAGTTTGAAAGTTTTTATAATTATGATTGAACGGTTGAAAATGGTTACTAACATGGATTGGGTGGCATAGGATTATTTGGAAACGTGGAGGGAAGTGCCTACGTATGATGGAAGGGTACACATCAGCACAACTGGGTAGAGAACACGTTGTGCTTCTTGGAGACACGTATTCGCTTTCTTTTATTTTTAAATTTAAGGAAAACGTATTGTCTTTCTTTTCATTTAAAAGTAAAAATTATTTAATGACATACACCAATATATAGATACATACAATTCTGAATTATTTGATTATATCATATCACACTCATTAAAAAAATGATTAAAAAAAAAAGATAGACAACTTTCCCTTAAAAAAAGAAAAATTGAAACTCAATTAATTGATAACTATACATTCCCCTAAAAAAAAAAATCATACATACATTTATACTTATAGGTGTAGTTTGATGATAATTTTTCACATATGATTTTATCATATAATACAGAATTCGAATTCTTCACTTTTTTTTTTCTAAAAATAATAATTGTATTCTAAATTAAGACAATACAAACACCAATAATGACTGAAATGACCTCATAACATAAAAAAATTTAATCTCAATTACGGATCGATTTTATCAATAAATTCTAATAAAACATATAAGGGAGTAAAACGTACACCAATAAAGTTTTATGAATCCTTCACTTTTTAGTTAAAAAGATAATTGTATACATTTATTTTAGTTGAAAAATTGTGTGTGTATATATATTTTAGTTAAAAAATTGTATTAATTGAATATATATTTTGACAAGCAAAAAAAGAAAAATTGAACACACACATATATATATATTTATTTATTTTTAAGATTAAACAAGAAAGATGGGATGACTATGGGCTGGAAAGGAGCCGGGTTGTCCGGGCCTCTGTAGAGATTCCAGCTCCAATTCTTCCAGCTTCTATGTCATCCAGTTCCAGCTCCCACAGAGAGAGAGAGAGAGAGAGAGAGAGAGAGAGTCGTTAAAAGTTGGAACTCATCGTTCACATTTTGTCAAATGCAAAGCCATTTATCTTTTCTCTAGGTAATACCTTTAGATGTGAATCCAAATTTGCAGTCTGATTGATATTCTTTTTTATTTTATTTTTTAATAAATAGCCTAAAACCTTTTTTTTTTTTTTTTTTTAAATAGGAAATGATAAAACCTTTTATGTTGCATTATTAATAGGTACTATAATTCAATCTTTTAGATTAATTTTTCATCCATAAGATTTATAATAAGATTGGATCTGTGTCGTGTGTTTTAAATTTTTAAGCTGAAAACTCATAGAACAAGCCGTATTTAATTAGTTCTTACTGAAAATGTGAAAGAAGAAATCCTTTTACAAATGTTATTGCAACAGATCTTGGTGAACTTTTTTTTACTGAATTGTCAGTATAGTTGCAACAGACGAGAGATCTTGGTTAATATCTTTATTATATAGTGTCAGATATATTAACAGTCATTTAATCAGAAGTAAAATGGTCAACACTTTCTTTTACAAAAGTTATTGCAATTATCAATGTGTTTTTAATAGACTAGCAAAAAATAAAAAGTCGTATTTATAATGTATGAATAATACTCGCATGCATAAAACTTTTTTTTTTCTTTTTTTAGGAAAAAAGAAAAGAGAGAAATGAACTTTGGACCATTAACTTTTTTCCATTTATCCACAAACTTGCTTGCATAATAAAGGTGTGTATTTTAGGAGAAAGAGGTGATCATTTTTTACTTGCCTAAAATTAGATGAGAAATATTTGGGACATTCCAGAAACTCCGCGTAACAATATAGTTTTCACATTAAGTTATGAAATGAAGTGAAGTAGTGGATGGTGCTGCTAAAAAAAAAAAAAAAAAAAAGGTCATGCCTACGTAGAAAGAAAGACACTCGTAGAGTTTTAGCTCGACCAAAAGGCGATCTTCATTTTTTTTTTTTTTAACACATAGATTCATCATATGAATCACAATTGTATGTCATACATTTAACAAAAAAATATAAACAAAATAAAAATAAAAGTCTACAAGATACAACCTATATATGTTTTCAATTTCGTAATATCTATAATTGCTGCGAAATAATAATGTTCTTTTGAAAAAATGTTTTTTTCCTCTCTCTCTCTCTCTTTTTTTTTTTTTTTTTTTTGCCCTTTCTAAAAGAAGAAGATGTTTGCCTCTTTTCACATTTCTTTTGACAAAATAAGTGACTTATGAATAAAGTGAAAATAAAATATTCTCAATCATTTTCAGGAAAAAAAAAAAGAAAGAAAGAGAAAACATTGAAAATCAAAACAAAATATTAAGAATATCCAACACGACCATCTTCTCTATCCATTGTTAATTGGGTTAGTTTCATATTTAGTCGTTACATTACAAATCCAAATTTATCTTAGATTTTGAATTATGAAACATCTCAAAATCAGTTTTCAAACTATTAATTTATCTCATAATATTCATTTTTTTTAACCGTTAAATACTAAACTATAATTATCATATGGAGGTCAACTACGTTTTACTGAAAATTAATTTTATCATTATAATGCTTAGAGAATAGTGTTTTGAGAATATACAACTTTTAAATTGAAATCTAGAACCCGGAATTACAAAATCGATCTTGGTGCAATACAATTTTTAGTAAAATTTTAGAAGAAAAGATGATTATTGTATGAAACTAATAGTTCGAATGCTAATTCTATAATGATTTAAATTTGAAGATTAATGGTGCATTTGAAAATATTACTTATCCTATATTATATACGATACAATGTAATGTGTATTTGGTTACGTAAATTATATTTAAATATAGATATTTTTAAAATTTAAATATAATATAATCATTATTAATTTATTTTATTTTTCTATCTAATTTTACCAATCAAAACACGCACATTCGCTTATTAACAATCTAAATACATATTATATTTGAATATATTATATTTTATTGTATATAAAATGAATATAATTTTGCAAACTGACCATTAAATTAATTGGACCTTTAATTCGAGGAGATTAGAAAGAGAGAGAGAGAGAGAGAGAGAAGGAAACATCTTAGAAGCAGTCGTGGCCTTTCCCCTTGCAAACCCTACAAACCACAGCCACGCAGAAAATAAATAAATAAATAAATAAACAAGAACAAATAATGCCTATAAAAAAATTAAAAAAGAAAAAGAAATAGCGAGTGAATTCCCCAACCAAAAAAAAAAAAAAAAAAAAACGAGTGAAGTCTTGTATATTCTATAAAACCTATTTCTTCCCTATAAATGCAAAGGAAATCACTCGCTCTCTCTCTCTCTTCCTCTCGAAAACCCAATGGAAAGTGTCTCCTTTTCCACACCACTCAAACCGACTAGAAACCGAACTCCCACAAATATTGGACCAACGTAAATTAAAAAATTTTCTCCATTTCAGAAGAACACCACCACAAAGAAACATATAGCCAAACAAGCCCTAACCAAAGCAACCACACAGAATCCATCAATGGCCGACAACAACAAAACAACCCCCGGCACCAGCACCAGCTTCAAGAAGGACTCCGAGGTCGGCGGCGGAGGTCTGCTGCTAGGGCGGTTCGAGATCGGGAAGCTTCTCGGCCATGGAACCTTCGCGAAGGTCTACCTGGCTCGCAACGTCAAGTCCGGCGAGAGCGTCGCGATCAAGGTCATCGACAAGGAGAAGATCCTCAAAGGTGGTTTAATCGCCCACATCAAGCGCGAAATCTCCATCCTCCGCCGCGTCCGCCACCCAAACATCGTCCAGCTCTTCGAGGTCATGGCCACCAAGGCCAAGATCTACTTCGTCATGGAGTACGTCCGCGGCGGCGAGCTCTTCAACAAGGTCGCCAAAGGCCGGCTCAAGGAGGAGGTCGCCAGAAAGTACTTCCAGCAATTGATCTCCGCCGTCGGTTTCTGCCACGCCCGCGGCGTCTTCCACCGCGATCTCAAGCCCGAGAATCTCCTCCTCGACGAGAACGGCAACCTCAAGGTCTCCGATTTCGGCCTCAGCGCCGTCTCCGACCAGATCCGCCAGGACGGCCTCTTCCACACCTTTTGCGGTACCCCTGCTTACGTCGCGCCGGAGGTCCTCGCCAGGAAGGGCTACGACGCCGCCAAAGTCGATATCTGGTCTTGCGGTGTGATCTTGTTCGTTTTGATGGCTGGTTATTTGCCTTTCCATGACCAGAATGTCATGGCGATGTACAAGAAGATTTACAAAGGCGAATTTCGGTGTCCCAGATGGTTTTCACCGGAGCTAATTCGGCTCTTGACGCGGCTTTTGGACACGAATCCGGAGACGAGGATAACGATCCCGGAGGTTATGGAGAATCGGTGGTTCAAGAAGGGGTTTAAGCACATCAAATTCTACATTGAGGATGATAAGCTGTGTAGTGTGGAGGACGACGTTGAGAAGGAGGAAACCGATGATGCGAGCTCGGTTTCGGACATGTCGGAATCGGATTCCGAACTCGAGACGCGGAGGAAAATCACGACGCTGCCGAGACCGGCGAGCCTGAATGCTTTTGATATAATTTCGTTCTCACGGGGGTTTGATTTGTCCGGATTGTTCGAGGAAGGCGCCGACGAGGCGAGGTTCGTGTCCGGCGCGCCGGTTTCGAAGATTATATCGAAATTGGAGGAGATTGCGAAAGTTGTGAGCTTTACAGTGAGGAAGAAGGATTGCAGGGTGAGCTTGGAAGGGTCCAGAGAAGGCGTGAAGGGTCCGCTGACGATCGCTGCCGAGATATTCGAGCTGACGCCATCATTGGTGGTGGTGGAAGTGAAGAAGAAAGGAGGTGACAGAGCAGAGTATGAGCATTTCTGCAACAAAGAGTTGAAGCCCGAGATGGAAAAATTGATGCTTGATGAAACCACTGTAAAGGTTTCTGCTGCTCCTCTGGATTTGCCGTCGGATACTGAATAGAGAAAGATATATATATATATATATATCTATATATAAATGGGAAAATGGGTATGCTTTTTTCTTCTCTCTCTCTTCTTTTTTGATTTTCTCTGATTATACTTGTGTATGATAAATTTTGCTTCTTTTGATCTTTTTTTTTTTCTTCGTCATTTTTCTTTCTTTGACCGTGCCTGTCGGGGGGCAAATAATCTAGATGTAGAGATATATTGTAAGTTCTGTCCTTTGTACCGAGAAAACTGATTTAGAGAACAGAGAATGAAATCCACATTCTGTTTGTTTTGCATTCTGTTCTTGTATATTGATCCGTCTATTATCAAATTTTGGTAACCGAACATGAAAAAAGAGTGAAAAGTAAGAATGGTGAAATTAATATTTCACTCCAATGGTATGCAATTTTCCTTTTTAAGGTATGGATTCCATGCGCATTGTCTGGTCTTGATTCTATTTGCTTAGGTTCTTAGTAATGCCGGTGAGCAAATTGGAGAGGGAAAAAAATAGCAAAAAGGTTGAGTTCCTCAAGAGAAATGAAATGGAAGTGGCATTTATGGCAAAAAGGGGTGTTCACCAAATCTATGAATATGTTGAGTAACAGATTGGATTGGACTGAGAGATTAGCGGATTAGTAGCGATTTAAGGTATTCCCCATCTGAGAGTTACAGACTAGATAACGGGTTGAGAATTTCCCCATCTGTGAAAGCCGTGAATCCTAACTCTATATATATATTTTTCTAAAAGCATTCTTACTAAGTATATTTTTAGTATTAATAGAAAATATTACTATTAGACTACAATATTAAAACATAAAACTGTGATTTTTACGATAGGAAAAGTACTTGAGTTGTGTCTAATTCAAGTAAGTACTAATTGAGTTTAAAGTAATTAACTCAGATAGTCCTTGAATTCTTTAACAGGTGACGGTTTGATCTCTGTTTTATTTTTTTTTTTGGCCGACATGACTATAAACTCTTAAAATGTTGGCTATTGGGGATGAACCTAGATCGCTGCGATGAGGGGGCGAGACCTAGATCCGAACTGGGGCGTCGAAACCCAGATCAGAACTGCGAGGGGTGGGAGTGTGGGGGCTTTGGATTTGGTTTTCTCATATCGTGGACTGGGTGGGTGGGGGGTGGCGCCTTGGATTCGGTGTTGGGGGGGGGGTGGGTTTAGGGGTTAGGGCCCGAGCTCGGCGGTAGCACTGGGGGGCGACCCTGATCAAAGTTTTGTTGGGGGGATCCAGATTGGGGTTTTGGGGTGGAGGGGCACTGAATCGGGGTTTGGTAGAGGTTTTTTTGTCGGGGGGCTCGTCACCAACTTCTGCATAGCCGGCCGATCGGGGAGGGGGGTGCGGATATGATGCGGGGTGGGGTGGAGTGGGCTCATCATCGGCTATGACTATCTCTCTCCCTTCCCCCTCCACCAGCTCCCTCCCCCCCCCAACTCTCCCTATCACCCCCACTCCAGCTACTCTCTCTCTCCCCTCCACTTCCGTTGGCTCCCTCCTTCTCTCTTTGCTTATAAAACTGAGGGAAAAGGTAAATTAGTAAGAAAATAGAAAATTAAGGGGTATTTTGGTATTTTAATTATAAAAATAATCACTTAAGCAAGATTTCGTTAGAAATTTAAGGGCTTCGGATGGAAATGACTTAATGATCAATATTTTAAGAGTTCATGGTCATTTAAATCCAAAAAAATAAATAAATAAAATATGAATCAAACTGTCACTTTATAAAAAATTCATAGATCGCTTAGACCGATTACTCTTGAGTTTAATGATTGTGTTGTTTAAATGGCAGCTGGTTTGTTATTTTAGGCACACTTACACGCACACAAAAAAAAAAAAAAAAGGAAGGGGGGCGGCGCGAATGCGGCATTTGACTTGTAAGGAAGGTGAAATATGCAGAACAAAAATGAAGTCAATGAGTGCATCTTGAAAGTTAGTTGCTGCTTGATCAGAAATATAGAAACTTGAGTTGTTAATTCAAGTGTTGTACTTGTACATAGTTGTGTTGGAGATGTGGACTTCTAACTTTTGGGAGATGAATTGGTAAAAGATACTGTTAAAGGGGTTACCTTATTATTTAAGAGAAAGAGAGGTGTCAGTTTCATCACCTAAATTAGGTGTACTGCATAAGGTAGTGATCAGCATCTTTTCCCTTGTGGGCACGTAATGCATGCACACATATCTAACATCTAATGCAAGCCCTGGTTTCTTTTTAATTGATTGCACATTTACTCCAATGTTCCAGCTGGTCTTGTCTGGAATCTGATTTTGGGTTTTGCAAATTAGCAATTTGTTACTCAAAGCCATGGGACCACAAAAACTCTAATGCCAGGATTTGCTTTCTTTTCATTTTTCGCACCACGTTATAGAATCAAGTGGTGCATTTACGTGCGATGCGACCACAAGATGCATTGTTTTTAGTTGGTCATGGGAAAAATTTATCGTCAAAGAAATCGATTAGTATGTTAAACGGGAGCCGAACTTTTTGTCTCATGTATCTGATCAGATCTGTGTTTGGAAATTTTTTTTTTTTTATGGAAGTTTGTGATGCAATGCATGATGCTAGTTTATAAGTTAACCCACCCTTATTTTGTTGATGTGCTCCTTCATAAAGTCAAACCAATAGAAATTTGAACCATATAAACTGCTCATCTACACTGTTCAAGTCAAAACTGTTCTTCCCATGATTCCCATTTAGCCAAATCCAAATCTTCCCTTAGTTTTCACATCGTTTAATGTAGGCCCCATGTCAATCATGGAACCAGGAACTAGATTCGGAAAATTTTGTCATATTTTATGTTTCCGTTTTAAAGAAATTGCAAATCAGAGGCAAGTGTCACATATAAATAATGTACTTTCGCCAACACACTTTGTACATCGGCTTATCCAATGTGCCTGCAGAGCATGATCTTTTTTCTAAATTTGTTTGTCGTGAAAATAGACGATAAAAAATCTCTCAAGTTTCTAGCAATGCGATGATTATTATTATTTATTTATTTTATTTGTTTTTTTTTTTTTTGTTCTTGTAGTTGTGGGCTCTCATTGCTGTTATTCATGAATTTTTCGGGCTATTTAGTTCTCACTATCTGCCAAGCTGGGATTCCTCATCCATCGGTTTATGTATAAACCTCTACGTGATGCTTGTGAAATTATTTTGGTGATATGGATGAGTTTCGATATTCCTTTCTAGGATTTAGGGATGGTTGTTTTCCCCGGTTTTATTTGGATGCGGGGCGGGGCTGGGCAAGCCTCGGTTAGGCAGAGTAGCTGGGATGGGGACTTCCAAATGTTTATCATTTTAAAGTGATTTTGATCAAATTTAACATTTAGAAATATATAACCTTAGAAAATCTGACGGGAGAAAGATTCTAAAGATATTCTTATTTTCAAATGGGAATGTTGATCTGTTACTACGGGTGCGGTGCTTTTTGTAAGCCTAAAAGTTCATTTAAATTTAAAATAAAAAATAAAAAATTGTAAAAAAAGGCCTAAAAAAAATATTTTCCATAAAACACGATAATTCCATAGTAAAGTACGGAAAAAAATCCTATTAATAAGATACAATTTTATAAAATAAGATCACATCAGAATTATATTAAATTTAAAAGAAGAACATGACAACTTACTGGAAATTTATGAAAAATATGATAGTAAGAGAACCTCGGAAATTTTAAACCGGGATAATGAGACGGGCTTGTTTCCTGTTACCCGCTCGGATTTACCGTGCTCCACAACATACAAGCCTTCTCAGGATATGAACAGTTGTCTTTATTGGCGGCCACAAAGTTTTTGTGGCTATGAAGTTCTTTTGTTGTGCGGATTGGTGTTTCATGAGAGGTATCTCTCAATATGTATTGGCCTTTTCAGGAAGATAACATGTGATAGCGGTTCATTTATAGGTTATCGACGAAAATGTATTAGAATGTCGTGATAAAGCAAAATTGTATCCTTTTGCAGCTGGACAAGCTTACAATATTCAGTTTTGGTGAATTTATTTTTCGTACGTAATTGTAGAAAGCAAAAAAAAAAAAATAATAATAATAAATAAATAAATAAAGGGAAAGGTGGTGGTGGTTATCAAAACGAACCATACATCTAAGGTGAATTGAGGCATTTTCAACTCACCTAACATACAACTACCACAAGGCGTTGATAGCTAAATAAAAAATAAATTTCAGCGCAAAAAAAAAAAAAAAAAGTAAGTAATAATAATAAAAAATGAGGTTCCCCTATTCATGAATAGCTCTCTCTGACCCATTAAAATCTAACATGTGGGGTTAAAAAAATTAATATTTTGACCATAAAGAAATGAACATATGCACTTCCAATTAAGCAGATAGTTGTTAGTTGGCATTTAGATTGCTAAAATACTCGTTAATTAATATGACATAAATATATTGCACTCCTTTGCATAAAGAATTTCTACCGTAAGGAATGAAAAAATGTGTGCATATATATATAAAAAAAAATCGAGAGGGTTGTACATTGAACTGCCAAATCCTTTTATTTAAAACTGTTAGTTTTTCATATATATATATATATATAAATATATAAATTTTTGAAATGTGAACAACCAATATATAAATACTACTGTTGGAAGCTCCATTATACTAAATAATATTAGATTCAAGAATCTTAAAGCGAAACCAGCGAAAGTCTAGCAAATGAGCAGGCTGGTTTTGTTGTGCATTAAAAAATGCTAAAAATGGTAGGTAAAATGGTATAGAAAAAGACGAAGACTCCAAATAATAATATAGAAAAAGACGACGAAGACGAAGACGAAAACGAAAAAATAATAATTAAAAAAAAACCATTAAGATGGAGTCAGCCGTGTTGACTTTGTTTATCCGAGATTTTGTGGTGTGCATGATATACTCTCTCCGCCCAAAAAAAAAAAAAAAAAAAAAAAAGAGGGGGGCGGGGTGTTATAACAAAATAGTATTTTTTTTTAATAAATAACCCAAGTTTTTAAAAATTAATTAAAAAACTTAAGTTTTTATAAATTAATTATAAGACTCTTTATTTATATATATATATATATATAATGGTCAATTACTGATTAATTATATTATACAGTTAATCATTAATTAACTATAACATAAATCACAAACTTTTGTAGTTAAATTATTGATTGACATGTAGTTAATTATTGAATGACCATGAACAATATCATTAATTTTTTGATTAATCAGTGATAAATCACTGATTTAACATTAAAAATAAAAAAAAAATATAACTTTCTCTCTCTTCCCCCATGATAGCCCCCCTTTCTCTCTTTCCATTCTCGATTTGCAACATACAAGGCTTAGCTTCCAAGTCTTCTTCCTCCATGAGTATCTCGCCGATTAATTCTCAGTCAATCACTGATTAACTTCTAGTCAATCGTTTATTGACCATAAATAAATCATTGATTAACCATAATATCAATCATCAATTTTTGTAGTCAATAACTAATTGAATTTATCTAAAATTATTAATTTTTCAATCAATCAATGATTGACTATGATGAATTACTGATTTATCAATAAAAAATTAAAAAAATTAAAATATTTTCAATATTTTTTTTTCTCTATCTCTCCTCCCCCCCTTTCTCCCATTGATGTGACTACAACTGGCCACCCTCCCCCCCGCCCCCTGGATCTGACCAGCTACTAACTTCCTCTTTCAGTGCTCACGAGGCCTGCTGGATCTCGAAGGTGCTAGATCATGAGTTCATTGCTAGAGTTGGATTGCGAGTGGAGAGGAGAAATCTGCAGTCACAGAGACATGTCTCCACATCTCACCGTCATTGCAAAGGAGAAAGAAGATGTCGTTTTCGTCAGGATCGCGAAGACAACCATATTATCATGCGAATGAACTTAAGTTGCGGAGAACAGAGCTTGGAGCTCGGAAATCTCATCGATCTCGCTAGCGGAAAATGGAACTCGGCGGGAAGATTGGAGCTGGTGGCGGAGGATGGGGTATCCGAGGAGGAGGAAGAGAGAAACGGGCAGAGGGAAGAGACATAGAAAGGGGACAAGAGGTGTTTGAGAAAAATAAAATTGTAGAGTAGAGAGAAGCCGTCGATTTCGTTAGGAACGCGAACACAACCATATTCTCACGCGGAAGAACCGAAGTTGTGGAGAATGGTGCTTGGAGCTCAGAGATCATCAATCTCGCTGGCAGAAAACAGAACTCGGCAGGAAGATTGGAGCTAGTGGCGGAAGATCGAGTGACGGAGGAGGAGGAAGAGAGAAACGGGCAGGGGGAGGAGATAGAGAAAGGGGACATGAGATGTTTGGGAAAAATGAAAATTAATGATATGCATTAGATAATTTAACTAAATAAAAAGAAGTTATGTTAATAAATTTAGGCTACTCACCTTAATTTTTTGAAAAAAAAAAGATAAAATAATAAAAAGAAAAAATAATTAATTAATTAAAATAAACAAATAAATTAAAATAAAAAATAATAATGGTTTACTTAAAAGGAGCTTTAGCTATCATTAGATCACGTCAAGCAAACTTGATTGGACCACAAACGAATCATTTAGACCATCTTTAGAAAAGAGAGGGAAAACGACAAGGAATTAGAAAAAGACAGAAAAGAGGTGATACCCAATAATTTATTAATGATTAGACAAAGACACGCAAATATGTTTTCTAATTAGTTATTATCTCGGTACTATTAGTAATTAGACCGTCATTAGCTCTATTAGTCTCTAAATTACAAACACACATTATGGAAATTTTGCCAGATAATATTTTTTAAAATTTTCTCCCTCAACTTTAATTAGTTTCTTGACCTATTATTTTGTTAGAGTTTAGTTTAGTAAAAAAAAAGTATTTATTTAAGTATAACACATTTTAAAAGAAAAAATAGATGTATTGATGGGATAAATTCATAGACAATAAACTATTTAGGAGTACATAGGAGAAAATGGTCTTTGAAAGGAATACGGGGAAAAATACGTTCTATCAGAGACACGTAAGAAAAATGGTTTTATTGGGGTAACCAAAAAAAAAAAAAAACCTATATATAAAGGTTCTATTTGAACAATTTTTTTCCTTAGATGAAAGGATTATATTTGAGAAAAGTTATTAAATTGTTCACATCCAACGTTTATATATGCATATGCATATTTGAGAAAAGAATATGACACTAAAGTAGATGCGTATTTGAGAAAAGGTGTTTTTTTTTTTAAAGTGAAAGGATTATATTTGATAAAAGTCATTAAACAAGAACTAACATTGAAAAAGTGATTGGTCCGAACATTGAAATGAGTAAGGATTGATTTTCACATCTACAAAACTGTGGGAAACAACTTAATTTCTACACTGAGAAAATTATCTAAATAACCATATTTTTTTTTCTATTAAACAATATGAGACAAATTATCTTATATTTACCTGTATGATACAAACTTTAATTTAATTTTGTATTATATTGATTCAATATTACTTTTTTATATTATATTTGATGTAATGATCTTTAAATTTATTTCATTCACATATTTTTCTCCTTCTACTAGGCTTGTTGGATTTCGTCATCAACTCCACGCTACATCACTAACCCTAGCCCAAGCCCAACTCTTTGGAGCACAACCTAATCGCAATTGCCATTCCAGTTGCAATTGCAATTGCAAGCTCAGTGTATGGAACGGTGTCGTTCCATTCATTGCACAAATGTTCGAACGCACCGTTCCATAAACACAAACTTTAATTTAAAGGGAAAAAAAAAAAAACTAAATAAATGTAAAAAATAAGAAGATGAAACGGTGTCGTCTCATTTATTCTCTTTCGTTAAACCGTAATGCCACTGCCTCTTCTTCTTCCCTTTTTTATTTCTTTCGTTTAGAAGCAGCAGCTGTCAGATGACGAATTTGGTCTGTGACCGACTAGCGAACAACCCTAAATTTAAATTTTAAGGATCTTGTTAAATGTTAATATGTGTTCACTAGTTAATTTAAATACCTATGACTAGGTAATTATCTTTTTTTTCTTATAAGAACTAAGTCATTATCTTCTAAGTTATAATAGTTTATTACATTTTTGGAGAAATTTTGTTATGTATAAGCCTCCGTTTGGTATTTAAGTTTAACTCCAATTAAATTATACTTTTTCATTTTAATTTTTGTCTTTTTTTAAAAAGTTAACAAAATTTATAACTAATTTTTAAAAAGTCAACTAACTTTAATTTAAAAACTTCATCTTTAATTAACTTATCAAACAGACACCGAGAATCTCTTTAAGACCATGCCAATATATTATAAAACTCTAAATATATTGTCATTATTGTGTTGTTTGATTTAATAGCAAGTGAAAGGACAATAATATCCTTAACTCTTTTTTTAGGGATATTGCTTTTCACTATCTGTCCTCGTTACTGCAAAACAAATTTCAGGAAGTGTTTGAACCCCTAGTTTAAGCTCGAAAATTATAATTCAATTTTTATTTTTTTTCTAAAAAGTCAATTCTAATTTTAGAATTCACAGTTACTATTATAGTTTTGAAACTCAAATTTTAAAATAACTTTACGTTTACAAATCTAAATGAGATGATTTTTTTTTAATTTCATAAAATTTTGAGACAAATGAAATAATGCTTCACATTGATTTTTTTTTTCCAAACACATTTTAAGTTTTTACACCTTATAACTTCAATAATTCAAACTTTATACCAAACACACAACTCAATGGTTAGATGAACCAACTCCAACTCCGGTCAAAATATAAATAAGTGGTTAAAAACCAGCCCATTGGAAAATACCAGCTTCGGGAAGATAGCGAAGCCCGCCTTAGGTTAGAGACGTGAGTCTGTCTTTCTCATGCTAAAAAAATTAATGGAAGCTTGTTCATACACATGCGGAAAGAGAGAGTTAAAAACGTATATTTCTTGCTTAGGAAGTCTAGGAATTTATCCCGGTCCTATAACATTTGATCTTTCTCAAATATTTATGTAATGAACTCTCTTCAAATTTAGAAGCACAAAAATCATCATACAATATTACTAATAAAAGGGAGACGTCTAAAATTAAAAAAATAAAAATAAAAATGAAGAAGTCATATTGTTATCATTTTTTCTTTTCAGTAGGATGCAAATTATTGTTATGAATTTACGCAATTAACTCTTTTCAAATATTACAAGTGAAAAAAAAAAAAAAAAAATTGGTCAAACAACATTACTACTAAAAAAGAGATGTATGAAAATAAAAAGAATGAGAATTCATATCATTATCGTTTTTTTTTTTTAATTCTCTAAAGTGCAAATTATAGTTATGAATATTTCAAAATCAAGTAATTAATGTGATAATGAGGCAAAAAATGTAATTTCCCAACTCAACAAATATTTATATGCAGTTGGACATGGTTTCTGATGTAAATAAAAAATAAACAAAGCCAGAGACAGGCTACAATAGGAAGAAAACAAACAAAACAAACAAGACAACTTAAAAAATAAAAAAATAAATAAAAATAATAATAAAAAAAGACTAGAACAAATCCAGTTCAGCAAGGCAGAGCACGCGAACCGGAAAACAACACACTAGTTTTTAGGAGAGAGAGTCGTTGCAGAGGTTAAACAACAATCGGGAAGAGAGAGATTCACTGGCACGAGTGTATGTATAGGAAGCAAATAAATGAAGCAACCAAACTTGTGTATAAATTAATTGTACATACAGATCCTATTCTCTCCAAGCACTCCTTGAATTTCGTGATACTGATGATCCAATTGTTTTGTTTCATTTTTTCTTTTGACAAAAAATTCCTTTTTTTTTTTTTTTGAAGGAAAGATCCCTCAATTTTTGTATGCGTACGGAAAAAAAATTTTTTGCTTGAAAAAAAAAAAAAAAAGACAAACACACTTACATTAATCCAAATCAACCAAGTTCCTCCGACAGAAAATAGTCGTATTCCTAAAGTGATAAATATTATAAATGAAAATGAAGCATATTTTCTAAGCTCACATTTGGCATCCAGGTTTAACTTTAACTAAAATGTACTTTTTTATCTTAATTTTTATCTTTTTTCTGAAAGTCAATAAAATTTATAACTAATTTTTTAAAAATCAACCAACTCGTACTTAAAAATTTCATCTCATCTCAAACTCAACCAAAACACCAACGTCTTAATAACACTAGCCCGTGTGGCTTAGCAAATGATTGAATACTTTTTTTTTTTTTTTTTATTAACTTTTCCAAGTTGTTAAAGTTAGGCCTGAACACCGCCCTGGTATTATATTTTTGGCCGGTCCGAATTGTGCGGGTTTGAAAAACATTGGGCGGCAGCACACCACAAGGCCCAAAAACCAAGTATTCAATCTTGACTCCACGAGTTCTTCTCAAATTCTGAAAAAAAAAAAAAAAAGGATGATATATTTTGTATTTGAGAGAGACGACATGGTGGGTTAGATAGATAATGAGAGGTTTCTTTTATAGGTGAGGGATTAGGGTTTCATTAATAGCATTATTAACTTTTAAATTTCAAATATTATATGATATATTATATATAGAGATATAAAGTAAAAAAAGAAAAAGAAAAAAAAGAAAATTACTTAAACAATTACATTTTTTTCATACCAATATGATAAATTCTTACTTTTAACCAACAGACTACAAATTTTAATTAATTTTAATTTAATTTTATATCTTATTTGTCTAGTGTTAATTTTTTATATCATATTAGTATAACGATCTTTAAATTTGTATTATTCGTATACTTTTCTAAAAAAAAAAAAATATATATATATATATATATATAAGCTACACAAAAGTAACGGCCTGGTCGGGCGAATTCAGGGATTATAGGCCAAATTTGCACCCTGGCCCGCACTTATTGGGTTAAGCCTTTTTAATCCGAAAGTTAAACAAAAAAAAGAAAAATCCAAGGTTTTTCGGCCCATTTGGGCTCGGGTAGGCCGGGTTACTCGGTTTCTTCGGGTTGGAGAAGACCCCTAGAGAATAAAAGAACTATGTTAACGTTTTTCCTTTTCTTTTTTGTTACCTAATCTTAGCTAGACGGCAAAAAGAAAAAAAAAATGTTAACAAAAGTTCCCTTGCTTCTTCGACACCAAGACTAATAGGGTGTTTGGTGAATGAGTTGAGTTGAAAATTTCAAGTTTGAATGGTAATTTTTATTGACTTTTTCATAAAAGATAAAAATTTTTTTTAAAAAAGACAAAAAAAAGTACAGTTTAACTTGAGTTAAACTGGAGAGCCAAACTCTCCCTAAGTTTTCTTTTGCAGTCATAAATAGATAGTAAAGGTTACTTATATCCTTTCACTAGATTTACACTCAATTGGAGCTGTTAGTCATGATCAATATTTTATTCAACAATTTATAAACTGAAGACTAGGTTTTTATCATATGAATATTTATTGATTTTGATGTTTCCGTTTTGTATGCAATAATAAAGTTTAAGAGCCGTATTATTTTGTTAGAGGACGTCTATAGATGTGAGTAAATCATTTGTTTTATGATAATCTCTAAGGATCTTGTTAATACGCGTTCACTAATTAATTTAAATACCTATTACTGGGTCATTATCTCTCTCCCTCTCTCTTTTTTTTTTTGGAACTTATTCATAAAATCGCATTTTTTGTGAAATTTTGTCATGATATGAAAAACTCTAAAGACCATATCAATATGTTGTATACCTCTAAATTGTTGGTATATAAAGACAACAATTTAGAGTTTTAACAATAATGTGGAGGTATATAACATATTGATATGTATGATATGCAAACTTTAAAGACCATGTCAATATGTTATATATACCTCTATATTGTTTTTAACGGCTTTATTGAGACATTTCATTTTTTTTTTTTGGGTTTTTCTTTTTTTATGTTTCTCTCTAATTTGCAAGACTTTTTCCTCTTTGTCTCATAAATTGGCTCATAAATTGGCACACATCATTCTTATTGGTTAGTAAACTAAATGTCCAAAATAAAAAACCTTGCTTTATAAAAAATATATATCTAAATATTGGCACAATTATAAAAATGTCTAAAAATATATGTAAACAATATTACACACTCTTTTATATGAAATAAATTTAAAAAATTTTTAAATGAAAACAATACCATTAAAGAAAACAAATTATTTCATTGATTCTTATATGAGCTAGGCAAGTCAAATAAAGGAGAACAAGAATCCTTATATGTTTCGTTTTCATCTTATTTCCAACTTTTAAAACATAGATCAAAAGCTTATCACAACATTCGTATTCTTTTCTTTATCTTTATCCGTTTGTTAACTTTTCTTTCTTCTGTTTGCCCCAATTGTATGTTGATTCTTTAAATATTCATTAAAATGTATTGTTAATAATTTTTCTATATTATTTGGTCATTGGTTTTCATAACTTTTCTTCTTTTTTTTTTTTTAAATTTTTTTTGTTATTTTTTCTCCTTTGTTCTTTCATCCTGTGCATCATATTTTCTCTGATCCGTTTTATCTTACTTCATCTTTTATGTTTCGCTACATGATTTTTGAATTTTTTTTTGAAACAACAGGATTTTTTGGCCAGATACTATGTAAATAACTTATGTACTTTTTCTTCGTAACTAACATATTATATTGGAAAAAGTTATGATAGAACTATACTTTTGTTCTACTGATAGGTTCTATTAGATTAATTTTTTAACGGTCTAAGTGTTAATAATTTATAAACCAACATAACTTTGAAGTAGCGATTGCAGTCTTTTACAGTATAAATGAAATGTAATCGGAAAAAGAGTTAAATTTAGGGAGAAATAAAATGCTCACATAAGGTTTTTTCGTTACCTAAAAAGATCTTTTGATGAGGATTGAGTTTTAGATTGATTTGGAGGGATTTTTTTTTTTAAATTTTTAGTCTGAGAATATTTCGATTATGTTTTATTTGTAGAAATGTTGGACAAGTTAATTTCCTAATAAATTATGACATTTTTTTCCTTCAAAATAAAACAAACCTACATAATCAGTCATTTCAATACCTATTCGAATATTAAACTAATAAAAGCATATACTTTCAAATTCAACTTCTATTGTAGTTATGACAGAAATTTCAGCAATCAAAGAAGATGTGTTTTGTGAAAGATGGTGATGCAAATCACAACTCTCTTAAGACTAAGCCAGAACCATGCATTTGCGTCTCTACACCTAGTTTTCATTTAGAAGGTGACTCCTTCTATTGTCTATTGCAATGCTATATATCTATGAACATTTTTTAGATAAGATTTTTTCGTGTTCTAATTTATTACAACTATTTGCTGAGATTTTGGGAACTTATTTCTTGATATTTGCTGGTTAGAGTGATGACTTTTCCTGGGGGTTTGATTGTGATGGTTATGATTTACTCCGTTGGCCATGTATCCCGAACGTGCTCATTTTATTCCTGCTGTCACTGTTTTCTTTTGCCGCTTCTAAGAGGTTCCCATGAAAACAAGTGATATCACGCTTACCATAAAATTATCGTTGTTGTACTAAAGTTGCTAACAAACAAAATATACTATTTTTATTACGCGAACACTATGTGCTCTTCAAGAAAAACATGTGCAAAGAGGACCTGAGTATATTTTGACTATTTCCATGAAGGTAAGACCTCTTATTTGATTCCGTTAGGAAAGATGCTTGGAGATGGTATTTTGGAGGTTAGAGATGATTTGTGTTTTAGAAATGTGCATTTAGTGAAAATGAACTGTTTAGAGTGAAAATTTGTAAAACCTTGATAAGTGTTAAAAAAAAAAAAACAATATGGATTTTGTTTCGTTTAAATTTAACAGATCGTTTAAATTTTTTCTGACTGAATGATAGCTACAATGACCAACAAGCTTATAGGATCTTTTGAAAGTATATTCCTATTGAAAACTATTTTGCATCCCTTGGAGATATTCCTGATTAATTTGTCAAATTATAGAATACATATGTTGTGTGATGCTGAACTTGATCGGAGAGTCTATAGTGCTACTTCCATATATCTCAAGTTCGTGCAATGTGGAATATTGATGATGATGCGTCCGTTACGAGCTTTTTTGGTAGGATTGTTGCTTTTTATCATCGACATTGATAAATATTTAATGTTGTTCTTTGTTTGTGTCATTCCATTTAGCTCTTTCAGTTCTGAAAATTTATGTCGTTTAAGTAAGAACAATGACATATCTCGTTGCCATCATCTAGTAAGTACATAGACGACCTCTCTTAGAAATTAGCTTGTCTTGCCTTTTTCAGTTGTTCTTATTAGTATTATTAAATTATAGGAAAATTGTAACAAATAACATATTTCATATATATTTTTGAAATTGATAGCAAGTTTTTTAAAAGATGATAATTATAGTATATATTTTTTTTAAGAAAATTCAAGATTTTCAGGAAAATCCTCGGATTTCTTAGGAAAATAATAATTTTTCGGTTAATTTTTAATAACAAATTAATGTGCATAGTTTCATACTAAAGAGAGAAAGAGAAAGGAGGAGTGAGGGAAAGAGAGTGAAAGAAGAAAGGATAATTAAGGGGTTTTATTTCATATTATGTGGTCATAGAGTTGATTATGCTATTTTTTACTATGTTTAAAATCTTACATTATAATTTACTATTACTTTCTTAAAAAATGCTACTTTGCTCTTTCTCCCAAAATTATATCATTCTCATTTTTTTTATTCACTTTATTTTTACTTTTGCGTGATTCACACTATTTTTATTTTCATCATATGGATGATACATATAAAATCATTTATGATCTTGAAATTTAATATTTAATAAAATAATTCATTAGAAGTAGATTAATAAATGAATCTATGATAATAATTCATTTAATAAAGTTTACGAATTTCTAAGGTATCACAATTGGTATATCCTAAACTTATCGTAGAGTTACAATTTTTACCATGAACTTTTAATTTTGATAATTTACATTATGAATTTACAAATATATAGCAAATTGCATCCCATTGGCAATAATATTAATCTTTTGAAAGAAATTGATCTGTTATTTGTATATAGATTGTCAATTTATGACATAAATAATATTTTTATCTTTATCAATTAACAATCTATATGCAAGTGAAGTACCAATTTCATTATAAAAAAAAACAATATTGTTTATCAATGAGGTATACATTGTTATAGATTTGTATGTTAAGGGTGCAATTAATTGTCAAATTAAAAATTCAGCGTATGAATTGCAGCTTTATAATAAGTTTAGGTTGTACCAATATAAAAAAGCCTTTTTGGAGAGACATAAATGTCTTAAATATCCAAAAACATCATTTTCAGTGTGGTTATAAACTTAAAATGTGATTTTTATATAATTTTGAGAAATATTGGAGAAATATCAAGAAAATATCGAAAACTTTTAAAAGAATTTTACGAATATAAGTCGTCAATGTATTATAATTTGTTTAAATTTTAGCAAACGTCTTGTTAGTCAAATAAAAGATTTTTCTTAATCTTTTAATGTATTTGTAAACTGTGTAGATTATATCATGATTCCAATATTGCTTGAATCATGATAAATTCCTAATCATAGATCTTGAATTAAAAATTTAAAATAAAAAGGTGGCTGATAAAAAGAAAATGAATTTAAAAAAAATGAAAAAAAATGAATTTGGATTGAATTTGAGTTGAACTTTTTGCACAAATAAAGGTTTGTCAAAGACACCATAAATGGAGGAAAGGGCTAGAGAATCAATGGGCTTCAGATGTTAAAGATGAAATTGATTTCTCGATCATTTTGTTGATGTAGGTTTTGTTAATTCTACACTGAAGTTGACTCAGTCAATATAGTTTGATCTTAAAAGTTCAAAGAAAAAAACTGTTGGAAACATTGATTCCTGATCACGGCTACTATCATCTATCATTTTATGCTATATATTGATTAATTAGAAATGCACAAAAGTATGAAAAATATACTAAATATAAACAACAAAAACTGCTATGAAAAATATACTAGCTAAAAACGACAAAAACTGCAAAGAACCACGCAACAAGGACATTTTAATTAGTCAGTACACAAGTTTCAAAGGAAAAAGAAGTGGGGATATCATTATTTGGTTCTCATCAACAGCACGCTTTGAAACCAAAGAATGCAATACATAGAAAAATAAAAAAATCAGCAGATTTTCAATATATCCAAAATAACTAAGATAAAATAACACAAATAATGCAAATTTCCAAAAATAAGTGAATCATTAATTAGAGGAAATATCCTTTAAAAAAGAGAGAGAGAGAGAGAGGAAATCTTCTACTTTTAAAAACGAAAATCGTTACATATATTTTTCATTTTTTCCATTTCTAACTCTCATTTTGTGTACCCATTATGTATTAGGCTTGGTGTTTATAGGGGGTTGCATTTAAACAGTTCATTGATGATATCGTGCAAATATGGCTATTTTTAAGGAAGTTGAAAGTAATTTGATGGTAGTTTAGGATTATTTTATTTGCATTGTTGTTCTAATTTTTGGATAGGTAATGGTACAGTAATTAAAGTAACGGATAGAGTAATTTATAATTGTGTGTTAAGAGTAATTTATAATTGTGTGTTAAGAGTAATTATTGGTGCATAGAACTATTTATTGATGGCAAAGTGGATAAATGACGGTTTTAGAGGGACATTAGTGTAAATTATGCATGGTATAGAACTCATTGAACCTCAAAATCTAGATGTAAACGGTTTTACAAGATTGAAGAATAATATAGATGTGCAAGGATTAACAAAAACTCTTCACAACAGCAGGTTTACAATTTTGAAAGTTAATGATCCACTTGAACAGTTGAACTTCATGTACCATTCAGACTAATAAATAGAGAACACTCAACTATGTCGCTTTCCATCTAGTCCCGCTTTCCTTGAGTTTAACCCTTTACTTAATTTTGGCACTAGTAGAGGAAAGAAAAAAAAAAAAAAAAGAAAAGAAAAGAAAAGAAAAGAAAAGAAAAGAAAAGAAAAGAACAAACGAACAAACAATTTCCTAATTAAGCTAAACTATATGATTATGTAGAGGGGGGAAAAATGGGCAAAAGAGAGAAAAGACGAAGGCAGTTCTGGATTAAATGGGCTGTTAACCATCATGTCAAGAAAGCAACTTTTTTTTTTCTTTTTTCTTTTTTCTTTTTTAAAGAATGCTTATTGTCTAGATTTTTAATTTTTAATTTTTTTTTTGGCCAAAGGGCTTAATGTGTAGATGTTGTACATGGTTGGTACCAGCTGTAGTCTATAGGACTTTGGAGAATGACCAACTAGTAGCATGAGTAGAGTTACACTCTGAGAGTCCGTTTGGTGAATGAGTTTGAGTTGGAAATTTTAAGTTTCAATAGTAATTCTTGTTGATTTTTAAAAAAAGATAAAAAAATTTTTCAGAAAAAAGAAAAATTTTTTTTCAGAAAAAGATAAAAACTGAGATAAAAATTTTGGTTTTAAATTGAATGCCAAACGGAGCATTAACTTAAAAAGAAAACTAGAGTAACTAGTGAATTAGGATCAACGGTTAGAAGCTTTGAATCCAATAATTAACCTTATTGCTTCCTATTTGCTCAGGTCTGTTCTTCTTTTGAAGCATTGACATTTGAAGAACAAAAAATTTTGTCTTCTTGTGGTTGAAGTGCAAAAATCATCCTCACTTCTATATATGGAATTGATATTGTTTTCCCTAAACTCCATGGAAGAAAAATAAGTGACCTCTTCTATTATAATGTTAAACGTGAAAGTCTTGCATGAAAAAAAAGTTTAAAGGACACAGTTGGATTCAAAAGTGGGGCCCATAACATTTCCTTCGGCTAACCTAGGATGTGGTTGAAAAGGACATGAAGAACTTTAATCAAAAGCAGTGCAGTTTAGTCCAGTCCCACGAACGGCAACTCCATTATTATCAGCTATTTACTTTTTTTATTATTAAAAATGTTGTTTCTAAAATCTGCCTTCTAAACTCCCCTCTATTTATATTCCCTCTCAGAAACTCCATTTCAGTTTTAGGTCTTTTATCTTCTTCTTATTCTTCTTCTTCTTCTATTTTTCCTAGAATCCTCTCTCTTGTTTCTTCTGGTGTTTTGTTTGGGTTCCCATATTTGCTAAAGGGGTTGCTCATTGCGTTGCCTGTTGAGGATTCGAAGTTCAGATAAGTTCTCGCCTGGTCGGATTTTCTTGAGCAAGAAGAGTTTGCTTGCTTCTTTGGGTTGAGGTTCTCTGCAGTTGAGAAGAACAAATCAATACCCAAATTAGTACTTTGCGTAAGTTGAAATCGACATTCTCCGTAATTGGTTTGTTTGTTTGTTCTTTCTTCTTCTTCTTCTTCTTCTTCTTCTTTTTTTTTTTTTGATTTTTTGTTTCTTTGTTTTTAAAGGTCTGCTTTTGTATATATTCTTAAAATGTAAAAGCATTTTTGGGATCATTGTTGATAAGGCCAACTGGATCTTGACCTTTGTACTTGTTTTCTTTGTCTGTGTCAACTTCTCAGCTGTATTCTGTTGATATTTGGGGAGCTCATCAACTCCTTCGTTGCTTCCGATCCATATCCCTCTCAGTCTTCTAAGGTCTGCTCTTAATTATCATCAGACTGTACTATTTTATTATTATTTATTATTTTTTCTTTAAGAATATTAAGATTTAAAATTCCTCACTGGTCAGACACAAAACTTTTTTATTTTTTACCAAACGGAAAAAAAAAAATAAACAACTTCTGTAGCTTGTGAAAAACATATATATATATATAATCGTATTTACAATTTAAATCAAAGAAGTTCATGATAACCATAATTAATATGAGAGTTATTATTAAAAAAAAACGATTGGGTAATTTTTATTTTATTTTTAATATTCTTCCTTTTTGCTGAATATTAACTTTTCCAAGCGCTGCTAAAACTCTAGAATATTAAAGCTAGGATTGAAGTCATGAGACAAAGAACTGACTTCGACAACTTACAAATGCAAATAAATTAAGGAAAACTAAATTATTTTTTATTTCTCAGGACTTGGGCCCCGTTTAGTTCCCCTGTTGGAAACGGAATTTTGTAGGCATAATTTCCAAACTCCATGATCCATGTATCTCTTTTTTTCTCTATTTTTATAAAATTTGAATTTTAAAATTTTATAACTTTCTTATTTAAAGTTGAAATAAGATTTTTTTTTTTTTTTTTGGGAAATTGCTTGAGATGCATGAAACAAGTTGCATGTGACATGATTTTTTTTTCTAATTCATTTCAAAATTTTACTTAATTAACTATATAATAGTTCATTTCCAATTTACACTTTAACCAAACACATATTTTCAAATTAATTTACAAAACTCGAATTCCAAATATTGTTCCAAACAAGCCCTAGTCCTTAGCCAATTCTTTGAGCACTCGATTGACCATTGTTCCATGTTGTTCGCCTTTTGTTTTCCCCCTAGTTGTCAAGTGTAACGTCTTATCAGGAAAAAGAAAATGGCAAACTTCCCTCCCGAGATCATTGCCAGGATACTTTGTAGGTTACCTGTGATGGAACTACTCCGTTCCAGATGTGTATCAAAGTCCTGGCGCTCTATGATTGATGGCCCGGACTTCGTAAGGATGCACGTCAAGCAATCCATGGAGACCAACTCCAACACCGGACTCGTTCTCGCCGATTATCAGAACTGCGAGGTCTTTCGGGTCGACGTCAACACCCTTGACGTAGCAGTGAAACTCACCAAGCCAGCAGAAGATCTGACTGAGCCCAAAGTATTTGGATCTTGCAATGGGTTGCTGGGAGTGATGGATATGTTGCAACTTGCACTTTGGAACCCATCCACGAGAAGGTTCAAAGAAATACCTTCTCATAAGATGGTGTTCCCGCCTGGGTTTCGTATATGCAAGTCCTTGATTTACGGACTTGGCCATGATCCCAGTGAAGATTCATACAAGGTGGTCAGGATAAGACAATTAGCTCGGCATTATATTTCCGACGATCTTGATTATAATGGGGTTGATGTCTATAACACCAAATCCAACACGTGGAAGGCTGTTTCAGAGTTTCCGTATTGCTTTCGTTTGCCCTTTGCATTTGGTGTTTTGGTCAGCAATGCTTTGCATTGGGTGGTCTACCAAACCCCAGAAGCCGATGCATCGCGAATCATCGTAGCCTTCGATCTCGTGAGTGAGAATTATCACGAGATTCCGCCACCCGATTCTACTGTTCAGTATTGTCACATGGGTGTCGAGGCACTGGGAGAGTCGCTTTGTGTGGCGTATTATTATCCTATGGATGGCGCTGATTTTGATGCGACAGACACAACACTCCCGACCTTGGCTCATGTAGACATTTGGATCATGAAGGAATATGGTAAAAAAGAGTCATGGACAAAGTTGCTGACTCTGGAGCCCTCAAGCGAGATTGGCTCTTTCAGTTTTGTTGTCTCTATCGCCTACTGGAAGACTAATAAGAATCATGTTCTTATAAACCTGGGCTTTGAGAAGCTTATATTGTATGATGCGGAAAGAAGAATGGTTAAGAACGTGACGGTCTGCGAGGTTCCCAAGAAATTTGAAACACATTTGTGTTTAGAAAGCCTCGTTGACCTAGATGGGATGACAACAACCGAGAAGCCAGCTCCAGCCAGACAACAACCGATGTAATAAAGACTACCTTATTTGTTTGTCCAAAAATGTACCATTTTAGTGATTCTAGCCTTCTATTTTCTGAAATCAAATTTATATTTTTCTCCTTTCAATTTGGATGAGTCCTTGTCTGAGGAATTCAGACACAAGTTGATTTGATGTAGATTCCATGGAGGTCAACAGGTAAACCTGTTTTACAGCATTCTCATTTTATGAGCTTTAATTTTGTTGCAAGTTACAAGTTACTAGGACATCTTCCAAGTTCTCTCTGCGGCATCTTTATTTATAATTCCGTGTTGAGTTGTACTCATTACATGCTTGGAATTTCCTTCCATTTATCATGCGTCTTTATGATTCTTGTTTAATTCTCCATATATCGGTTCTCACATTTTTGCTTGCCCAAATGTGCATCTTTATCTCTGTATACTTGTTAGTGTTAAACTGTAAACTTTATGGCATGTTATTTTACTTTAATTAGACGCTGAATCCTTTTGAGCCTTCTCTTGCAACTTTGGAATATAGGTTTGGTTCTTCCGTAGGCATCATCCAACCATTGAAGTGAAGAAGTACGGAGACGTCGAGGAGAAAGTCTTTTGGATTCCATGGAAGTGTTTTTTTTTTTTTTAATTTGTCTTGGGATTCTATAAAAGCACGGTTTTGAGTATTAGTTAAAAGCAATGCAATTGGGTTGAAGCTATTAAGTTGATAAGCTTGTTTTGAATAAGGACATTAGATTATTCCCAATCTTGTTGGCTAGGGAGATCGCGGTTGTCCTCTTTGTCAGAGCTTTGATCACCTGGACCTCAATGGGACCTCAAGGAAGGTAAACTTTATCGTGCATAATCTTGCTAACTGGGAGTTGTTTGTTGGATCAGGTGGGGTTGCATGATCTTAATCAACTCCCTGGCTGAGGTGCTAAATGATTCCTTTGAATGGAAAACCACCTTGAGCTCTGTTTTTAGGGGACTATGGTGGGGATTGGCTGTATGTCTGCTGGTTCATGTTGTTTTCGTTGTTCTGTTTTGTTATTTTTCACTTCTTGTGTTCTGCCTGGGTTTATTTGAGTGTGCCAGTCTTTAGGTGATGGTTTCGACTAGTTTGTGTTAATCTCGAGCATGATCTTATAATGTCATTTAGTCAGTTATTTTAATATTTATTGATGTATTCTGATAGTTTGCATCTCTCTGTGTGCAGACATGATTTTCTTGGTCAATGAATGCTTGAAGGGTCTACGTTATCACACCCGAACACAAAGATTGCTTTTATAGAATCAGATACATGTGAAGAACCGTGTCGGCTGCTCTGAAAGGACTACAGGTTGTGTGTCTTATTTTGTTCAGACCACTGGGAATTGACAATGTCTTGAGCTCGATCTTTTAAATTGTATATTTTTGGGACATTTTGACAAAAATATGTATAGTTGGATTACTCCACATCTAAAAGAAAATAATGTTACAACCGCAACAAAAGCTGCTTAAGAATAAGGGTTTGGTCGTTTTCTTGCAGAACAATTATATAATTATTCGTTTGCTAAAGCTTGCCTTAAGAAGATGCATTAAAAGTTACTGCAATTTTTTTTTTTTTTTTTCGAGAAAATGAGATCTGTTATATTTTAACGATTAGAATCAAGTACAATAACACACTCGATTGAAGGGGTTTTTCCTCAAACCAAATTAGTTCACTCTCTATCTGAAAAGAATATCTTACCAGGTCATGAGCTGATTTGTTAGCGTCTCTACCAACAAAGGCAAGATTAATACTAGGAAAATAAGCTAGCAAACTACATACATTCCACAAGATATTTCGAAGCTCATTACAAGGGATTGATCGCTTACAAAGAGCTCGAATCACAGTTGCTGCATCAGATTCCAGTCTATAAGTTGAGACCATCATCTCTGGCCCCATGAAGACTGTGAAGTATAGCTTTAGCCTCTGCATCTCTTGGGGAAAGCAAACCATGAAATTTAGATGAAAGTGCAGCCATAACTTGCCCCTCGGTATCTATAATGATAGCACCAATTCCAACTTCTTGTGTACGAGTTGAGATCGCTGCATCAACGGTCATCTTACATCTAGGCTGATCTGGTGGTTTCCAAACTTTTTTGGTAGCCGGTGAGCTTGTGGGAGAATCGTGACAAGTCTGTCTCTGTTGTGCGTGTTGACAAATCACGTAAGTTACGGTCAGTCCATTCCACAGCAACAGGAAAAGGCTCATGGTATGCCTTCCAGATAAAAATTCTCACCTTACTGGGAAGTTCCAGATTCCAAAATTTCTTTCACTAAGATTGCGTAACTGAAGGATTAGAGCAAGAAGCATGGTTCTCAAAGAAGTCAGCAAGCCAATAACCAGTTTTAACAGTGTAAGTGCCTTCCTTGGAATGATACCAAACCAGCCGATCCCAATATGGTCGTGGAGAAATTGGGAGTGCCTTGATTTTTTTAACGTCCTCTGATGAAAAATCTTCCTGAAGGACTTGGTGGTTCCAAGCCTGTTTAGAGCAACAAAGCTTGATTCAAAATTGATGAAAGATCGAAATCCCATACCATCTTCTTGTTTCGAACAGCAAAGCATCTTCCAATTCAACCAGTGAATTTTTTTTTGACCCTTTTCTGAATAGCCCCCACCAGAATTTAGCCATCAAGGATTGAATTTTATTGCCCAGCTGCAAGGGAAGTTTAGAGCAGCTCATGGCATATGTTGGGATTGGATAACAGCTTTTTAAGAGAACTTCCTTGCCGACTACCGCCAATTGAAAAGAGTTTTTCTTGCCATGAAGAAAGTCGTCCCCAGATTCTATTAAGAATCCCGAGTAACACTCATGACAATCACAATGGGGTACCTTTAAAGTAGAAGTGAACAGAGAACTGACATTAGGTGGAGTGTTCGGCAATATGGATAAAAACCGACTACTAAAAATTAATTTGTTGTCCAGAGGCTGCTTCGTATTTATTAAATATAGTCTTCAAAGCATGACAAGATGCTGTAGCTTGGCAAAATAGCAGACTGTCCATCTGCAAAAATAAGTGTGCGAGTCTGGGAGCATTTCTACCAATTGAGACACTTTTGATGAAACCTTTATCCTCGGCATCTGATAGTAAAAGTGGTGCACAAAATCTCTCTGTCTAATTCCACGTTGAGGAACAACGTGCCCAGAAGGGATTCCATTCACTATGAAAGAATAAGAGACAGTGTTAAGAGATAATCCAGCTGGTAAAAAATCCCATTTCTACCATCATTTGTTCGAGAAAAAACTATTCAACGCGATTAAAAACTTTGGACATATCAAGTTTCATGCAAGCAATTCATTTTTTTTTTTGGGGTCCTTTTTTCCTGAGGATGAATAAGCTCGAAAGCCATAAGAACATTGTCAGTGATAAGACGATGAGAAAAAAACACCATGGAATTTGTAGCGTCAGTCAACTGATGAGCAATTTTGTTAGCTTTAGCTCGACCATTGGCTTTAGAGTGGAAGAACTTTAGATTACCATCGCCATCTTTAAGACATGACGAACGTGAATGTTGATGCCAGTTCAGCTCCTCTTTCCGAAGCAATTCATTAACTTTATGCTCTTTACAAAAATTACTACAACAATAAGAAATAATACCAGTTATAAAATTTTAGCATAGGAATATTGTAAAAATACAATTATTTAATTCTTAAAAAAAAATATTTAAACTTTATAAACAGAAATAACTATTTTATCTCAACTTTTTTATCATTAAATATTACACTTTAATTTTATGATACATCACAAATCAATTTTTTTTAATTAATACTAGTTGGACTTTGCAATAGACAAACAAAAAGTAAAGCGGAAAAAAAAAAAAAAAAAACCTGTTGACCAAAGTGGGGTCTATCGCCATCCTCTGTCCACTTTTTCCATACTCCGATTTTAATCAATTTATATTATTCCTTATTTATCCATAATTAAATTGCTTTTAAGGATAAAAAATGGTCAAAGATATACTTTTCTATACACCTCATTCAAAATTAAAAAATAAAATTGAAATATCCTTTTTTTAAATATAATACAAAATGCTCAACCCTAATCAACAATAAACCGAAGAAGAATGGCCTCCAATGAAGAGAAAATAGTAATTAAAAAAAAAAAAAACTATCTTTGTTGATGGTAATTTGAATTTTGTATGAGAATCAACAATTGTTTATATCGTTATATATATATATATATATATATATATATATATAAACCAACATAAAAGAAAAATATAATTTTCAATGATGAATCGGTTTTTTTTAATAGATTACGGTAATGAAATGCTATATATATTCACATTTTATAATTTTAGATTTAATAATTTTTTTCTGACATTTTTTTTTTATCATTTGAAAATTAAATATAACATATATATATAATAAAAAAAAATTAAGGAACGTGGAATAAAATAAAAGCAGTTAAAAGAGAGAGTGTGTGTGATTGTTTTTTTTTTTTTTTTTTTTTTTTTTTTTGTGGGTGTGTGAAATAAGGAGAAAAATGTAGAATTTAATTTAAGGTTTTTCCTTTTGTAATATTAAGAGGTGTGTATAAAGTAATAGGTAAATTTTTTAAATTTAATTAGTGGGTGGTTTAAATAGGTATGTGGAAAAAGTATAAAAGGGAGTATTAGTAGACCTACATCAATGTCAATGGGTCCTCTACTTGTCCTATGCTTAAATAGTATATTTTGACAAGTTCTATGTCCACTGGGAATAATCTCATATTTAAAATTTTAATCTCCCCTTAGTCATCCAAATGATTATGTTATTGTTGTTGTTGTTGACTACTAGACTATTATAGTCTCTTAATTGGGGTCAGGAATCGGAACAGACAAGGTCGTGAAAGCATATCCTTGAACATTTTTCATCCCTTAATACTAAAAAACCAATCCACTAAGAATCAGGATATATTTTTTTATGTCTGAACATAAAAGCATGATATAATTGGTAGAAAAAGCGGACTGTTATAATAGAAATATCTTGTTACCTAATTGTTGGATTAGACAAAAATGTGATTATTGGTTTGTAAACTAATTGTATATATATTTACTATTTCTGATTTTAGGAGATTTATAATTTTTTATATCTCTGTATTTTCTACGTGTGAAATCATCAATGAATTGGCTCGCAACTTCCTTTCTTGCTTTAGTTGTTTTATGGTATTAGAACAAAGATCTTTATAATCATCGTCACAAGAATCCTCATATAAAATCTTCATGATATGGGTGATCATTAAACGTTGTGAGTTTATTAAAAATGGTTTTTCGCCCCTGGAGTTGTTAGTCCTGAACTATTAACAAAATGGTAACAATTTATAGCCAAACGTCTCCGGGAGAGGACTTTGGTTTTATTTTATTAATTTACTTATTGGTTTTTTTCTTTGCTTTTTGAAATTTTGTAATTTTCAAGAACATTTTTTTTTTTTCAGAAACTTAGTTTATTCTTTCAGATATATACATACATACATACATATATATATATATATATATATATATATATATCTTGAAAGTAAGCCGGTTAAGCA
>CM046361.1:11727132-11750743 GCA_025413025.1 Ficus hispida
TAAATTATTTAAATTTTTGAAATTTAGGCATGTTTACTTTGCATCAAAGGAAAATGAAACTCACTCCCCCCCCCCCCCTCCCCCTCCTTTGTGGAACTTTGTGGGTAGATGGAATCAAACTGCATATCTTTAGATAGAGTCAGATATGGTATTATTACTATGTCTGCAACAACTACTCAACTTTCCTAATTTATCATATGTTTACTTATAAAATGGGGAACAACAATTTAGTGCGCCCACACAATGTAAAGAATGAGAAAGTGGAATATCAATTTTTACATCCACTGGATATTGATTCCTTATCAAAATAAATAAATATCAAATTTACTTAAATACCTCAATAAGTTTCACGTGCTAATATATTGCATAAAAAGATATTTTGGTGGTAATTGTAATTACTAAAATTAATATTATTTTATTATAGTTAGTAAACACCACAAAAGAAATGAGAGTGTTCCCTCTCATATTATTTAAAAAATAAATAAATACTAAAAAGAGAATTAATTATCCTCCTTCATATTATGTTACTCTACTGAAAAGACTGAAATTGAAACAAAGTAAAAAAAAAAAATTAGAGGAAAAAAACAAAATGGTTTCGATAAACTGACCAAAAAAAAAAAATCAACTACCACAATACTTTTTTTTTTTTTTAAGGAAATCACCAACAAAAAATAGATACTATTACTTCTTTTAACCATTTGTCAACTGTTCAATTCGTTGCTATAAATAAATATATATATATACATATATTGTGTGTGTGTGTGAATATATATATATATTATATATATATATATCTCTCTCTGTAATTCCCTTGTTTCCTTCTTAGTTTAAGTTGAATATTGCAAAATATCCGACGCAACATGATAGAATCGTTTGTGCCTTCTGGCTATTATTTCGACCTGCCTTTAAATCACCACTTGTCTCCAGCTAGGCAGGCCTTACAAAAACGGAAGAAAAAAGAGAGACAGAGACAGAAAATATATAAATTAGTATCGCTTATGTTTGTAAAATCAATCTTTAAAGTATTGCTTAACCGGCTTACTTTCAAGATATATATATATATATATATATATATATATATGTATGTATGTATGTATATATCTGAAAGAATAAACTAAGTTTCTGAAACTAAAAAAAATGTTCTTGAAAATTACAAAATTTCAAAAAGCAAAGAAAAAACAATAAGTAAATTAATAAAATAAAACCAAAGTCCTCTCCCGGAGACGTTTGGCTATAAATTGTTACCATTTGTTAATAGTTCAGGACTAACAACTCCAGGGGCGAAAAACCATTTTTAATAAACTCACAACGTTTAATGATCACCCATATCATGAAGATTTTATATGAGGATTCTTGTGACGATGATTATAAAGATCTTTGTTCTAATACCATAAAACAACTAAAGCAAGAAAGGAAGTTGCGAGCCAATTCATTGATGATTTCACACGTAGAAAATACAGAGATATAACAAAATTATAAATCTCCTAAAATCAGAAATAGTAAATATATATACAATTAGTTTACAAACCAATAAATCACATTTTTGTCTAATCCAACAATTAGGTAACAAGATATTTCTATTATAACAGTCCGCTTTTTCTACCAATTATATCATGCTTTTATGTTCAGACATAAAAAAATATATCCTGATTCTTAGTGGATTGGTTTTTTAGTATTAAGGGATGAAAAATGTTCAAGGATATGCTTTCACGACCTTGTCTGTTCCGATTCCTGACCCCAATTAAGAGACTATAATAGTCTAGTAGTCAACAACAACAACAATAACATAATCATTTGGATGACTAAGGGGAGATTAAAATTTTAAATATGAGATTATTCCCAGTGGACATAGAACTTGTCAAAATATACTATTTAAGCATAGGACAAGTAGAGGACCCATTGACATTGATGTAGGTCTACTAATACTCCCTTTTATACTTTTTCCACATACCTATTTAAACCACCCACTAATTAAATTTAAAAATTTACCTATTACTTTATACACACCTCTTAATATTACAAAAGGAAAAACCCTTAAATTAAATTCTACATTTTTCTCCTTATTTCACACACCCACAAAAAAAAAAAAAAAAAAAAAAAAACAATCACACACACTCTCTCTTTTAACTGCTTTTATTTTATTCCACGTTCCTTAATTTTTTTTATTATATATATATGTTATATTTAATTTTCAAATGATAAATAAAAAAATGTCAGAAAAAATTATTAAATCTAAAATTATAAAATGTGAATATATATAGCATTTCATTACCGTAATCTATTAAAAAAAACCGATTCATCATTGAAAATTATATTTTTCTTTTATGTTGGTTTATATATATATATATATATATATATATATAACGATATAAACAATTGTTGATTCTCATACAAAAATTCAAATTACCATCAACAAAGATAGTTTTTTTTTTTTTAATTACTATTTTCTCTTCATTGGAGGCCATTCTTCTTCGGTTTATTGTTGATTAGGGTTGAGCATTTTGTATTATATTTAAAAAAAGGATATTTCAATTTTATTTTTAATTTTTGAATGAGGTGTATAGAAAAGTATATCTTTGACCATTTTTTATCCTTAAAAGCAATTTAATTATGGATAAATAAGGAATAATATAAATTGATTAAAATCGGAGTATGGAAAAAGTGGACAGAGGATGGCGATAGACCCCACTTTGGTCAACAGGTTTTTTTTTTTTTTTTTCCGCTTTACTTTTGTTTGTCTATTGCAAAGTCCAACTAGTATTAATTAAAAAAAATTGATTTGTGATGTATCATAAAATTAAAGTGTAATATTTAATGATAAAAAAGTTGAGATAAAATAGTTATTTCTGTTTATAAAGTTTAAATATTTTTTTTTAAGAATTAAATAATTGTATTTTACAATATTCCTATGCTAAAATTTTATAACTGGTATTATTTCTTATTGTTGTAGTAATTTTTGTAAAGAGCATAAAGTTAATGAATTGCTTCGGAAAGAGGAGCTGAACTGGCATCAACATTCACGTTCGTCATGTCTTAAAGATGGCGATGGTAATCTAAAGTTCTTCCACTCTAAAGCCAATGGTCGAGCTAAAGCTAACAAAATTGCTCATCAGTTGACTGACGCTACAAATTCCATGGTGTTTTTTTCTCATCGTCTTATCACTGACAATGTTCTTATGGCTTTCGAGCTTATTCATCCTCAGGAAAAAAGGACCCCAAAAAAAAAAATGAATTGCTTGCATGAAACTTGATATGTCCAAAGTTTTTAATCGCGTTGAATAGTTTTTCTCGAACAAATGATGGTAGAAATGGGATTTTTTACCAGCTGGATTATCTCTTAACACTGTCTCTTATTCTTTCATAGTGAATGGAATCCCTTCTGGGCACGTTGTTCCTCAACGTGGAATTAGACAGAGAGATTTTGTGCTCCACTTTTACTATCAGATGCCGAGGATAAAGGTTTCATCAAAAGTGTCTCAATTGGTAGAAATGCTCCCAGACTCGCACACTTATTTTTGCAGATGGACAGTCTGCTATTTTGCCAAGCTACAGCATCTTGTCATGCTTTGAAGACTATATTTAATAAATACGAAGCAGCCTCTGGACAACAAATTAATTTTTAGTAGTCGGTTTTATCCATATTGCCGAACACTCCACCTAATGTCAGTTCTCTGTTCACTTCTACTTTAAAGGTACCCCATTGTGATTGTCATGAGTGTTACTCGGGATTCTTAATAGAATCTGGGACGACTTTCTTCATGGCAAGAAAAACTCTTTTCAATTGGCGGTAGTCGGCAAGGAAGTTCTCTTAAAAAGCTGTTATCCAATCCCAACATATGCCATGAGCTGCTCTAAACTTCCCTTGCAGCTGGGCAATAAAATTCAATCCTTGATGGCTAAATTCTGGTGGGGCTATTCAGAAAAGGGTCAAAAAAAAAATTCACTGGTTGAATTGGAAGATGCTTTGCTGTTCGAAACAAGAAGATGGTATGGGATTTCGATCTTTCATCAATTTTGAATCAAGCTTTGTTGCTCTAAACAGGCTTGGAACCACCAAGTCCTTCAGGAAGATTTTTCATCAGAGGACGTTAAAAAAATCAAGGCACTCCCAATTTCTCCACGACCATATTGGGATCGGCTGGTTTGGTATCATTCCAAGGAAGGCACTTACACTGTTAAAACTGGTTATTGGCTTGCTGACTTCTTTGAGAACCATGCTTCTTGCTCTAATCCTTCAGTTACGCAATCTTAGTGAAAGAAATTTTGGAATCTGGAACTTCCCAGTAAGGTGAGAATTTTTATCTGGAAGGCATACCATGAGCCTTTTCCTGTTGCTGTGGAATGGACTGACCGTAACTTACGTGATTTGTCAACACGCACAACAGAGACAGACTTGTCACGATTCTCCCACAAGCTCACCGGCTACCAAAAAAGTTTGGAAACCACCAGATCAGCCTAGATGTAAGATGACCGTTGATGCAGCGATCTCAACTCGTACACAAGAAGTTGGAATTGGTGCTATCATTATAGATACCGAGGGGCAAGTTATGGCTGCACTTTCATCTAAATTTCATGGTTTGCTTTCCCCAAGAGATGCAGAGGCTAAAGCTATACTTCACAGTCTTCATGGGGCCAGAGATGATGGTCTCAACTTATAGACTGGAATCTGATGCAGCAACTGTGATTCGAGCTCTTTGTAAGCGATCAATCCCTTGTAATGAGCTTCGAAATATCTTGTGGAATGTATGTAGTTTGCTAGCTTATTTTCCTAGTATTAATCTTGCCTTTGTTGGTAGAGACGCTAACAAATCAGCTCATGACCTGGTAAGATATTCTTTTCAGATAGAGAGTGAACTAATTTGGTTTGAGGAAAAACCCCCTTCAATCGAGTGTGTTATTGTACTTGATTCTAATCGTTAAAATATAACAGATCTCATTTTCTCGAAAAAAAAAAAAAAAATTGCAGTAACTTTTAATGCATCTTCTTAAGGCAAGCTTTAGCAAACGAATAATTATATAATTGTTCTGCAAGAAAACGACCAAACCCTTATTCTTAAGCAGCTTTTGTTGCGGTTGTAACATTATTTTCTTTTAGATGTGGAGTAATCCAACTCTACATATTTTTGTCAAAATGTCCCAAAAAATATACAATTTAAAAGATCGAGCTCAAGACATTGTCAATTCCCAGTGGTCTGAACAAAATAAGACACACAACCTGTAGTCCTTTCAGAGCAGCCGACACGGTTCTTCACATGTATCTGATTCTATAAAAGCAATCTTTGTGTTCGGGTGTGATAACGTAGACCCTTCAAGCATTCATTGACCAAGAAAATCATGTCTGCACACAGAGAGATGCAAACTATCAGAATACATCAATAAATATTAAAATAACTGACTAAATGACATTATAAGATCATGCTCGAGATTAACACAAACCAGTCAAAACCATCACCTAAAGACTGGCACACTCAAACAAACCCAGGCAGAACACAAGAAGTGAAAAATAACAGAACAGAACAACGAAAACAACATGAACCAGCAGACATACAGCCAATCCCCACCATAGTCCCCTACCAACAGAGCTCAAGGTGGTTTTCCATTCAAAGGAATCATTTAGCACTTCAGCCAGGGAGTTGATTAAGATCATGCAACCCCACCTGATCCAACAAACAACTCCAGTTAGCAAGATTATGCACGATAAAGTTTACCTTCCTTGAGGTCCCATTGAGGTCCAGGTGATCAAAGCTCTGACAAAGAGGACAACCGCGATCTCCCTAGCCAACAAGATTGGGAATAATCTAATGTCCTTACTCAAAACAAGCTTATCAACTTAATAGCTTCAACCCAATTGCATTGCTTTTAACTAATCCTCAAAACCGTGCTTTTATAGAATCCCAAGACAAATTTAAAAAAAAAAACACTTCCATGGCATCCAAAAGACTTTCTCCTCGACGTCTCCGTACTTCTTCACTTCAATGGTTGGATGATGCCTACGGAAGAACCAAACCTATATTCCAAAGTTGCAAGAGAAGGCTCAAAAGGATTCAGCGTCTAATTAAAGTAAAATAACATGCCATAAAGTTTACAGTTTAACACTAACAAGTATACAGAGATAAAGATGCACATTTGGGCAAGCAAAAATGTGAGAACCGATATATGGAGAATTAAACAAGAATCATAAAGACGCATGACAAATGGAAGGAAATTCCAAGCATGTAATGAGTACAACTCAACACGGAATTATAAATAAAGATGCCGCAGAGAGAACTTGGAAGATGTCCTAGTAACTTGTAACTTGCAACAAAATTAAAGCTCATAAAATGAGAATGCTGTAAAACAGGTTTACCTGTTGACCTCCATGGAATCTAACATCAAATCAACTTGTGTCTGAATTCGTCAGACAAGGACTCATCCAAACTGAAAGGAGAAAAATATAAATTTGATTTCAGAAAATAGAAGGCTAGAATCACTAAAATGGTACATTTTTGGACAAACAAATAAGATAGTCTTTATTACATCGGTTGTTGTCTGGTTGGAGCTGGCTTCTCGGTTGTTGTCATCCCATCTAGGTCAACGAGGCTTTCTAAACACAAATGCGTTTCAAATTTCTTGGGAATCTCGAAGACCGTCACGTTCTTAACCATTCTTCTTTCCGCATCATACAATATAAGCTTCTCAAAGCCCAGGTTTATAAGAACATGATTCTTATTAGTCTTCCAGTAGGCGATAGAGACAACAAAACTGAAAGAGCCAATCTCGCTTGAGGGCTCCAGAGTCAGCAACTTTGTCCATGACTCTTTTTTACCATATTCCTTCATGATCCAAATGTCTACATGAGCCAAGGTCGGGAGTGTTGTGTCTGTCGCATCAAAATCAGCACCATCCATAGGATAATAATACGCCACACAAAGCGACTCTCCCAGTGCCTCGACACCCATGTGACAATACTGAACAGTAGAATCGGGTGGCGGAATCTCGTGATAATTCTCACTCACGAGATCGAAGGCTACGATGATTCGCGATGCATCGGCTTCTGGGGTTTGGTAGACCACCCAATGCAAAGCATTGCTGGCCAAAACACCAAATGCAAAGGGCAAACGAAAGCAATACGGAAACTCTGAAACAGCCTTCCACGTGTTGGATTTGGTGTTATAGACATCAACCCCATTATAATCAAGATCGTCGGAAATATAATGCCGAGCTAATTGTCTTATCCTGACCACCTTGTATGAATCTTCACTGGGATCATGGCCAAGTCCGTAAATCAAGGACTTGCATATACGAAACCCAGGCGGGAACACCATCTTATGAGAAGGTATTTCTTTGAACCTTCTCGTGGATGGGTTCCAAAGTGCAAGTTGCAACATATCCATCACTCCCAGCAACCCATTGCAAGATCCAAATACTTTGGGCTCAGTCAGATCTTCTGCTGGCTTGGTGAGTTTCACTGCTACGTCAAGGGTGTTGACGTCGACCCGAAAGACCTCGCAGTTCTGATAATCGGCGAGAACGAGTCCGGTGTTGGAGTTGGTCTCCATGGATTGCTTGACGTGCATCCTTACGAAGTCCGGGCCATCAATCATAGAGCGCCAGGACTTTGATACACATCTGGAACGGAGTAGTTCCATCACAGGTAACCTACAAAGTATCCTGGCAATGATCTCGGGAGGGAAGTTTGCCATTTTCTTTTTCCTGAAAAGACGTTACACTTGACAACTAGGGGGAAAACAAAAGGCGAACAACATGGAACAATGGTCAATCGAGTGCTCAAAGAATTGGCTAAGGACTAGGGCTTGTTTGGAACAATATTTGGAATTCGAGTTTTGTAAATTAATTTGAAAATATGTGTTTGGTTAAAGTGTAAATTGGAAATGAACTATTATATAGTTAATTAAGTAAAATTTTGAAATGAATTCGAAAAAAAAATCATGTCACATGCAACTTGTTTCATGCATCTCAAGCAATTTCCCAAAAAAAAAAAAAAATCTTACTTCAACTTTAAATAAAAAAGTTATAAAATTTTAAAATTCGAATTTTATAAAAATAAAAGAGAAAAAAAGAGATACATGGATCATGGAGTTTGGAAATTATGCCTACAAAATTCCGTTTCCAACAGGGGAACTAAACGGGGCCCAAGTCCTGAGAAATAAAAAATAATTTAGTTTTCCTTAATTTATTTGCATTTGTAAGTTGTCGAAGTCAGTTCTTTGTCTCATGACTTCAATCCTAGCTTTAATATTCTAGAGTTTTAGCAGCGCTTGGAAAAGTTAATATTCAGCAAAAAGGAAGAATATTAAAAATAAAATAAAAATTACCCAATCGTTTTTTTTTTAATAATAACTCTCATATTAATTATGGTTATCATGAACTTCTTTGATTTAAATTGTAAATACGATTATATATATATATATATATGTTTTTCACAAGCTACAGAAGTTGTTTATTTTTTTTTTTTCCGTTTGGTAAAAAATAAAAAAGTTTTGTGTCTGACCAGTGAGGAATTTTAAATCTTAATATTCTTAAAGAAAAAATAATAAATAATAATAAAATAGTACAGTCTGATGATAATTAAGAGCAGACCTTAGAAGACTGAGAGGGATATGGATCGGAAGCAACGAAGGAGTTGATGAGCTCCCCAAATATCAACAGAATACAGCTGAGAAGTTGACACAGACAAAGAAAACAAGTACAAAGGTCAAGATCCAGTTGGCCTTATCAACAATGATCCCAAAAATGCTTTTACATTTTAAGAATATATACAAAAGCAGACCTTTAAAAACAAAGAAACAAAAAATCAAAAAAAAAAAAAGAAGAAGAAGAAGAAGAAGAAGAAGAAAGAACAAACAAACAAACCAATTACGGAGAATGTCGATTTCAACTTACGCAAAGTACTAATTTGGGTATTGATTTGTTCTTCTCAACTGCAGAGAACCTCAACCCAAAGAAGCAAGCAAACTCTTCTTGCTCAAGAAAATCCGACCAGGCGAGAACTTATCTGAACTTCGAATCCTCAACAGGCAACGCAATGAGCAACCCCTTTAGCAAATATGGGAACCCAAACAAAACACCAGAAGAAACAAGAGAGAGGATTCTAGGAAAAATAGAAGAAGAAGAAGAATAAGAAGAAGATAAAAGACCTAAAACTGAAATGGAGTTTCTGAGAGGGAATATAAATAGAGGGGAGTTTAGAAGGCAGATTTTAGAAACAACATTTTTAATAATAAAAAAAGTAAATAGCTGATAATAATGGAGTTGCCGTTCGTGGGACTGGACTAAACTGCACTGCTTTTGATTAAAGTTCTTCATGTCCTTTTCAACCACATCCTAGGTTAGCCGAAGGAAATGTTATGGGCCCCACTTTTGAATCCAACTGTGTCCTTTAAACTTTTTTTTCATGCAAGACTTTCACGTTTAACATTATAATAGAAGAGGTCACTTATTTTTCTTCCATGGAGTTTAGGGAAAACAATATCAATTCCATATATAGAAGTGAGGATGATTTTTGCACTTCAACCACAAGAAGACAAAATTTTTTGTTCTTCAAATGTCAATGCTTCAAAAGAAGAACAGACCTGAGCAAATAGGAAGCAATAAGGTTAATTATTGGATTCAAAGCTTCTAACCGTTGATCCTAATTCACTAGTTACTCTAGTTTTCTTTTTAAGTTAATGCTCCGTTTGGCATTCAATCTAAAACCAAAATTTTTATCTCAGTTTTTATTTTTTTCTGAAAAAAAATTTTTCTTTTTTCTGAAAAATTTTTTTATCTTTTTTTAAAAATCAACAAGAATTACTATTGAAACTTAAAATTTCCAACTCAAACTCATTCACCAAACGGACTCTCAGAGTGTAACTCTACTCAGGCTACTAGTTGGTCATTCTCCAAAGTCCTATAGACTACAGCTGGTACCAACCATGTACAACATCTACACATTAAGCCCTTTGGCCAAAAAAAAATTAAAAATTAAAAATCTAGACAATAAGCATTCTTTAAAAAAAAAAGAAAAAAGAAAAAAAAAAGTTGCTTTCTTGACATGATGGTTAACAGCCCATTTAATCCAGAACTGCCTTCGTCTTTTCTCTCTTTTGCCCATTTTTCCCCCCTCTACATAATCATATAGTTTAGCTTAATTAGGAAATTGTTTGTTCGTTTGTTCTTTTCTTTTCTTTTCTTTTCTTTTCTTTTCTTTTCTTTTCTTTTTTTTTTTTTCTTTTCCTCTACTAGTGCCAAAATTAAGTAAAGGGTTAAACTCAAGGAAAGCGGGACTAGATGGAAAGCGACATAGTTGAGTGTTCTCTATTTATTAGTCTGAATGGTACATGAAGTTCAACTGTTCAAGTGGATCATTAACTTTCAAAATTGTAAACCTGCTGTTGTGAAGAGTTTTTGTTAATCCTTGCACATCTATATTATTCTTCAATCTTGTAAAACCGTTTACATCTAGATTTTGAGGTTCAATGAGTTCTATACCATGCATAATTTACACTAATGTCCCTCTAAAACCGTCATTTATCCACTTTGCCATCAATAAATAGTTCTATGCACCAATAATTACTCTTAACACACAATTATAAATTACTCTTAACACACAATTATAAATTACTCTATCCGTTACTTTAATTACTGTACCATTACCTATCCAAAAATTAGAACAACAATGCAAATAAAATAATCCTAAACTACCATCAAATTACTTTCAACTTCCTTAAAAATAGCCATATTTGCACGATATCATCAATGAACTGTTTAAATGCAACCCCCTATAAACACCAAGCCTAATACATAATGGGTACACAAAATGAGAGTTAGAAATGGAAAAAATGAAAAATATATGTAACGATTTTCGTTTTTAAAAGTAGAAGATTTCCTCTCTCTCTCTCTCTTTTTTAAAGGATATTTCCTCTAATTAATGATTCACTTATTTTTGGAAATTTGCATTATTTGTGTTATTTTATCTTAGTTATTTTGGATATATTGAAAATCTGCTGATTTTTTTATTTTTCTATGTATTGCATTCTTTGGTTTCAAAGCGTGTTGTTGATGAGAACCAAATAATGATATCCCCACTTCTTTTTCCTTTGAAACTTGTGTACTGACTAATTAAAATGTCCTTGTTGCGTGGTTCTTTGCAGTTTTTGTCGTTTTTAGCTAGTATATTTTTCATAGCAGTTTTTGTTGTTTATATTTAGTATATTTTTCATACTTTTGTGCATTTCTAATTAATCAATATATAGCATAAAATGATAGATGATAGTAGCCGTGATCAGGAATCAATGTTTCCAACAGTTTTTTTCTTTGAACTTTTAAGATCAAACTATATTGACTGAGTCAACTTCAGTGTAGAATTAACAAAACCTACATCAACAAAATGATCGAGAAATCAATTTCATCTTTAACATCTGAAGCCCATTGATTCTCTAGCCCTTTCCTCCATTTATGGTGTCTTTGACAAACCTTTATTTGTGCAAAAAGTTCAACTCAAATTCAATCCAAATTCATTTTTTTTCATTTTTTTTAAATTCATTTTCTTTTTATCAGCCACCTTTTTATTTTAAATTTTTAATTCAAGATCTATGATTAGGAATTTATCATGATTCAAGCAATATTGGAATCATGATATAATCTACACAGTTTACAAATACATTAAAAGATTAAGAAAAATCTTTTATTTGACTAACAAGACGTTTGCTAAAATTTAAACAAATTATAATACATTGACGACTTATATTCGTAAAATTCTTTTAAAAGTTTTCGATATTTTCTTGATATTTCTCCAATATTTCTCAAAATTATATAAAAATCACATTTTAAGTTTATAACCACACCGAAAATGATGTTTTTGGATATTTAAGACATTTATGTCTCTCCAAAAAGGCTTTTTTATATTGGTACAACCTAAACTTATTATAAAGCTGCAATTCATACGCTGAATTTTTAATTTGACAATTAATTGCACCCTTAACATACAAATCTATAACAATGTATACCTCATTGATAAACAATATTGTTTTTTTTTATAATGAAAATTGGTACTTCACTTGCATATAGATTGTTAATTGATAAAGATAAAAATAATTATTTATGTCATAAATTGACAATCTATATACAAAGGGTTAATTTCACTTTTAGCACCTCTGAAAAAAATAATATTAAAAACAGCAGCACTTTTTGTTCTATTCAATTTCAGCACTTACCGTGGGGCCCAGTAGCATTTAATGTATATCAAAGTACAGGATTACCCTCATCTCCTACCCACGAAATTTTTACGTCGAACTATTTTCACTATTTTTTAGCGGTGGTCATATCCATTATGATCATCCGGTCACAACCATTATGACCAGTGTTTTTTTTTTATAATTAAATTTAATTTTTTTTATGTCGAACTATTTCACTATTTTTTAGCGGTGGTCATATCCATTATGACCACCCGGTCACAACCATTATGACCATTTTTTTTTTATAATTAAATTTAATTTTTTTTATGTCGAACTATTTCACTATTTTTTAGCGGTGGTCATTTCCATTATGACCACCCGGTCACAACCATTATGACCATTTTTTTTTCGAACTTTTTCTCGAACTATTTTTTAGCGGTGGTCATTTCCATTATGACCACCCGGTCACAACCATTATGACCAGTTTTTTTTTTATAATTAAATTTAATTTTTTTATGTCGAACTATTTCACTATTTTTTAGCGGTGGTCATTTCCATTATGACCACCCGGTCACAACCATTATGACCAGTTTTTTTTTTTATTAAAAATTTTTTTTTTTCGAAATTTTTGTCGAACTATTTTTTAGCGGTGGTCATTTCCATTATGACCACCCGGTCACAACCATTATGATCATTTTTTTTTTTTCAAATTTTTTTTTCGAACTTTTTGTCGAACTATTTTTTAGCGGTGGTCATTTCCATTATGACCACCCGGTCACAACCATTATGACCAGTTTTTTTTTTTATTAAAAATTTTTTTTTTCGAAATTTTTGTCGAACTATTTTTTAGCGGTGGTCATTTCCATTATGACCACCCGGTCACAACCATTATGACCATTTTTTTTTTATTAAAAATTTTTTTTTTCGAAATTTTTGTCGAACTATTTTTTAGCGGTGGTCATTTCCATTATGACCACCCGGTCACAACCATTATGACCATTTTTTTTTTAATTTTTTTTTGAACTTTTTGTCGAACTATTTTTTAGCGGTGGTCATTTCCATTATGACCACCCGGTCACAACCATTATGACCAGTTTTTTTTTTATTAAAAATTTTTTTTTTCGAAATTTTTGTCGAACTATTTTTTAACGGTGGTCATTTCCATTATGACCACCCGGTCACAACCATTATGACCATTTTTTTTTATTAAAAATTTTTTTTTTTCGAACTTTTTGTCGAACTATTTTTTAACGGTGGTCATTTCCATTATGACCACCCGGTCAGAACCATTATGACCAGTTTTTTTTTTTTATTAAAAAATTTTTTTTTCGAACTTTTTGTCGAACTATTTTTTAACGGTGATCATTTCCATTATGACCACCCGGTCAGAACCATTATGACCAGTTTTTTTTGTGTTTTTTTGAAACAGTTTGATGAAATCCATTTGGACTCGTTCTGTTTTCATGAATGTGAAACAGGGGCAATACATTTCACTCTTATTAATAATAAAACGCGGTTTGCATGGATTAATTTAACCCTTACTCTTGAAATTGTATATGTTATTACACTATGACATATAAAATTAAGAAAAAATTTTAGAAAAATACAATTAATGGGAATGTGTTAAATGAAAAAATAGTATATGTCTCAGGCGAATTCCTTGTCGACGTCGTCATCACTTTTGTAATTTCCTTCAATTTTCCGGTGGGCATGCATCCACAAGTAACATGCTAGCCACTCCCGAAATAGCCTCATCCGTCCACCTATTACCCAATAATTGACGTCCCTCCCTTCTATTAAGCATTCAGCAAATTTTATGGTAAACACTCCACAGTCACCCCTGTTGAACAAATGACAAAGATAATTAATTTTCACTTCAACTTTTGAATGCAGTATACAAGGGAGAAATGGTGTTTTTCTTGCACTCACCCATTGGATTGTTGAGGGATGTCTTTCATTATGTTGATTGGTAATGGGTTAGTTCCAGCAGGTTCTCTTGGTTTGAATTGATACAAATCTAAGCGTTCAGCCAGCAATGGAATGAATATTGATAAACATTCCATGCCTGCTCGGACCTTGACATTGTGACCGCCTTCATGCTGCAGAGAGTCGTACACGTCAATGGTCCAGCTTGTCAGATCGAGCTTCGCTAATACCCAATGTTTAAGGTCAGCCAAATGCACCGGTATTAGCACAGTCATCACGTCAAACCATGATGCCCCACTCTGGACATTAACGCCAAGCATTATCTTGAGTAAAGGCTCACAGGTTCCCCAATCGAACTTCTCGGGTGCACTCTGGTGTAGACGCCACAACGATCGAACCTTTGTACAAAAATAAGTGTCAACCGTTGTCACCCTCCGTTGCTCCAATTCGGGGAACTGCCTGATCTTCTTTCTCAAGTAATAAAAGGCGACATCAACGTGCTACATTAACATAACCAGTCGGTTAAAAGATACTGTACAATATTCGAGCTCGCAAACATATAATAATTTCGAAGAATGGTTGATAGCAGACTGCCGAATTTTAAAAAATGTCATGTACTTACTTCGTCCCATAGCCAAATCGGGGAGGTAGCTAATTCATAGTACCAGGTTTTTCTTCCTACCTCCATGCACCCGAAGTCATGGGGTTTGTCAAGTTTCTCATGCTTGGCACTGTAACGTGGAGGCCGTTTACTGAACATCAAGCATACATATTCGACAAACACATCAGTGCAATTCCAATTAACATCCTAAAAACAGACAATGTTAAGTTAATCTACATTACCCTTGAGGTATCTTCTTCAACAATCCTTGTTTTAACCACTCCCTGAACTCTTCTAACCTCTGTTCAGGAGGTTCATCTGCGAGACCTGCTGGGAGGGCATAATTCGTGTCGGCCGGTTTCTTCGAAGGGGATCCATCGTCAGTCTTACGACCCGATGGCCGTTGGCCAAGCCTTGATAGTCTGGCCCTCTTCTTCTTGGGGATCTACAAATAACAAATTTTAAACGAGTTAATCTAATTGACTCTTCCATTATTGGCAAACTTTTAATTCTCAGCTATGCGTCACAACCACGTCCGTCAACATATCCTCTCTGGATTGCTCGTCAATCATGACAAGATCATGTGATTGCTTGTGGTCCTCCCTCTCTGGCCCCTCTTTCCCGACCCGTGACACTTCAGGCATTGCCCCCTCCCTCGCGCCAACGACTCGCGAATCCTCAACACTCGTCACGGCTGCCTGTTCCTGTACATTGAATTTTCTTAAAATGTCAAACAAAATTGTAATGGGAACCACACCAATCAGGTATATTCATGTATAATTCTACCTTTGTTATCTTCTCCTCGGCATCTACATTCCAATCGATCCCCTTATCGGCAGTAAGGAACTCCATTGCTGCCTGCAGCCCTATATCCGCATAGACATCGAGCCCAGGGGAAGGAGTCTTAAAATCTTCCGACGCCTTCCGCTTAACATTAAGAACATCGCTGCTCTCGACCTTCGGGACATGCTGTGCCTGACCGAACTTCTCGGCAGCATTCTTCGCCTTCAACAATTTCAGCACCCTCCTCAACAGTTTTTTCGAGCGGGTTTGTTCCTTTTGTATATCCTCTATCTTCTTATTCAAATTATTAACATGTCCTCGGATCTCATTCTGGAACTCCACCCACGCGGTATTGATATCCGGGGTCCGCCGGGGGACTGACGACTTGGGAGCTGGTAATTGTGGCAGGCCAGTCGGTCTATTCAAGAAAAGGCGAGCAACATTCCCGTTCTTCAACTCCTCCTCGGTTGGCATCAACTGAAAAGATATTGGCTGCACACATGGCGTAAAATTACTATCCTTATACTGAATGTATTATTATTATTTTATTATAATAACCCATAACGAGTCAGTGAATCTTATTATGGTATGACCGTGTTGGTCATAACGATTTTGACCAGACGGTCATAACGGTTGTGACCTGTCTTAGTCGGTGCGTTTATGACCAACACGGTCACAATGGTTATGACCGCCCGGTCATAATGGCTTTGACTAGCACTTGTTATGGTATCGGAATGTGAATTACCTGTGATTCGCCAACCTCCATGAACGCCCGCTGAACGTCATCAAATTTCACTGTCTCCGCAGTGGTCCAGGACGCCATACGCGGAACGGCCTGTGAGTAGTTGGTTGTAAACTTGGCAGCCATCGTTGGAAGTGTCTCATATGCCCATACGAGTATGGCATGTGGGAACCCAGGAATGCTGTAATGAACTGTGCTAACTTGTTTTTTTTGTCGTCTCTTCGAAGAAATCCTATTCTCCACTGTAGCACATATTGCAGCACGGGTTGCCTCCCATGATAGCACACCCCAAGGAAAATCGTTGAAGGCATCCAAGTTGTCTGCCAAACCGAAATATTTGGGATCTATTTTCACCATTATAGCATTTGACAAAGGGATCGAGAAAATAATGTACAAAAGGCTAAGTTTTACGGCATCTTCGTCGTTGTCAAACTTAGCATTGGACAGTTGTAGTTCCAAATTTTCCCTCGATACGCCCTTAACCGTCGAAAAATATCTTGCCATTAATCTGCTCGAGACGACCGGTAGATGCGTAGACCCTGCACATTTTTGTCCGAAAATTAGGCAGAACTCCATTATGGAGAATCTGGCCATTTCGTCTCCAATCTCGAACCACAGTGCGTCACCCATCGTTGTGTGGTTTGTAAGACGCATAACAATGTTGTGGAATAACTGGCCAGCCCAACCTAGAGACTCTAGATGTAAGAAAGGTTGTACACATGGCTGGTCTTTGACGGAGGCCAATTGTCGTGGAGATAACCACAGGCTCAGTTTCTTCCATGTCTCGTTAATGTTTATGAAAGTATTGATTTTGGCCCGTGTTATCTCAGAGTCTGGTACGAGTCGGATATATTGCCCCTGTGTGAATGGATAAAAAAAAATTAAAACAAAATTTTTGATGAGTCGGTATTTAGCACCATGGACGTGCCGCAAACTATTTTTTGACTAAATCAAATATCGATCAAAGATTTTACCTCTTCCTCTTTCGATATCTTGGATGGAGTTATACTCGTTTCGTGTACATCCATTTCTCCCTTGTTTCTCTCAATATCTGTAATTGTCACCATTCTACGGATATGGAATCGGCGGTTTACGGCTATAGTATCTTTGTTTACGGCTATAGTATCTTTGTTTACGACGGTTATGCAGGAGACGTCTGGTCAAAAACGATACGATTTCGTCTTTCTCTCTCTAGAACCGGTGTTTCCCTCTCTAACAACTGTAAAAGCTTTTTTAAAAATTTTAACCCAATAGCGGCATAGGGTGACTAACTATTACGCGTGGAGGAGATGAGGGCAAATTTGGTATTTTGTCACTCAGAGTCCTACAAAAGACTGTTGGTATTCCATATCATATCGGTCATAATGGTCGTGACCGCCCGGTCACAACCATTATGACCATGGTAAAAGCGTTATACACAAAGCTTCTCACTATAGTCATAACCATAGTTACTGACGTGTCACAACGAAGTTGACCGCCTTCTTCGCTACGGTTCCCAAAAGTTACTGAATTTTCCCTGCAGGCATTTAATGCCTCGGTTATCGTGTAACTTTAACACTAATAATAATATAATAATAATATTCGAAGGTTTAAATTTATATTTTAATTAATATAATATTAAATTATTTTTTTTAAACATTAACTTGCGTCAGGACTTCGGTCACAATGGTTGTGACCGCCCGGTCACAACTATTGTGACCAGGGTAAAGGCTCCTGTTACACGGTAATTCACCCCAGTCATAACCATTGTTACCAGACGGTCACAACGAAATTGACCGCCTTCTTCGCTACGGTTCCCTAGGTTAATCTAATGATGTTGTTTCCCCTGCAGGGCATTTAATGCCTCGGTTATCGGGTAACTTTACCACTATTAATAATATAATAATAATATTCGAAGGTTTAAAATTATATTTTAATTAATATAATATTAAATTATTTTTTTTTAAACATTATCTTGCGTCAGGACTTCGGTCACAACGGTTGTGACCGCCCGGTCACAACTATTGTGACCAGGGTAAAGGCTCCTGTTCCACAAAGCTTCTCACTCTAGTGATAACCATAGTTACTGACGTGTCACAACAAGCATCGCCGCCTTCTTCGATACGTTTCCCAAAAGTTACTGACTTTATTTACTAAGCACACATTTAATGCCTCGGTTAGCGTGTAAAGTTAACACTAATAATAATATAATAGTAATATCGGAATCATTAAAAGGTTATTATAATTAATATAATCTTTTAATTTTTTTTTACAAACAGATAACGAGTCAGGACTTCGGTCACAATGATTATGACCGCCCGGTCACAACCATTGTGACCAGGGGAAATAATAATAAAATTGACAAAAATTTTATGTTCATTATTTTATAGTTGTTTTATAAACCATATTGACAAAGGACCTCGGTCATAACGGGTTTGACCACCCGGTCACAACCATTGGGCCCACGGTAAAATAAGCTTTACATTGGGGCTAACAATAGTCATAACGATATTGACCAGGCGGTCACAACGAAGTTGACCGCCTTTTTAAGGCCCAGCCCCAAAAGTTGATGGCGGGATATACAAATATGAATATACTGCCTCGGTTGGCGTGAACCGTTAAAACTAATAATATTATATTAATAATAATAAAATGATTAACAATGTAATTACGTGGAAATCTTTCGGTTAATCTGATTTTTTTTTTTTTGCAGGGCATTCAATAACCACTGAGTTCGGTCACAATGGTTGTGACCGGATGGTCACAACCATTGTGACCATTGAAAAAATAGTATTACACAGATTTCGTCCCCTCGTCACAAGGACGGAGTTGGCTTTGTTCGACGGGGCCTTAAGGGTACTGAATTCGTACACGTTTGTCGGTTGTGTCCATAGCCATTACATCTACCACAACGAACGGACTCGGGATCTTCACCTTGGGACAAAATCCTTCGAACTCGTGGCCTTCCGGGACCACGCTTCGTTTTGGGAGGATTGACGATTTGCGACCGGATTGATTCAGGCACATCCCAGCCATCAGAGCTGCCAATAGGATGGACTACAGATGAATAACAACCATAAAGATATTCTTTCGTGTAGTATTCCGAGCAATAATTGTATGGATCTATCCGTCGGTGGTTACACACGGCCATGGCATGAGGGCAGGGAATTTGATCTACCTGAAATCGTCTACACGTACATGTCTTTTGGCTCATATCAACGATCCATATTTGGCTGGCATTGTTGGTGACAGCGTACTCAAACTGATCGGCTGGCCGCGGCTGTAAGAAGTGGAAATTTAACGAATTTAGTCAAGTTGGATTAAGGGAAAATCCGCATATACCATATACGTGGTGGCAGTTGGCATGATAACGTACCGTTACTTTTAGGCCTATTGAGAAGTTGGTGTGAAGCATCTTCTCAGCCTTTGGAGCAAGTTTCGAAGTCAATTTTAGGGCCTCCTCACGCCTGTTGACAAACCATCTTTGTTGTAGTTCCCTCAACCATTCCATTAAGAATCCAACTGGCATTAACCTGGCTTTCCGATCAACATTATTAAATGACTCCGCGATGTTGGTTGTCATGATTGCATACCGACGGCCGTTGAAATATGCTCGCGACTACTTTTTCGGATCGGCCTGCATGAGGTATCGGTGCATGTCGGGGTTACGAGTACGGATTGATTCCATATGACGATGGTGCTCACTTAAAAGATACGACCTCGATGCACCATCAAAATATGTCTTCAAAGGGCCTTTGAAATCCTTGTACTTGGTCTTCAGGTTTGCAGCCAAGTGTTGGACGCATATCCCGAAGGCAGCCTCCGGATACACGAGTTTGGCTGCATACTCGATACCCTTATGCCTATCAGCCACAATTACAAGAGAATCTCTAGGCCCGATTGAATCTCGGAGCTTCTCGAAGAACCATGTCCATGAGTCGTTGCTTTCGGACTGAACGATACCAAATGCAAGTGGAAATATGCAGCCATTTGCGTCGTGACCCCAAGCTGCAAGAAGCACCCCTCCAAATTTGGCCTTTAATGCGGATCCATCAACCACAATTACTGGCCGACAATAAGGCCAACCGTGCTTCGAAGCAGCTACGCACATGTAGAGACACTCTAAGCAATTTGATGAGTCGGTCTCGATGTCAATGTCGGAACCAGGATTTTTCCTCTTAACCATTTCAGCCCACGAGGGAAGAACTGTAATGTAATCAAGTTACTTAACAGTTATTAAAGCCTATTATAAGACTTATAATGTCGGTGATAAACGTATTATAAGATAGAGTAAAGGGAAGTGCATTACCATTGTATGAATCTGAATCATTGCCCCTCAAGCTGGTTAGTGCTGCTTCCTTGCCTCGCCATGCTCGGAGATAATTGAAAGAGACTCCAAATTCGGCCTGCATGTCTCGCATGATTTCTCGAGGTCTATATGAGGTATTAGTCGGATCCAAGTATTTTGCCTTGACACACTCCCCAATCATCCAACTCTTGGCTTGACGATGATGCCCTTGAACAATTTCGATTGAACAGTTATGGACGTCGTCGAACCGCTTCACGACAAACATTTCACTACCTCGCATCCTGGTCGCACGCAATTGCATGGACATTGTTGGATATCTATACATATAACGTGTAACAGAGTAGCGGTCGACCTCTTCACTCTGAATTGATAGTGTTTACTCATGGCATCGTGATGAAGATGGTATTGCAACAACTTTTTGTTAAGAAAAATACAGTTTCTGCAAATTGCGACAGGTGTATAATCAGCAACAACTACTGAGCCAGATAACCTGTCAGGGCTTGGTACAGTATCGGATTGAGATGTTAAGTTATTGGCAAAAGAATGTTCTCCAATGCTGACGTCGACACTATTCTCGTTTGATTTACGAGCATCACCCCCAACATTCAATTCGTCAACATGAGGTGGAAGCTGAGGGCAACGAGTAATAGGAGTTGAAATTCTCAGATTTCTCTCATCAGCAATTTGCATGGCCTCATCACTCTGTGCACCCACTCTGGAGAATTGGCCGTCTATGTGGTTGCTTTCACCCAGCTCCGGTGGCGTGACGTCAGCCGCAGTATCATCCAAAACGTCGACGGTAATAGGAAATTTACTAAGCACATGAACATCCTTCTTCTTCAATTGTATATAGAATTTAACGTCATCATCACACTGTATCCTGACAAGAGGCATACTAGGGTGAACACCGTATCGCATGACTATAGTATTTGTTGGGACCCTCATACCGATTGCCCGTCTGACCAACTCAATAAGACCTCCGTATGTTGCCGTCTCGGGCACCAATATTCCCTTCATTTCTCCACCGATGTAACTCAATGTGCCGTCCCATCGACCATTATACTTGATGAAAACACAAACGTCCTCTATTTACTGTAAAACTACAAACAATTTTCCTGTCAAATGGTTAAATACAAATTTCAAAAATGAGGAACAGTTAAGAAGCAAGGTAGGATGGCTTATGTCGTAGATCTGGTCCACGGAAACGGAGTTGACGCAGATCTGGCAGATTCGGCCGGATTAACAGAGTGAAACAAGATGTGGAAGGATTTTTAATACTGGGAGACAGTTTCGATCAATGGGTAATGGTCCAGGGATGATTCGCGAGGATTGGGTGGGAGAAAATCAACGAAACTAGAGACGAAAAATTAAAATTTTCTATGTTCAGTTGGTTATATACTGTCGCTATGGATGTGGAGGGAATGGAGTGAGGATGGCGGGCTAGGACGAAATTTTTCAGCTTAGGGTTGGCTGAGGGCATATATGACTTTATACATACCCAAAAATTGTATGGTGACGTGGCAAAAAAAAAAAAAACTGGTCATAATGGTTGTGACCGGGTGGTCATAATGGAAATGACCACCGCTAAAAAATAGTTCGACAAAAAGTTCGAAAAAAAAATTTTAAAAAAAAGGAAAAAAAAACTGGTCATAATGGTTGTGACCGGGTGGTCATAATGGAAATGACCACCGCTAAAAAATAGTTCGACAAAAAGTTCGAAAAAAAAAATTTAAAAAAAAGGAAAAAAAAACTGGTCATGATGGTTGTGACCGGGTGGTCATAATGGAAATGACCACCGCTAAAAAATAGTTCGACAAAAATCTCGAAAAAAAAATTTAAAAAAAAAAATGGTCATAATGGTTGTGACCGGTGGTCATAATGGAAATGACCACCGCTAAAAAATAGTTCGACAAAAATTTCGAAAAAAAAAAATTTAAGAAAAAAAAAAACTGGTCATAATGGTTGTGACCGGGTGGTCATAATGGAAATGACCACCGCTAAAAAATAGTGAAATAGTTCGACATAAAAAAAATTAAATTTAATTATAGAAAAAAAAAACTGGTCATAATGGTTGTGACCGGTGGTCATTAATGGAAATGACCACCGCTAAAAAATAGTTCGACAAAAATTTCGAAAAAAAAAATTTAAGAAAAAAAAACTGGTCATAATGGTTGTGACCGGGTGGTCATAATGGAAATGACCACCGCTAAAAAATAGTGAAATAGTTCGACATAAAAAAAATTAAATTTAATTATAAAAAAAAAACTGGTCATAATGGTTGTGACCGGGTGGTCATAATGGAAATGACCACCGCTAAAAAATAGTGAAATACGTTCGACATAAAAAAATTAAATTTAATTATAAAAAAAAACTGGTCATAATGGTTGTGACCGGGTGGTCATAATGGATATGACCACCGCTAAAAAATAGTGAAAATAGTTCGACTTAAAAAAGGGGTGGTCATAATGGTTGTGACCGGGTGGTCATAATGGATATGACCATCGCTAAATAATAGGGAAAAAAGTTCGACAAAAAACAATTTTAATTATATAAAACAAAAGCGTGTCATAATGGTTGTGACTGGGTGGTCATAATGGATATGACCATAGCTAATAAATAGTTAAAAAAGTTCTTTTAAAATAAAACAAACGAAAAATTTTAATGCTTTAAAAATAAAAATTAAAAGAACTGGTCATTACGGTTATGAACAAGGCGGTCATAATGGTTATGACCATTGATAAAAAATAGTAAAAAATGTAAAATTCGAAAAAAAAAAGCCAGTTATGATCATAACGGTTATGACCGGTGGTCATAATGGTTATGACCTTTACTTAAAAATGACAAAAAATTATAATTTAAAAAAAAAACTTTCGATGGAAGTTTCTCTCTGTACATGGAAGTTTATCTCTGTAAATGGAAGTTTCTCTCTGTAAATGGAAGTTTCTCTCTTTACATGGAAGTTTATCTATATTATATGAAGCTTCGGGTTTCAAAATGGGTGGGGGGCTAGGCGGGAAATAAGTTTTCAGTTTTCTCTCTCTAGATTTCAGTTTTCTCTCTCTAAACCACTGTACATGGTGGTTTGAAAAAAAAAAACTTTTTTCGGCCATGCGAGG